>BJFM01000487.1:40033-65031 GCA_016586285.1 Arothron firmamentum | reverse complement strand
GACTCAAGAAGATGGTGAGGAAGCAAAAGATGGTGAGGAAGCAAAAGATGGTGAGGAAGCAAGTGAGTGCAGAGGAGTTTGATCCGAGTCAGTTGTAGCTGAGAAAAGCATCAGCCTCAAAGAGGACTGGTCTATTTATGTTCCAACTGTTCTGCATGTACATGTATGTTCTGCATCACCAACCTCTTCATATGTGCAGGTCCTACAAAGTACCTTGTGCCGGTGGCTGTCGTGGCTCTTGCGGCTGTTGTTGCTGGAATAGTGGTGTGCGTTTGTCGCAGAAGGCGTCAAAAAGGTGGGAAATACTGCAGCGAGGGGCTTTCTTTGAGTGTGAAGTCTTGTGAACAAATTAACTTGAGAAGTTATGAACTGATCAACGACATTTTCAGGAAATGTTGATAATGGGTCAATGAAGAGATGATTACATTTTGGTGATATTTTGGCCTTTGATCTGCAGGTGATCAAAGGCCAAGGGGCTTTGATCATAAAGCAACTTTAAAAATACATTACTACAGATGTTCGTCGCAATATGTGAAGCATGGAGCATCTTGGGGAGGTCTGTCCTCTCCAAGCGCTTTTCTTTTTCTTTTCTCAAAGTTGCATATTTGTCAGTGCTTTTAGATAAAGCAATTTTCATAGAAGACAAAGACAGCACATGTCAACGCTCAATAGAGCGTTAGATGATTTCATTTCTTCAGCTGAAAGAAGGTATGTTTTTAGGTAATTTACCCCATTAATTCAACTGATTCAGCAGTGTTGGGAATGCTGGAAGTAGCCAGATGTGTTGAATGAGTAGATCCTGTCTGATAAACTCAGGTAGGAATTCCCTGAAGGGTCCAGACTAGCAAAACTATCCTGACTGATAAAACCACCTACAGCAAATGAATCTGAAAAACTGGAGGCCTCTCGCTCCTCAGTTAGGGTCACTTTCCTGATACAAGAAGAGACTTAACCACAGCTGGCAAAAAAGGACCAGGGGGAAACGACCGTCTCACACACCATTAGCTTCACCCTTGATTGAAATCGTTGTTCTCCTGCAGCATCACACTCACACGGTGATCAGACGGTGTACGCTGATGTCTCTCCTGTTGCACCTCCAAACGTGAGTACGCCTGAATCCAGGGCTCATCAAGGGGGGGTTGAAATGTGCATTTGCCCATGTTCTGCCTTCACTGAGCTTTGCCGTCTCTCTGCGATGCGTCCAAACCTTCAGGAGTGGCAGCCGTGCTCCTTGTATGACTCCATCGATAACAGAGACAAGCCTGTGGTGAGAACACACACTTTTACTCATTCAGTGGGACAGTCAACTGTCAACATGCTTCAGTCTGCTGACGGTTTTGATCTTGATTCTGACCTTTTCCTTTTCCATCCTCCGTGTAGCCGCAGAGCATCTACGACAAGATCCAGTTCAGATACATGAGGGAGACGGAGACAGTGACAGCACCGCAGCATGAAGGACGTCCAAAGACAGCTCACACATGAACGGCTCATAGAATTCAATAATAAAAAATCCCATTCATTCAGGGTTGTAGACTTTGTAAATATAGACTATATTTTAATATACGTGTGTTTTGTTCATTTATTGAAAAATAAAATGGCATTTCATCATCTAGAAAGAAGTCAAACTTAGCTATAACATCTCTGAAGATGAACCAAAATTAAAAAACAACAACATACTTTTCCCCAGTTGGCAGAAATTTTTATTAAAAATTTTAAAAGTATGGTTTCTGAAAATATGAATTTGCATAAAAATACATTTACAATATAAATTACAAACTAAACTAGACAATTCCGCAGAAATTGTGACTGTGCCTCCAGTGTGGCCCGTCGCTGCCCTTCATGCCCACCCAGCAGTCAGCTCATGAGCGGAGCAGACCTGTGACTGACCCAGACACTGCTGTTGAAATCAGTGGAACCCACCCTTCTCAAACACAACTTTGGAACATTTAATAACTACCAATATTCTTGTTGGTGTATTCGTTGGAACCCGAAGACTTTAAAATATATGTGTGTAATTTCATAATATATTCATTGATGAAAGAGAAACGACGAAGTTAAACACACCACAGATAACACCTATCAACTGTAACAGCAGCCCCTCCCCTCCCCACTCACACAGGACACAGTGACGTTATGCAAAAAAATTTAGCCTTTTTAAAGGATGTTTTTCTGTGATTTTCCAGACATCATAATAGGTACTAAGCTGAAGATACACATCCATGTCCAGTTGGTCATGGATGTGTTTGACCCGTGGTTCTTATGGACTAGTCTGAGTACAACGGAACAACCGACCATCATATCTGCAGAAACTCTGCAAACATTAGCCAGGGATTCTTCTGCATCAGCACCTGCTCCCTGCAGACGCTCCTATCAGAAGGTCATGGCCTCATGAACTTAACCTTAGACCCACATGAGACACATACGCAAAGTTGAGCGCAATAAAACTGCAGAATGATTAATACCGTGAAGGACATGGACTTCAGAAAGAGTTTGCAAGATTGTTTTTTTTTATATATAATTTTGATATTGGATCCCATAGCTGGTTCATAGTTTGTATCTGACCTTCTGTACAACCTGAGCAGTTGGCGCAGTCTCTGATATTATGCAGAAGGGGCAGGTGTCTCATTTTTTCTCAGGTCATATTTGTTCTTGCAGTATAATAAAATGACTACGATGAACCCAAATCCCAAGAAAAATGTAATAACATAGATTGATCGATTTTCCCTGCAGTGTGGGGGTGGGCCAGGTGATGGTTCTTCCTCTGGAATGGTGGAAAGGGACTTTTGATTAAAACAGGGTCTCTCAAATCATTTAAAAGTTATTTTTCTATATCAATGTGTCATAAGTGTGGTTTTCACTAAAGCTTTATTTTTTTCATTCAAATCCACTGAACTCACCAGTCAGGTCTAGATGGGTTCTTGAGGTTGTCTCGTTGTCTCGTGTGGTTTTGCAGGTGAACTTGGCAGGGCCCTGTGAGCTGTCATACACGGCAACAAGCTCTCCAGATCTGATGATGCTGCCAGTGAGCAGAGGAGCGCTGACCTGCCACGTGAAAACAACGCCTTCTTCCGCTGAAGAGCACTTCAGCCACAGCAGCCGGGATCCCTTTGTGAGCGTAGAGAAGAACACCTCTATGGTGGGCTCAGGGAGGCGCTCTGCAGGTGTTTAGATGTCAATCAGAGGTCAAACACATGGAAAATGCTGCTCAAATGAATCTTAAAATGAAAACACATGTTACTTAAATCTATGTGGTTGTGGGAGGGACAGTACAGCTAATAATTCAGTAATGTTTCTTTTTAATCCTTTCAGTGGTTCGGTTGGTGGTTCCTTGAAGGCAGAGGTGGGAAAATTAAGGCCCGGGGGCCACATGTGGCAAATTAAGAGGGTTGTCAGCTTGATTGGTTAGAAAAAGGTTTAGACCCCCCCCCCCCCCGCGCTTCACCTAGCATGCTAACATTTCCTCTCAAGAAGGTGGGGCCTAACATAATTTGAAGCTTCACCATCCATCTCTAGTTGGACCAACTTACAAGCTCTTCAAAATATTTTCTCAGTCAAAAGTACGTCAATTAACCTCCAGTCCTCTTTTGAGGGTTAGTTTCCTGCACCACCTTGCCGGCCTGTTCATTATGATCTAAACTCCAATGTGGCCCTTCAGGCTAAATAACTGGCCCTCCCTGCTGTGAGGTGTTTCTACACAGCAGAGATGCAGACAAACCTCCACTGACTGTGAGACTTACGTCTGACTGAGAGTTTAATGCTCCTCTCAAAGACTCCCTGCGGATTAAGGAGTTCTACCTTGTAAACCAGGGAATCCTGTGTCTTCAAATTATTGATGGTCAAGTCTCCTAAAGGACAGAAACATTGATTAAAAACCTTGAACAGAGCAACAATGGAGCAGCTCATTTACTCAGATGTGTACTCACCTGTGGACCCATCGAGACTGAGTCTGTTGGAGTACTGAGGAAATAGCTCAGTATACAGTGTATTACTTTGATACATGGCAATAATAGTGGTGTTTGAAAATATGGACCACACAATATTGGACAGGGAGGATTTGTCTCCTGATTTCAAGGTTACTGTGTCCCCCACATACTTAATGATTTCATCAGGGTTTTGTGTTAGGACCACTGGGGGGAAAAAAAATAGAGGTAAAAGTAGTTACACAAAGCTGTTCGTTTCCTGGAGTGAAGGAAACATGATAACCACAGGAAACTACCATGACTGCAAGTGAGGTGCTGTTTCGAATAAAAGGAAGCCAATAAATGGTGTAAAAAGATAACAGTAGCATCTGAAAGAAGTATGACCACAGCAAGAACATTTTAGATTTTATGTAAGACCAATTAACAGATAAGATCTAAGGATCTCTGACCATCAGGTGGCTTTAAGAGACTGTACTGTCTGTTAGCTCATGTCTGTTTAATGTCCATGTTTGCAAACATGAAACGACGTTTATCCCAGGACAGCATAGTTATATAGTTATACTGACAAATGTAGTTAAGAATAAATGTGGATAAAGAGCATTTTACTGTCAATTTCGTCACGTGTAAAACTACTTCCCGCATGGCAACAGGAAGTTTCTTTTACCTTTTTTAAAAGTAACTATCGAGATTATTTCACTTTCTGGAACATTTATTGCTGTTCTTTTGTATTTGTTTTAAAAATGAAACAGTACTTACCTTGAAAGAGTGTAACGAGGACGAATGGAAGATTCATCGTTCTAGAATGCATCAAGCTTCCTTTTTTCACGTCAGAGTCGTGCGGCTGGTTTCTTTTTCATATACGTAAAATATATGACGACACATCATCGATAGTCACAAGACAAGTCATCACTTGTGAAAACACCGACTGGGAAAAACAACAAAACCAAAAAGACCATTAACATAAGAAGAAACTATTGTTATTATTTCTGGTATTACCAGAAGCAATCGATCTGGTTCAACAGAACAGTTGTTGAACTGAAAAGCACTTCCTTATTTCACATAAAGGGAACCTCAGTGTCGTTAACTGTCAAGTTAACAGCAATTCCTCGCAATGGCAATAGAAATAGGTTAATAACCTTGAAGATAAACAGAACACACATTTTGTATAATTTCCATGCCAAACACTTGATAATACAAACATTAGGCAATAGATAATGCAATCATGAGCATGAATATATGAATTAATGACCATCAATGCCAATTAATCTTAAACATTTAAAGTTGCTTCCTACCAGTTGATGAGATACATTTGTAAAGCCAAAGAAAAGTCACAAGAGAAACCAACACGCACAGACCAGCTGACAAAACTGTAACCGTTATCGCTACACTTCCCTTTATCCCTTTATCTCAGTTCGTGCAGCTGTTCTTCCTGCACTTTGGTAAATAAAGAAACATTTTATTTCTTCTTCAACCATTTGTAGGAGCAGATTAAACACCACCTCGGTTTCAGTTTATCAATTTGATGGTATGTTGAGAAAAAAATAATCAGTAGAGATCTATGCTACGTTCATGTAGCATTTTGTTAAGTCCTGCGTGTTTTCTGTGACTACAACTCTGCCCAAACTTTAAAAAAACCAAAAAAAAAAAACAAAACAGCTTGGTCAACCATTGTAGGACAACTCAGTCGCTCTTATTCTTTGATTTAATTCCTTAACAGAAATATGGAATAGGTTGTTAACCTTAGGAGACAGTCGTACATGTGGGTGTTTGCATACATCTTTGATCATTATGTCCATGAGTTAGCGCATGTCCACTCCATGTGAGCGAACAAAATAACAAAATCTAGACTTTCAGCTGCTACACTATTAGCTACAGAGTGGGAGCCGATGTAAGTTGGTTAGTTAGCTGTGGTTCTGGTGTGGAGATCTTGCTCAACACGATTGCTGCTGAGCGGCTTCCCCTGAGGTTGTCATGCTGGCGGCCTGAGGAGCAGGCGGAAGCATCAGACATTGATCCCAGGAGCTTGTGGGTGATCCTCGAAGATGTCTGGGTGGTGGGACAGGATGGAGGAAGCCGATGTGCTTTCCTATAAATCGCTGTTGGTGGTTCCATCAAATGTTCTTTCTGAGAGCCCAACAGTGGAGGCCGTCAGGGTCGACCTGGACGCAGCTCTCGGAGTTTCCACAGAGGCTTTGGAACAGCCATCTTGGGCAGAGATGTTTCTTTCTGAACTCTCCAGAGTGGCCCGTATTAAATCTCTCCCTGTCATCTGCTGCGGCCACTTAATGTGCTGTGCTCAGTTGCTGGTACTTGGCTCCTCACCATGGAGGCGGGCTCTCAGTTTCCATCAATGATGTCATAGTTTTTGAGGTCCATGGCTGCTTGGGAGGTCTTAATTTTCCAAATCCATGACATGCGGACTGGTTGAGCTTTCATCTCCCAGTTGGTGGCATCAGTAGGCACTTTGTCCATCATAGAAACACAACTGAAACTCACAGAAGTTCTCCTTCTGATGTAGCAGTATGATTCTAATCCTGTCGGTAGTTTTACACATTCTGGCTTTTAATTTTGGCATTACAAATTTTTTTGGAAAGTCCGAATTTTGTCTTTTTCTACCAAAGCATCAGTCAACCAAAAGATGTTTGGGTTTTTTTTGCAGGAACTGAAAGACTATTGTGACACAGTCATCTGTTCTTCTACTACGCGTAGAGTACAAGCGTGATGGTTGATTGTGATATAAGGCATATTCTATTGTCTTGTTTAGTTTGGTGAATTCAGAGTTCCGAACTAAACTAATTAAATCCCAAATGTACATAAAAAAAATACTGTAAAGACAGTGAAACATGGATGACACATCCTCTTACACGGACGTCTCAGACTGGAGTTTCATGACAAACTTGTGACTTTTGGGATCCACGAACTCCTCTGCCAAATGGAGGAAGGGGAGGGACGTCACGGTGACTATGAGGGAGAAGTCGGGTCGCCGCAATGAGAAGACTTGACCTTGATGTAGAGCAGCTGTCACTGGTTCTTCGCTCACTAGTGTCCAATGGCGCCCCCTGCTGGGCTCCAGGTACTGGATGGTCGGACCTTGGACGAGGTAACGCTCCAGGAAAGCCTGAGAAGAGGACACAAATTTAACTAGAATCAGATGGAATTTTAAGTAGCTGAGGAACATAAAGGCACAAGTGCTGTAACTTCATCAACTTCATCATCATCATCTTACTTTGGGGGTCATGCTGTGGGTGATGCAGAACTGCAGATGGTTGATGATGCTCTCCATGGTGTGGTAGGACTGCTGCCTTGTGGCCCGGAGGTACTTCTGCATGGCACGCGCCAGGGGAGCAAAGATAGCCTGGGCTGCCTCCCGGGGATCCATCACCTCCCTCAGGTGTTTGGGTGAGGATGCGGCCTCTTCGACGTGGTGTCGCTTGATGTGGGTGAAGGCTTCCTCCACAGCCACCACCAGTCTGAGGGGAGGAACATAAGATGGAGATTTTTGACATTAAAGGACACAAATTTCACTAAAAGGACTAAAAATGAGCTCATCTCAGCTTCTATGCTAACCAGCGTCATGCATTAGGACACTCGTCAAAGGCTAACCTCCCAGACCCTCACCTCGCTTTGCGTTTGCGGACCCTTCGCTCCATCTCCGCCTCCTCATAGTAGAACTCATTGTGGGAGTTGTCTCTCCTCCGAGACGCAGCTGAAATCGTGGTTCTGGACTGCCCCGTCGTGTTATTGGTGCCATTCTCTGTTGGCAAATTTACTGAAATAAATCAAAAATATCTGCAAATCATAGTTTAGTGAAAAAACGCGTGTCCATCTGAATCAAAGACAACCGATTTTACCTTCTCCGAGGTCATAGATCTTGAAAGCAGACATCTTTTTGGAAAGAATGGACTTGGGAAGGTTGGGGGCGGCGGGGTTATAGACTGGGAAGTCACAGTAATACTGGTCCAGAACCCACACCGCTGCCCGTTGAATACTGTGTGCAGACAGAGAAGATCTTAAAATGTGCAGGTATCAGTGCAGGTCATCACAGCCTGACAGTTCTCTGAGCACATGCAGATAAACCGTGAACCACTAGACGCTAAAACCTGCCGGGTAAAAAAAGTGTAAAACAAAATGTCGCCTGACCTGAGATAACCAACGTTGTAGAAGCGGCTGGCTCCATCTGTGCTCCTCACGACCTTCAGACAGAAAGCTGGCTGCAGGTGTCTGACCTCCAAGAGCACCAACGCCAGGTACTGAATGAACAGCAGCGCATCCACCAGAGACACTGCGTATCCCACAATGCCCCTGTAGTCTGTCTCCTTCGGCTCCAGCACCCGCACACCGTAAAAAAGCCAATAAGACGCTACGAAGAGGAAGACCAGCGCCAGGAGCAGACAGCGGAAGATGAAGAAGCGTGGCAGGCTGGCTCTGGCTGGGCGGATAAACAGCGCCCATGTGGAGATGAGTAGGATGAGGAGTTTGAAGGCCAGGGAAATGTAAAGTCCCTCACAGGGCGTACCACATGGTTCCAGTGCTTCCCTCCACAGGAGCGGTGGGAGCAACAAGAAGGCCAGAGGAGTGAGGAGAGCCAGGAGCCCCAACGAAGCGCCCAGCGCTGGGCTCAGGTAACGCTGGCACTCTGGTTGCAGAGAATCCTCAAGGTCTTTCCTGATCTTTGTCAGGTCCTCGTTAGAGGCGCTGTCCACGGAGGTCCCAGTCACCACGGTGGTGGTCTCGCCCCAGTTATCATCCTGACGATGGCAGAGCAGAGAACAGCTGCTGACACGGATGAGCTACGCTGACAGGGGATTAAAAAGGCACCAGTGACCCACCCTGTCGTCTCCTCTGGTCGACTCTTCATCCAGCAGCGACTCCGCCGGGACCTGGACGCCCCCGGGTTTTTCTCCACGGATGGAGATGTCACGACTTTTTTGACGATACCTGTCCCTCCTTTCCCTGAGATTAAAATAAAATAATAAAAAGATTATAAAAGGACTTCCTGTTAATCTTTTATATGTTGTCACTTCCCCACACACTGTTGACCTACTGACCTGTGCTTGCGGTTGCTTCTCGAGTGGGACGACTTGTAGGAGTAGCCGGAGTAAGTGGAGTCGTTGTCCATGTCGGAGGCCGGTGGTGGGCGGTGTTCCCAGGCCCGTCCTACACCCGAGCCACGGCCACCTTTCTCCCAAATCGTGCCCAGCTGGCTCTTGCGATCGCTGATGGACTTGGAGGAGAGGGCCAGAGGGAGGCGCAGCAGGTCCACTTTACTCCTGAGGGAATCTATCTTGCAAGCCTGAGCAGAGAGGGATGACAGAAATGAACAGAAGAGTGAGAAGAGGAGCGAGGGAGAGACACAAGATGGATTGTCATCCCAGGCAGCGTCAATAGCATCTCAGCAAAATGGACCAAGAAAGAAGAAGAGGGGCGGCATTGTAGAAGCACTGGCGGTGTGTGAAAGTGTCTGTGTGAGCTTTTATGAGCCGGTGATTTGGCTCACAGCGAGTTCTCAGCCAATAAAAGGCAATAAGACCACCTCCAATCCTGGGCTGCAAGCCCCCAGTGCCCGCGACATGCAGGAGCAGGCGGAGGACAAATTCTTGTGCTGGCAAAGTGCTCCAGGAACTACGAGCAACCCCGCAGAGTGTTTACATCGGTTTGGTTTTGCCAATGAATTCAGTCTTTTTTTGGCATTTTGTGGGGGGGGGGGTCCTGGGTGCGACACACACTCAATCAAACCTCGCATTCCTCAGCTGTCCCCTGCCGTGTCCAATGGCAACAGAGCTTAACTGTGACAATGGGGATGAATGGGAGGTCGGGGGTGAGAAATAGCAGGAGGGAGGAGCGGGAGGAAGCTGCCACGGCAACCGAAGCTTCAAGCCACCCTTCTCCCCTCCACTCTCTCAAATACGCTCCTCAGCTGCGTGAAAACAGTTTAGTAAGGTTCCGTTAAGGTCAGGTTTTTGAACTGGTAAGCTTCCAGAAGAAGCTGAGGCCCAGCAACTCAAGACGTGTCTGCAGAGAACCTCTGTGGCTCCAACTTTGTGCTTAAAATAGACCTGAAACTGACCCGAGAGCCCCCGAGAGTCCCCAATGATAATTAGGTTTGCTGCCACAGCAGGGGTGGATGCAAAAAAAGATGAAATCACCAGTATCAAACGACGACAAGATCAATAAAACATTTGTGTAGAGAAACGGGAGCTCTGAGCAACCTCAAAGATCAGATTCATTTCTAGTCAGTCAAATGTTCACATACCAACAATGGAGACAGTCGCAGCGGTCCAGCCTGATCAATGGAACAGCCGATGAGCCTCTAAGATCAATCAGCTCTGATGGATACACTGAAAACTGTCCTGCCACACCAGATCCTATTTGATCAGAGCAACACTTCTAGCCTTTGGTAGTCATTGTGTGTTCATTAGCAAGTAAATAATTTATGGGATTTGAAAACACTGTTTTTGTGGAATATTGCACCCGTTCAACCGGCCCAGACCTGAGGGTGGGGTGAGGAGGTCACGGCTCCTAACTCGGTAGTCAACCCAGCATCCCCATCTCAGATGCCAACACTCCTCTGCAGTTTTTGTGCAAAGTGTGAGAACTGGACGACACAAAACGCGACACACCCAACCTGGAAGGGATGCTGGGGTGCTTGGCACGTGCCCGGACTAGCTCCTTCGTGCTAAAGTTGGCACGGTGTGGGTGAAAAAAGTGGAAAAAAAGCGCTCGTGCTGAATTCACTAATGTGGTGTCGCGTGGTGATAAAAGTCAGTTTAAATTAGCCACCTGATATCTGCTAATATCCGCGACTTAACAAAGCGGGTTTAGGTAAAGACGGTGAACACAAACGTTTATTGGAGCCTTAACGGACAAAAAAAAAGAAAAAAAAGATAACGCTTTCTTAATATCCATTCCAACTTTTTCCCACAATTCCCACATAAAACGTCTTACCTTTAAACCCGAAGGGGGGAAACGCACAAAGCCAGACAAACGTTCCCAGCTCGAGTCTTCAAAGTCGCCTTCTCATCACTCACTTCGCTTCTAAAAGAGGCCAAAAGTGACAATTTTGGACTTTTTGGGGCTGCGTTTCCGCTTCGTTTGGGGTCAAAACGTTGGTTTGAGGCTCCAGTCGAAACTGGGAAACCGCACAAAAGGCAGCGACTCGCGCCTCATCCCAGCTGCGCTCTGAGCGCGCGCACGTGTAGGCACGCACAGAGCGCATCCGGTGACGTCATCACTTCAAAATAAAAGTCATTTCCTCTCTGTGAAATTTGACTCAAACTTAAAAGTTCTCAATATTGGAAACAAAGTAGCTTTAATTCAAGAATAATCAATGCAGCAATGAACGAGGAATAAGAAAGCTTCTAATCTAAATCAATAAAACCACTGATTGCTCCCAAAAAGAAATCTTTTATCATACTCACTGCTGAAGCATTCTTTGAGTCTTTCTGAAGCATTTTCCATGATTTATTTCCAGTGTAATCATACATACAGAATTTGGATTATTAGATCAAGTGCTGGATTCATAGTCACTTCTAAAATTAATTTATGGGAGATCTGTTCTGAGAAGAACAGTCATCAGTACAGACTGATGACTGGCAGCTCATGTTTTTTTTACCTCATTCATACTACAAATCTTATTTTCAGAAATCAAATGCACGCAGTCAATTTTTTTATCCAGTTTCATTTTAATCTCACAAAACACATGAATCTGAGACACGAGCTCTTCCATTTCCTTCTGTGCAGCTAAACAATCTCACCAAATCTTAAAAACAAGGGAGATGAAAATAATTTATACATCCTTTTTTTTGTAATCATATCTACAAAAATAAAATCAAATATGAGGGCTAAGGCCTCACAGAAACAAAACAAAAAAGAAATTAACATATAAAACAAGTGGGTCTGATCTCTATATTACAAGTGAATAGCATTTATTCTTAAAAAAGATGAGATGATAGTTAAAGATGTGTATGCATACAGTAGTTTGCACCGTGCAGAGTTCAGTTGTGCAACATCGATAAAAACAATGGAATTAGATCTTTTTTGTCGACTTTTCTTCTTTAACAGCTGTTGGTATGAAAAACAGAAGAAAGACAAACTGAAGGTGAAGAGGTAGAAATTGGAAAAGGAACAAATGCTTCAGTTAGAGCGGAGTCTAAAGATGTGAAGAGAAGAAGAAATCCAGCTCAGACTTGGGTTGGCTGCTTCGAAACTGGCTTTCTGCCTCTGGGATGGGTGAAAAGCAGTCAGAGCTTGAAAAAGAAACCACAACTTCCCTTAAACAGCCTCTGAAGAGAGGTTACACTTTGGTCGAATGTTTTTTTTTTCCCCATAAAAATTCCTCAAGTTTACACAGAAGCTGCTGTGATTAGCCGGCCGGGTGATCAGTAGCTCTAATTTTAGCTTCCTTTTGTTCATAAACAGCAACGTTAACTCCCCGTCACAGGCTTGTAGTGTGTGTGTGTGTGTGTGTGTGTGTGTGTGTGTGTGTGTGTGTGTGTGTGTGTGTGTGTGTGTGTGTGTGTGTGTGTGTGTGTGTGTGTGTGTGTGTGTGAATGTACTTCCTGGATTAGCGGTTAACCGTCAGTCTTGGAAGAGTCTGGGTAGTTCACTGAAGCCCTCCTGAATTAGTATTTGAAACCAGCTCAAATAAAACAGTACTGTGCGACTCTGCCCAGCTTGATAAGAAGAAAAAAAAAAAAAAAAAATACAGACACTTCACCTTTAAAGACATACTTTCCTTTCAGCATGTTGGGAAAAAGTTTGAGCGGCTAAAAAGACAAAAACGCTAAACAATTCTTTTTAACATCAGGCTTCTGATGCCTCAAACGTGTCTTTCCTGAATATCACAGACGTTAACTTTACTATTCTGACATTCAAACTGCACTATTTTGGAAAAATGTTTAATAATCCAGCTATGATTTAGCTTAGCATAAAGATAATACATAAGAAGTAGTGGGTGGTCTGTGTGTTTCTGCCTACTAAAGTGCACTAAATTAATTGTGCATTACAATTTGATGTATGGCATGACGGTTTAATTGGGCTAAATTATATCGCAATACTTTGAGGAGAGTGACTGAAAGATAGTTTTCTTTGTGTTCAGATGTAGGATTCTCTCTGCCATCCTCATGTCAGCCTGGTCTTAAAAATTCAGATTTCTTCCTGTTTTCAATTCTTTTTTAAGGTCAAACTCTTTCACATGCAGCAAAGTCTTTATTATATTAACAATGAACTTTTAAAGTGCTGATGGGTGGAGTATGCTGATCAATATCCCCCCAATTCCAACACTTTATGCTAAGCTAACCAGCTGCTAGCAGTAGTTTTGCTTGGAGTGATGGCAAGCTTCGCAAATACCGGTACTCCCCAAATGTCAAGCTACTACTTGAATCGTTGCTGAACGCTGCAACCGCAGAACTGCTGTGCTGAGAAGTGACAGTTTAGACTTGGTTTGCGTGTGTCAACACCTTTTATGAGCTTTTTCTCTGCAGGAGTGGTCTTTTCTTGGTGTAGAATGCAGTCCTTTCTTGGCTTTGGCTGGTATAGAATATTGCCTGTGTGAGCATTTAAATGGCAAACTGCTGGGTTCCAGGTTTTACTGGATGTTTAAAACCAAAACTACCAACCTTAAGTGTCAGAAATAAGGGATTACTTGTCAGTAATTTCAAGTTCAACCTCTCAACACTAAAACTGCATGATATGAGCCTATAGGATCCACAAATCCAATGAGCTTGTTAAAAAAAAACACAAAACACACCTATGCATCGCTGAGATATTGTGTCAAGAATCCTGCCAGCATTTCAGTAGTTAACAGCGCAGTAGTGTTCCCAAAACATGAAAAACAAGACAAAAAAAAACAATTATTATCAATATGTTGCTTCAAAACAGCCATTCGGTATCTTAAAATAAGGCTGTTATCTGAATATGATAATCCCAAATGACTATAGTGTTTCAGCTACAGTGAAAAGATCTGATGTATGTGTGTGTGTGTGTGTGTGTGTGTGTGTGTGTGTGTGTTGTTTCCTTACCCAGTTCAAATAACCTGAATTAAATAGACACAGTCCTTCGGCCATGAGGGCATGTGAACTCAGTGTAAAGCAACCATTGGAACGCTGGGAAGGAGCTCCCGGGGGGCCAGTGGAAACTCTAGTCCCTGATCCGACCACTGATGAGTAGTACATAAGAGGGATGCATTGTGGGTAAAGTGCGGGGGTGAGGGATCCCTCAGATATTTCCTCGCTTGTACAGTTTAACACTTTTCTGCTCTGTGCCGTCAGACCGCTCCTCCCTCGGCTTTGCTCCCTTCGCAAACATCCCACTTTGTTTCCTCTTTCGGCTGTCCCAGCTTGGCCCGTTGCTTCAACGCTTCTCCAGACTCTCCGTTCTTCGGTACCATAGTTCCCTCTCGGGCACAGAGGCGGTGCGATCACTCAGAAATAGCAGAGTCACGAAAAAGGAAGCAGGAGATAAATAAGGAAACAGCCGCGGTCCTTGGAGGGGAGGAGCGGCTGAGCTGGAGTACGTCTTTGTGCTGTTAACGAAGCCTGAGCCGCTGCAGCCGCGTCAGAATCCGGTGGACTGGACCTTGGGATCTGCTGGGCCGGCCTCCCTGCCTGTGTGAATGGAAACGAAGACGTTACTGAATTTGCTTGGTCTTGTGAAAGCATTAAATTCGGTTTCTCTCTCACTGTTGATCGAGCCGCGGTCCAGAGACGGTGTCCTGGAGACCGTTGCCGAGGGACACTGTTGATCCTCTGACTCTTGGTTGGCGGGGGAATCGCTGAGGGTTTTCAAAAGCTTGTGGTGGGCTTCCTCGATTTCCTGTAGAGGAGTCGGAACATTCATGACCAAAACAAAAGGAATAATGCGAGCAGCGCTACTAGCATGCCTCTAACTCGCCTTCAGTTGCCTCAACTTGCTCATCAAGCCCTCGATCGTGAGGAAAATCTCATCCACGTTCTGGATGATGCGGCTCTGGTGAGTGGGCTGCAGCCGGCCCACGCCCTCCACCTCTTCCTGTCTCCCTTTTAATTGGCCAGGAGCTACGGTGGGCGTGTCCTCCGGTTGCTGTGACAACACTTCCTCCAGGGGCTCGGGGAAGTGTGCGGCGGTGGGCGTGGGGGGGTCGTCTGTGACGCTCTCGCCCTGATCCGTCGGCATCACTAAGTAGAACATGTTTCCTGGAGTGCAGAAACGGGACAGACGTGCCCTCGTGAGAAACGACAAATCACCCTCAAGTTGGAGATCCCAGCTCGTCTTCTCTGCTAATGATCAGCACGTGAACAAAAGAACGGCGCGGCTGGTTGGAATTATCGTTACCCTGTGCGGCGCGCTCGCCTTTCGCCTTGGATGATTGTTGGGAGGCGAGGGCGACATCGTCAGCGATGTCGTCGGGGACAGAGGAAGAAGAAGGACCCGCAACCACAGCTATGCAGAGAAGAGAGGGAGGAGAGGGTGCCCAAGTACAAGAGCAGAAAGGTGGGAAGGTTTAGTGAAGAACGGACGTGCAGAAGGAGAGCAGACCAAGACAAAAAAAGAGAGCGGTCAGACAAATTCATGCAGCGATCTTTGCGAAAGGTTTCAGATTTCTGTCATTTCCGGGACGTTTGGCTTCTACCTTTCCTCACGACATGGAAGCCTTGCTGCTCCGCGTCCTGATGCTCCGCATCTTCCTCAGGCTCACACTCCTCGGCGATTTTGAGGACCGTCTCCGAGGGGGGCCCAGGCTCCGACGGCGGGCCCCGCTCGCCGGCCGCCTCATTGGTGGGCGTGTCGTCCGAGTGGTGGCTCCACCCTTCCTCCTCCAGGTCCCGCAGGATGAGCTGCCTCAGAGTCTCAACTGCAGAGGGAAAAAGAAAAAAAAAAGCGGACAAAGAAAAGAAGTGCTTCAAATCTGAAAACGGGGACTTGGTGTGGCGTCCCCGGGTCGTGCTTTCCTCTCACCGTCCTGCAGAGCTGCGTCCGACACGCTCGCTGCTTTTGTCTCCGGCTGCTCTGCGGGCAAGTTGGAGGACAGTTGGACGTCGTCGGTGGAATGGCTCTCCATGGAATCTGACTGATCTGCGATGGAGTTGTCTTTTTAAACGACAAGACAAAAAACAAAAAAACAAAAAAAAAAAACCCAGAATTGTCAGAAACATTCATGCCATTTGGAGAAAATGTAAACATCTGCTGCCCAGATCTGTATTACCTGCATAGACATTGCTGCCTGCTGACACTGGGGACACACTGGGGGAACTAAAGCAAAGATTCATGAAATTTGTCAACAGGACAAGAGAATGTGAGGGATCTATAGGTCTGCGTGTCAGTAGATCCTCACCTTATCGGCAGGGGCGTGTGGTTCATCTGTGGTGACGAGCCGTCGGCCGCCGAGATGGTCTTTTCAAGTAAATCCTTCCAGCTGCGGAAACAGAAATCAAGAGTCAGCAGCGCTTCTCAAAGGCGACCGAGCCTGGTCCTGAAAAAGGGGGACTGACGTGTTCTTCTCTGACAGCGTGCCGGCCACCAGCTCGTAGATCTGCCTCTCCGTGGCGCTGATCACGTACAGGGCTTTGTTGTCTGGAATCAACGTCCTGGCGTTTAAACGTCATCGGGCCGTAACACTCAAAACGGAAAGAGAATTAGCCGTCCGCGACGTTACCTGTGGCCACCGAGCGGACCAGCAGGGAGTTCAGTTTCACCAGGGGGCTGAAGGAGGTCTTGCTGTCTCCGACGCCGGCTCCGCCTCCGCCCAGCCAGCGGGAGGGGTACCTCAGCTGCAGCCGGTCATCGGGGCCCCTCTGAAGGAGGACCAGGCAGTCGGACAGCAGCAGCGCTTGAATCTCTGATGGAGGGACACAAAGAGAGGACCAAAATTCAATATTCTGCTTCCATATGTGGAAAAGCAAAGAAAAAACAAAATAAATGCTAAAGATGTTTATTTGCTTACCATATTCTCCGGACTATAAGTCACACTTTTTTTTTTTTTTTTTTTTCATAGTTTAGCCGGGGTGCAATCTGAATAACTGTTAATATGTTACGTTAACATACCAGACACGTATTCAGTTCGTTGTCGGTGCTTCATGTAGCGGAATAACCATCAATGTGTTACGTTAGCATACCGCACACCTATTCAGCCTGTTGTTTTCTATTCTATTGTTATTATTATTACTGGCCTTTCAAGATGAAATGTCTGTTCTTGGTCTCAGATTTTGCAAAATAAATTTCCCCCAAAAATGTGACTTATGGCTTTCATGATGCATTTTTTGACTGACGTGACTCATATTCTGAAAAATGCGGTAAATTAACAAGAATTGAAGAGTTTTTAAGCGGTGTTACTCACCTATCTGCTTGTCTTTACTGACTTTCCAGGTCAGGGGACCTTCGTGAATCATCCTCTTGGTGGACAAGTCCAGATTCTGCAAGACAGAAGCAAAAAAGGGATGGATGAATCTGAACGTCAGCAACGTGAGGAGCAGGCGGGCCAGAGTCCACGATGTGGCCACCTTGAACTGAGGGGCGGCGTCCAGCCGGCGCTGGTATTGGCTCAGCTGCTGCCGGTGCTCCGTTTCCCTGACGACTTCGTTGATGGTCTGCAGGATCCCTCTGCAGCAGGCCTGAGCGCGCTGCAGCAAGGGGACGTCTGGTGCGCCGGCTGCGGGACAAACAAGCTTACCCTCACGTACCTTTGCAGGTGTTCCCTCTTTTTATGGTGTGTTTTCCAAGCTATTTCTTAATTTCTCACCTTCTGTGTATTTGATGATTTTGTCCAGCAGCAGGGGGTACTTGGTGATCCTGTGCATCTCTGACACCAGCAAGTCTTTCAGCTGCAGCCTCCGGCAGTGAGGACTGGCTTCACACTCCTGGACAAGAGCAACACTAGCTCGTGATGCACAGAGAGCACACATCTATGAGTGTGTGTGTGTATGTGTGTGTGTGTACCTGGATGATCTGTGCAAATCGAGGGTCTTTGCGTTTTTTGTTCTTAATGAGCTCCACCGCCTGAGTGTGCTGGCTGCAGAGCTGCGACGCCTGTTCCTGGAACTCCTCCCCACCTTGGCCTTCAAACTGGAACACACACCAGCAAACTCTTCACTCGGCCGTCGTCGGAGGCGGTTTGGAGGCGACGGCCGCCGCCGCCGCCGCCGACGTTTGGGTCGGGCCGCTCCAATTCCGCAAAAAACGTTCTTCTTTAAAATCTGATTATCAGCGTGGTTTCACCCACCCTCGCCAGCATGATGTCCCCGATGTCTTGAACAACTGGAGATTCTCTCCGTTTCCTCATGGCCTCACAAAGACTTCCTACGACACACATACACAGAAGCAATTATGCTGTAATTGTTAGGAAAAGGAATAAAGACGCAGATGCAGGAGAGGGGGTGTATGTGAGATACTCGCGTGGCAAGTGCAGAGTACACTTCCATAATTTAATTAAAAGCTTAAATAAATATTGACTGCGAGGCTGAGGTTGCATGTCAGCCTTTATGACCTTCCTATATTTACCCAGCAGCCCTGAGCACATGATGCAATATACAACTTGCTTTATTGAGCAAACAGGAGAGATAAAAAGGTCACGAGGTGCAAATGTGTTTTCTGTCCATCCGAGCTGGAACGGAGGAGAGGCGGACTGACCGTGGAGTTCATAGACCTGCGGCAGGTTGGGGAAGATGCAGGCCAGCTCTTCGGGGTTGAGCACGGACCTCATCTTCTGGAAAAACACCTGATCCAGGACCTTCAGGGTCCGCAGGTGCGAGACCTCGGTGCTGAAGAGCTCTGGTGGGGACGAGGAGAGGAAGGTCTCAGTTTGTGAAGGGTCCCGCCACGTATTCCCGGCTGATTCCCCACACGTACCGTATATGACCGCCTGCCGGTCCACTTCCCTCTGAGTGAGTGCAGCCAGAAGCTGAGGGGAGACGGTGTCCTGCCAGTTCTGACTTTCACACACCTCCTCCTCCAGCGCTGGAGAGTCTGGCAGCAGCGCCAGAGGTGAGTCTACACTCCTGCATATACAGACACGCCCAGGAAACCCTTTTTAATCACCAAAGCAACTATAAAAAAATGGTTTTCCTTGTTGAAAAGACGTCTTCCATCTCTTTAAAACGTCTAGGACTAGCAAGGCCGACTGTCGCTAAGCTACGGGGTGACACCGACACTCACCTGCGTCTAGACCGAGGGGTGTATGGGGGTGTAGGGTTCTCTAGAGACCTGAGTTTGAGAGAGAGACGGCACGAGGTGAGAAAGGTTGGGGCGAGCTTCCGCTAATGAGGGGAGCGACTTCAGCGGATTTAGTTTCCACTCGTCTCTGACTAAGCATGAGAAATCGCTCCGGATGAGAGCGACTTTACCGTGCAGAGCTGCTGGACGCCGAGGACGAGGCGCTGTGCTGCAGCGGCCTGAGGACGGGCCCCTCCCTCTCGTCCCCGCAGTCTTCCATGTCCACGTCGCTCCGGGAGCGAGGGACGGACTCCGTCCCTGAAGCGGCGCCCCGCCGGCGACCCTCTCCCTGAGCCTTCAGAGACTCGCTACGTGCCAGACGTACGGAGATGGTGGGGCTGCGGGAGCGAGCGAGCGAGGCGCAGAAGGTTAAACACACACACACACACACACACACACACACACACACACACGTTAAAGCCTTAAAAACCGGTAGGAGGCCGGAGCTACCTGTCCATGCTGTCCTCTCCCAGGCTGCTGGAGGAGTGTCTCTGGGCATCAGCAGCATCACCCCCCTCCTCTCCCGTTTCAGTGTGATTCTCAAACTGCTGAATGATGTTCTTCACATTGCCGGAACGGACTGCGCACACACACGCACACGCACACACACACACACACGATTAGTACCCAGCAATATAAACCAGCGCGCTTCACGGCTGAGCAGCGTTTGATCATGTTTGATTGGGGAGAAATAAAACTGAATGAATGAAAAAGATACCTTCGGTGGGTGACAACGGAACATGGAATGCTACAAAACCAAAATTAACAAAAAAGGAAAAGAAGTGAAGTCAGGAAAATGCGCACAAATCAAATTTGAAATGTTGAAAATAATAAAATCAAGAGGTAAGGAAATCCACAGTGAAGGCGTCTGCATGCAAGGCATCAATCATGTGACAATTAACTGGGGTCCATCCATGTGTATGTGTGTGTGTGTGTGTGTTTCCATTTACTGGACTGGGATGTGGTTCGGGGTTTGCCGATGTACTTCAGGATAGGGTTTCTCTTTTTATCCTCTCCATCCTTTTCTTTCTTGATGCCACTCAGCTGTGGAGAGTGAGAAATTTCACATTACATTTGCTGAAACTGCCCATTTTTTAAAGCTACAAATTAGCATTTGTCTGGGCCGCTTTAATTACATTAGAAAGGCGGAGTTCATAGCAGCAGCAGATGGTTTCAACAAGAGCAGCCCCAGGTATAGAGTCAACAAACCAAGTTAAAGACAATAAAACCGGTGGTTTTTGCTCAGAGATAAGGTCGGTGTGACAGACGGGCGAGAAACCAGAACAGAAAATGGCTGAATTTTGAGCTAAAATCATCAGTGTAACAATGATGATTTTAGCTCACTGCCGCTGCCTCAGGAAGGCAGCGGCAGTGAGTAAATACCCATGTGGAACATAAATAAATGTAATGTAATATGGCTCTAGAGCGGGCGTGGTTATTGCATTATAAATCATTATTAGACTAATATGAATGTATTTACAGGAGAGAACATCAACGTATACACACTGGTGCAGCAGTGCTGCTCGGTAAGGCAGTCTATTCTTATTGTGGAAAGAGAGAGGACACAAAATCAATGCTGTGTCAGTGTGAATTGTGGAAGCAGAATGATTAAAGTAAGCTAAGCTAAGCTAAGCTAAAATAAGCTAAACTAAGCTAAGCTAAGCCCTGGTCGATATAAGAACATAGTGAAACGGGTGCTACCTTCTTCGTCTTGAGGAACGCCAGCCACTTCTCCTTCTCTGTGCTGGGTCCGGGGAAGACCTTGGAGTCTCTCAGCTTGATGCCGGAGTGACGCAGGTAGAGGAGCACGGCCCACGCCAGAGGAGAGCTGAGGGTGGGGGGGGGACCGACGGAGGGAAACGTGAGGACAAAGACCGTGGAGGGGAAGGAGTTAAACGCTCTGACAGATGTTCCTGTTTGTCTCGGGACAAGACAATTCCCTTACCTTCTCTCCTCTTCATGCTTTGTCCTGCAGGAGCACAAAAAAACCCAAAAAACAACATGTATAATTTCCGCCACAAGAAATAAAACCAAAACATCCAGTTTTAAGCGGTTAATCCGTATAGAGAGACAGAAACAGCTGTGAGAAAGCAGTCATGCGGCAGGAACTGGCCACTATGTGTGTGTGTGTCAAAGAAAAAACCGTCACGGGTCTGGCAGCCACGGCGATGACCTTTGTCATCGCAGCTCCAATGAGCTTCTTCTCCCGCTCTGATCGTTTTATTGGGCCGTGAACACCTGACTAGTCTGGTTCAAGCTTCTAACAGTTTGCGAAGAAGAAGCCGAGGACTCACAGTATCTCCCACAGCGAGATGACCTGTCTGTCCACCACCTGTCTCTCTTTCGCCGGGTCTCCGTCCAGCTGCAGCAGGTCTCCCTCCCCGAACAGCGAGCCCAGACCCATCATCTGCTTATTTCTGCCACACACAGATTTCAGCGATTATTTACGGGATCATAAATCTGGATTTCTTACGATACCTCTCAGCCGAGCATGGCCCACTTCCTGAATCCCATCGAGGACTTTTATTTCCTTGCTGTACCTGTAGTCTTGGATTTGGTCCTGGATCTCTGGCAGGACCTGCTGCTGCAGCTCCGACAGGGGTCCTCTGATGTCCTCCTGAGCATGAAGTCGACTCTCTGAAGAGAAAACGGACGCGGAGTCACACATCTGACAACACCTCCAACTGACATGATCGAGAAAAGATGGGAAATCATCAGCGGGCGCACCTATGTCGATCAGATACTCCTCCCTCGCTTTGATTTTCAGGGGCTGCAAAAGAACACGGATGATGCAATGTCAGTCACATGGTTACCAGGTCACCACTTAAATATGAAAGCATTGGGCCAGGTGTGTACTGACAGCATCCGGGTCCAGGAAATGGGAGCAGATCTGAGGTGCGAGTGCACGAGCCTCTTTAGTGCTGGAGCCCAGATAAGATTCCACTGACAGGTAAAACAGCTTATGAAGACAGAGAGAGAGAGAGAGACACATGCACACACACAAAAGTGAAACTATCTGTATATATTTGGCTGAAGAATGATGAAAAAAAGGGATTTCACTCCGGTTTTCTACAATTTCAACAACTTGGTTGTAACACTAACCAGGGGGTTGGGGTCCAGAAGCTGGGTAAAGATATATCTCATGAACACGGTCATGTGTGCCGGCCGCGACTTCAGCAGCTCGATGTCTTGGCAGAGACTGTCCGTCTTGGGGGGGGGAGAAGGAAATCAGGAATGAGTACGGACGGAGAGAACGCCCAGGTGAGCAGGACTGAAAACGACCCCCACTCACATCAGTGGGGGCGTCGCTGTAGCATTCGTCGTACTCTTCCTCTGGGCCGATGATCTGCGCCCTCCCCCCCTTTAAAAGCAGACGCAGGATTTAGCTTTATGCTAAACGCTAACACGAGACAGCAAGTGGGGATAATGGATGAAGAGGAGAGGCGAGAGCGGTGAGTGAACTCTTTGGATACGCCACTGCTGGTCCGGACCTCGTTGCCGCTAACGCAACGGAGGATGTGTGTCCAGCTCACCGGGTCTGACGTGTGCGCGTCCGAGTTCTGGCGCCGGTGCTGTGGGGTCCTGAAGGATGAAGGGGAGGAGTGGGGACTCTCGCAAGCCTGGGGAAGGAGGAGGAGGAGGAGGAGGAGGAGGGGTGGAGGGGCGGGAGGACGAGGGGCGGGATGAGTGGGTCCGTGTCAGACACCAGCGCACGTACGTGTCGGTGACATGGGTGCAGCTTACCTCCGCGTCTCCCTCGCTTGAATCCATTGACAGTCGGCCTGAAGAACAGAGCCGCCATTACGCACACATAAGATTCTATTCTTTGAGAATCTAGAACTCTTCTGGGATTCAAAGTTTGTAAAAATCCACCCAAGCTCCACCCCCTCACCCGTCATTATCGGCGTTTTAGAGTAATTAACAATCAATCTGCACATTTTGGAAATAGTTCTGTGTATTTGATTGCAAAAATGGGTGGAGTGGCGATAATAAGACTGAGACACTGGTGGAAAATAAAGACAAATGGAAAAACGTTACCCGCTATGAGGTAACCGGGGACGGACTCGGAGCGCGATCCCTCCTGCGGAACGACAACAAAGCGGCGGGTCAGTCCCAGCATTCACAGCAGGCCGTTTAAGAACGTGGCCTTCCTCTTACCAGATCTTGCTGGATCTTGACCCGGACTTGGTGCGCTCTCCTCTTGGCGCGTTCGATGCGCTCCTCCAGGGATGGCGAGGGGTTCTTCATCCTCTCCTCCAGCAGGTTCTGGCGCACATTTTTAACGGTGGTTTCGTGAATGCTGGACGTGGAAATGCTAAATGAAGCCTCACCGCCGGCTGGCGTACCTGCAGCTCGGCCTCCTCCTGCTCCAGCATTTTCCTGAGTATCTCACTCGCATGTTTCTGTACTTCTGGGTCCTAAAAACACACAATAAACACATATTTTAAAGCTCTGCAAACACGACACCTCGGAAATATTCGTTCTTAATAACAGTGCGGTTCACCTGCAGTGGTTTGGGTCTGGTGATTCTTTGGGATGGGATGCTGCCCATTCCAGGAAGCGCGGGTGGAGGGGGAGAGGGCGGGGCCTCCCCGCTCAGCAGCGCTCTCTGATTGGGTGCGAGGTCGGTGGGGAGGGGCTCTAAAGGTAAGGCTGCGGAGGAAGGCTGCGGTCCTTGTAACGTCAGCGCGACGAAGGGTCCAGCTACGGTGAAGAAGACAGGAAAAATGGGCTGGGAACAGGCGAAGTCCGGTTTTTCAGAGGCGCTGGGGACAAACTCACATTTGATGAGCTTGACCACTTCCTGGTGGGACATGGTGGACACCAGCGCGCCGTTCACCTGAGAGGCAGAGGAGCGGACGGTCAGCGGGGCGGAACCACAAAAAAAGAACCACGTCAGGCTCGGCGTTTTGCGAGAGCGGCTCACCTTTATGATTCTGTCCCCTTCCTGGACCCCGGCCCTGACCGCCGCGCCGCCCGGGCGGACATTTTGGACCAGCTTAACCCTCTCCCCGCAGACGGTGAAGCCGAAGCCCAGCTGGTCCTTCTGCACCACCACGCATCTCTGGATGAGACCGGGACCTGTTGACCATCAGCGCCCTTTAGCAAGGCATTAAGGATGACCCCCACTTCCTAATCTCCGATCATTACCCGCACTCTCCGCTGGGACATCAGCCAATGGGTAGCTCTGCTGGGCGCCAGAAGGCCGGCGCTCTGAATCCCCGATGGTCAGACTACTGAGCCTGTTTGATGCAAGAGAGACGTTTGTAGTGAGGACGAGAGAGGGGGAGACACACCAGGACGGCGAGAAAACGTGAGAGCGGCACGGAGGGACAATCTGCGACGATGGCACCGTAAAACGGGAGGTTAACACAAAAAGAAGGCAGAAAGTAAGACAAATAAAGGGGCTTTTCCATGCACATGCTGACACCACTTGTGCTTGGATGCGCATCTGTCTATCAGAATGTCAATCAGCAGCAAGACAGCAGATAAACACCGTCACACATCGCTCACTACAGCCGCAAAGTCGACCAGTTTCCAACGAAAAATTAGGATCGCTTGCTTTTCTTTATAGTCATGGCAATGAAGGTTCTGAAATAAATGTGTGAAACAGGGGAAAAGAGAGATATCTGATCCGACGAGCTGCAAAAGGGGGAAAAAATGAAACCGCAATCCACAAAGATTCAGGTAAAAATGATCCAAAATGAGTGAAAATGGAACATGCAGATGTTTAGTGGCAAGCTGTGCATAGTCTGAAATGGAATAAACTGGCAATGGAAATGCAAATCTGCGCTGTATAGCCGGGCCCTGAGCGGCCCGCAGCGCCGGCGGAAAAGCCCCTGAAAGGAGAAGGTGTGTGAGAGGCCACGGGAAAGCATTCGACAGGGGGGGGGG
>BJFM01000487.1:15238-36362 GCA_016586285.1 Arothron firmamentum | reverse complement strand
CCCCCCCCCCCCCCCCCCACACACACACACACACACACACCACCTCTACTATCTGCATTCTTTATGGCTGTTCGGTCGCACCCTTCCTCCAGAGTTTGGGTAAAAAGCTTCCCTGTTTCTTATCACACTTCCACATGGCGATTTCATGTTTCATCGCCGACTGAATGAAGTGAAACCGCTCAGCCGATGTCAGGACCAGCAGCAGCAACACCCAAACCACAGGAGAAGCTTCCTTTCATTGTCAGTGACGTCCCATGTGCTGGTGGGCTCGCCTTCCCTTCAGAGGAAAAGGTGAACCAGGTTAAGGTAAAGAGGTCTGAGAGTGGAGCCGCAGCTGGATAGCGGTTCGCCCCGGGTGTGAGGCCGATCGGAGGGATTGTTTTTGGCGGTGCGGCACTAAACCGCTGAAACCACCGACTAGCAACTCCACTTCCTTTAACTGTGTGTTCTCATGGGTCTCTTATTTTTGCAGAACATGTGGGAGAACATCGACAGATTGTGAAGAAAGCAGCTGTGGCACAAGAGCACAAGTCTGGTACCGTGACCCCCCGCCCCCCTCCTCCTCCTCCTCGTTGGACTAGAGAAGTTCATTGCGATTTCCCATCATGCCGGTGTTCAACATCGTGCTCTCCCAAGTCTTCTGGGTGCGTTTAGTGGCCTTGCTGTTCACCTGCGTGGCCTTCAGCGTGGTAGCGCACGGAGCCTCAATCTACGGGGGCATGGCTGACTGGTGCATCTTCTGCTGGGCCTTCAGCTTCGCCTGCACCCTGCTGATCCTGCTGGTGGAGCAGTTCGGCCTTCAGGCCCGGATCCCAGTCTCCTGGTCCAACTTCCCCATCACCGTGGCCTGCTACGCTGCCCTCCTCTGCCTGTCCGCTTCCGTCATCTTGCCCGTGTTTTACCTCAGGCAGCAGTTGATGACCAGAGAGCAACGCAGCTTCCGCATCACCTCCACCGTCTTCTCCTGCCTGGCGGCGCTGGCCTACATCTGGGAGGTGAACCTGACCAGAGCGAAACCCGGAGAGACGGCGGGCTACATGGCCACGGTCCCGGGCCTCCTGAAGGTGTGCCAGACCTTTCTGGCCTGCCTCATCTTCATCCTGATCAGCGAGCCCATCCTCTACAACAGCCACGCGGCGCTGGAGTGGTGCATGGCCGTTTACTGCATCTGCTTCATCGTCTCCATGGTGGTGGTGATTCTGTGTGTGGGCGAGTGCACCGGCTTTCTGCCCTTCCCCTTCTCCAAGTTCCTGTCAGCGTACGGCCTCCTGGCCTTCATCATGTACTTGTCTGCAGTCATCCTCTGGCCCATTTTCACCTTTGACAAGAAGTATCGCCGACAAGGCAACGATTCCAGGGGGATCGGCGTGGCGGTGCTCACCGCCGTCAACCTGCTGCTGTACCTGGCCGACCTGATCTACACCGCCCGCCTGGTCTTCATCACCAAATGAGATGCATAGAAACTTGGGAAATAATAAGGGAATTTTTGACAAATAACATGCAAGTCCTGCTTTTTTTGTTGTTTTTATTTTTTTTACTGTGATTCTGCCTTAAGACAAGATCCCAACCACATCAAAAAAAGGCCTTTCTAAATATCACTGACAGATCAAACTACACCTTTTAAATTATTAAAATACGTAAAACAACAAAAGGTCACATTTAAGCTGCTATGTGGGTTGAAAATGGGACCAAATTTGGAAATCAGCTGAGTTCCTGGAAGAAGGCGTCACCTCCGTGGGCGTCATCAACAAGAAATAACCTGTCGATTTTTCACTTTCAGATTTTTTTCAGTAGGATTGAATCTTGGCATCTTTTTCTAAATTTCATTTCGACTTAGGCGGCTTAAAAACTAGCTGGAGTGTTTGCACGTTAGCTGGTGAACAGCAGAGCACGCTGGGCTTTCACGGGAATTGTATTTATAGTATCTCGTATCTCAACGTCGAAACCCGAGACAGATGCTGAATGACATAATTTATTAAAGTGTTCAACCCTATTTTTTTTTTTCTGTTAATGTTTAATTCTAGAATGTCAGCGTCCTGTTTAGTTAGAAACGGTATCTGCTTATCTTCTGTGAAAGCAACTGTGATGGATAACGAGACTGTTACAACAAACCAGTCAACACACTGTTTAAAAAAAAAAAAAAAAACTGTATCTGGGACACATCACTGTGGGTTCTGTTTGCTTTTACTTGAAAATCATCAGCACTCTGCAGCAAAATCTGCTTTAATTGTCCCCTTTGCCAGTATTAATGTTACTATTGAAGTATTTTGGCGATTTGTAAGCGCAAGCATAGCACGTTTTCATGGTGTCATTAAAGCCACTCGTGTCAAACTATTGCTTCTTTTTGTCACTCATTTCTAATTTAACTATGTTTAAGTTTAATTTTTTTTTTTCAGAGAGATCAACATCTTTGAAGGAAACTTATCATAAAGTGCTTGATCTATTGTGCAGTTCCAGCACTTGGCCACACGAGGGCAGGCAGTGACTTGTTCCTCAGCAGGTTATCTGGGGGCAAAACTCAAGAAAAGAAGGAAAAAAAAAAAAACCCACATCAAACTGAGAAAAATATTATCTATGTAGGCTACCTTCCTTTTCTTTATTGAGTATGCGTGTGGGTTTTGGTTTTTTAGAACGTTTGCAGCGTTCTCAATCAGGTTTCGGTATCACGGTTGGGTACAGAAGTGAAACTACAGTCGCCAGATGTTCACCAGAAGTTACACATGAACAAACCCTCTCCGTCCCACGAGAGCCAGTCCATCTACCCTCTCCGTCCCCCTAGAGCCAGTCCATCTACCCTCTCCGTCCCCCTAGAGCCAGTCCATCTACCCTGTCTGTGCCACTAGAGCCAGTCCATCTACCCTGTCTGTGCCACTAGAGCCAGTCCATCTACCCTGTCTGTGCCACTAGAGCCAGTCCATCTACCCTCTCCGTCCCCCTAGAGCCAGTCCATCTACCCTCTCTGTCCCGCTACATTGTCGTTCTCTCCCCGGCTGACAGAATGCTTGTGGCTGCTCCTGGTGGCTCTGCTGAACTCTGTGTACTTGTTGTTTGTAGGGCTGTGATGCCATTTTTCTTCATTTCCCTTTTCTCCTGTTTTTCTGTACTTAAGAAGCTTAGAAATGTATTTTGAGTCTTTTTTTTCTTGAGTTTTTTCCACTGGTTTGCTGTTTTGGTGGTTGTTTTGGCCTGGGAGCACATCTGCTTCCTTGCACGGTGAAGAATTTATGACTCCCCTTTTGGGATCTCCTCTAGGCTGTCAGGTCTAAGGGTCGCAACAGCCGTCCTGAGTGTTAATGTTTAGAAAAGCCCTCCTGGTTAACCTTGGAGGTCAAATATCACCTTGTTTTGAGCAGACGGCCCAACCCGGATCTCCACGCGCTCTTGTGAGGAATTCTCACTTGTGTGCGAGGCCGTTGACAGGCAGCCAAGGGAGAGGCCTGCCAGGTAACCGGGGACACACCTTCTCCGCTCAGTCCAGTACGTGTCCCAGCAAGCATGACAAATCAGTGAGGAGCGGCGAAGGAGAGCAGGTGGGCGGAAAATATGGGGAGATAAAGGAGGGAGAGGGGAGGGAGGTGTGACATTTCCAACAGATTCCGATCTCCAGCCGTTGATGTCACCTCTCCTGTCGACTCGGTGAGTCTTCCTTTCACCTCAGCCAGAAAGCCGCACTCACCGCTGTCAACAAACCTCTGCAACAGCCGACGCTGCTCCACATGGTGTCGTTTATTCCAGGGTTCTTGTTTTTTTTTCTGTTTTCGGGGCATCAGTCCTGCAGACGTTTTTAGATCTGCGGGCGCGAGCGCGCGGTTTCTGTGACTCTAAGATGCGCTTTAGCCAGCGTGAGTCACGCGCTGCTAACACACCTTTTCAGTCAGGTTTTACAGCTCATAATGTGAGCGCTCCTTCCACCGAGATTAGCTCAAGAAAAAGGTCATTACCCTGAAAAAATACAGAGAAATATGCATTACACAGGAAAGAAAACATGCAAACCGGCGCTAACCACAATCAGGACAGAATCAAAAGACTCAAAGCAGCAGCAAAGTCAAGCGATTATTGTTGATAAAGTGTCACATTGTTGAAGTATTATGCAATCTGACGTGGTTTCACTCATGTGGTGTGACGGGTGGATTAAATACTTTCAACCAGCAATATTAGGCTAAAAATGCTAGTGTGTTAGCACTCTTTAATTTGCACGAGAAGTGACTATGTTTTTTTTCTCTCTAATGAATCAACAGCTTTGTTTTTGGTAGTTTTATTTAACAGATTAAATAATAACCAGTGTGGTGCTGACATCATTACTCTTTCATTACTCTTTCATCAAACAGGTTTCCATCAAACAGGTTTGGCTACACTGACAGATTTGATGGTATTCTTTGTGTAGGTCCAGGCTCCGCGGCGCAGGGTGTGCTCCCAAACTAATCATACAAGTGGCGACAAGCAGGAATTTAAAAGCTGTTTTTCCTCCACTAGCAGAACTGCATCAGCTGTGCTTCCTTAAAGGGTGCAGAGGAGCCACATCTATGCTTTGATCTAAGGGAATCAGGAAATCCCTGTGTCTTTGGTGTTTCATTGGCTGTGAAAATGAGGAAAAGGACGAGTTCAAGGCCTTCGCTGACCTCCAGGTGCTAATTGAGCATCCGCAGGATGCGTGGAGCAACAAATCCAAGTCCAATCCGTCCGTTAGCATAGCTGATGTTTCAGTCTGATGAAGTCCATTGTGGCTGATCAGTGGAGGGCTTTGTCACATGTTACCTATTGAACGGCTGCTTTGTGTGAATGTTGCCTTCATGCGTGACTCATCGCTGAAGCGCACCAACAATTGCTTTGAATCTCCACTCATGTCTGATCTCGTTGTTCAGGCATTAAAGGAAGAAACCTAGTTAAAACTTGTTACGCTTGCGCCACAGAGGGGAGGCGATGCGTTTGCAGGAATCAGGCCAGAAGTTGGAACCAACAAACACCGATTAATGTCCCTTTCTCCAACTTTAGGGGTGAAACATGGCCCACGCCAACGTGACCTTTAACGCTGTCAACAACACCATCGTGGATAACTCGGTGAGCACGACCGTGGGCGCGCTCATCCTGACCATCGTCTTCCTGTTGGGCTTCCCGGGAAACGTCTTCATCATCTGGAGCATCCTCGCCCGTGCCAAAAGACACTCCGTCACCACCCTCATCATCCTCAACCTGGCCATCGCCGACGGCTCCCTGATGGCTCTCACGCCGTTCTTCATCGCCTACCTGGTTTCCAAGGACTGGCCGTTCGGCCTGGCCATGTGCAAGATCCTCTTCTACCTGTGCCTGCTCAACATGTACGCCTCCATCCAGCTCATCATGCTGATGAGCGTCTACAGGATGCTGGCGGTGCTCTGGCCGCAGCGGGTCGCTCGCATCAGCGGGCGGAAAACCGTGACCAGGGTGCTGGCGGTGGTCTGGGCGCTGGTGATGGTCGCCTCCATCCCCGCGATCGTCTTCAGGAAACTGGGGAGCAAGAATAACAGCAATAGATTGGTGTGCGATTCGTTCCACGAAGAAGACGCCAACGGCAAGATGCCGACGGTGACTATGGGGATACTCTTAACGCGTGAGTTCAGCACAATCCCGGATAACCGAGTGTGAACCGTGTGTGTCCCCCCCCCGCTCCACAGGTTGTCTTCCAGTACACGCTGGAGCTCATCGTGGGGTTTTTAATCCCCTACGTGGTCATCGTCTTCTGCTACATCCGGATCTTGCAACGCATCCGGCAGACCAGGTTCGGTCGCCGCATCCGCAGCGAGAATCTCATCCTGGCCATCGTGTTGACCTTCTGCATTTTTTGGTTGCCTTACCACATCGTCAACATGGTGCAAGTATGTCACACGTCCTGTTTCAGCGCCTGTAAAATGGCCGTCAGGAGCCGTTCACCGAGTGTTTTTGTGTTTTTCTTTTTGCGAGCAGGTCACATGGGCTCTGTGTCCGGATGGCAAAGTCAGAGTCGTGTAAGTTTTCACCCCACTGACGTCCAAAGATGGAGTCACTGATATGGTCCTTCAGATGAGCAATCTGACTGTAAACACACAGGAAGAACATTATTTCATAATTTAGTGCTTTCTAGTGATGGTGAATGTATTAGCGTTCAGGGCTAACACTGGGCTATTAGCTTTTTAGCAAGTTTTCACTGCCAATTCAAGAAATTGTGTATAAAATGTTATATTTCAGAGACTGTTAATATGCAGTTATAAAAAAAAAAAGTCTAAAAAAAACTGTACCTTTTTTTTTAATCTCATTCAGATTGGATAAAATCTGGCAGAGCAGCCGGGTGGTCACATCTTCGATAGCCTTCATGAGCAGCTGTGCCAACCCGGTGCTGTACTTCTTCGCGGGAAAGTCGTATATCCGGCGAGAGGGTATGGCCTTCATGGCCCGGCTGTTTGAGGGCACCGGGCTGGACTTGGCATCCAGGAAGAGCCGACAGAACAGCCAGAACAGCCGGGACAAAGAGAAGGAGGCGGAAGGCATCACGCTAAAGGGGTGACGGGCCCGAAGAGGAACCGACTGGAGGAAAGGCCAGCCGACATTCACGGCGTTCAAACGTTTGGCGGCGTCCCGAAAGGCTGAACTGAAAGAGAGAACGGTTATGCTTCCATGGGGAGCACGGGTGGAGATTTGGACGGAGGCTAACGCGTTTGCTCTGGGCCTCTGTCCTGCACTGTTTGGTTTTAAGCTGCATCAGTTCATCTTTTTTTTTTTTTTTTTTGCCGCTTTAGGGGGCAGAAAGCAAAGCTGTAAATACTGAATGTTAGCTTTATTAAAAAAAAAAAAAAAAAAAAAAGTGTTTTTCTACCAAGTGTTGCTCGACATTTCGCCGACCTTGTTGTGGCTTGCTTTGCCGTGGCAACGCATCAAAACTGGATGGCGATTGACGCATTTTCAAATAAATAGACAAATGAAAGTGAACAGATAAGTAGGCCGGGACTTTGAAGAGGAACCTGCTGGAACTCTCTGATTCAAACCGGATATTCTATAACAATATAGATCTTATAGATGTAAGACGACGCACGCAAGACGATGCACACAAGGGCGCCGAAACATGTGCTGGCCTTCTCTTCCCGGCTGTTTTTGACGGACAGGCGTGCCCTACCGGGGTGACCTGGTCCTGAACCGTACCCACCAACACAATTCCACCCGCACAGTTCGTGCCGGCCGTCTTCCCGCCAGCTGCTGAAAAAGGCGTCTCAAAGCGCACGTTTTTCCAGCAAAGCTGACTCATCCGGACAGAGTTGAGCAACTGGGTACAGCGCGCCCTGCGTGCACACCTTAGAACGGCACGGCCCGTGACGCAAGAGCCCGGACTAATGCAGGCAGGTTTAAATGCCGTGTGTCTTTCCTGGCCCGTACGGGCCCCTGCTCTCCCTCTGTGTCTGTTTGATTTGTGTGAAACCATCTCAGCCCTCAAAGCTTTATCTCATCAAGCATCGAGATCGACCACAGCTTGACTCGACGCGCACGAGGAACCCAACGAGCTCGAACCGACTTCCTGCCGTTCCTGATTTCCCCTCACATGACCACTCTTACCCAATGTACCGTTCTTATGCCTTTTCTTTATCTCTCTCTCTCTCTCTCTCTCGTCAGAGCGGAGCAGGCAGTCTGAGAGGTCACAGCAGAAAGGAGCCCTGCCGTTGAAGGTCAGTACCGAACTTTCCTAAAGGGTCTGACAAAGTTTTTAATTAAAGGAACCAAGTTGATTTCCAGGGTTAATATTTACATGACTATTAGATGTTTGTTGAGACGTGTGCAATAGTTCTGCTTTTGCTTCACTCATCTTTATTTTTCCTGTTTGGTAACTTCACCAACCCATCAGAAGCGTTTTTAAAGCCGAGCCCCGTCTGAGCATATCATTGACCGGGTCCCGTCCGTTTCCTTCACTTTCAGATCCGCCGCTATGGCCAACTCCACCTACCAAGACCCCTCCTCTTCCTCCTCCTCTTCTTTCACTCAGCCCGTCAGCGTTTCGGCCCAGGTCGGCGTCGCCATCCTGACCCTGGCCTTCGTCCTGGGCTTCCCGGGGAACCTGTTCGTGGTCTGGTCGGTGCTCTGCCGGGTGAAGAAGCGCTCGGTGACGTGCGTGCTGGTGCTGAATCTGGCGCTGGCGGACGCCTTCGTGCTGCTCAGCGCGCCGCTCTTCCTGCGGTACCTGCTCGGGGGGAGGGGCTGGGAGTTTGGCTCGGCGGCGTGCAAGACGGTGCACTACCTGTCCAACGTGAACATGTACGTGTCCATTTACCTCATCTGCCTGATGAGCATGGACCGCTGGCTGGCCGTCTCCAAGCCCTTCCTGTCCCAGAGGATGAGGACCAAACGCTCCCTGCTGGCCCTGCTGATGGCCGTCTGGATCTTAGCCTTCCTCCTCTCGCTGCCGATGCCTTTCTACCGCAGGTACGAATCCCGTCCTTCCTTTCGTCTGCAGCTCTCCAGCTGTTCCTCTTCCCTCCCAGTTGCTTATTTATTTTAATTTCCTCCTCCCGTCCGGCAGCAACCTGAAGAAGACGCTACCCAATAACATCACGCTTAAATATTGCATCCCATATCACTGGAAAAGCGCGAGCCACGAGGCCTTCCAGTACCTGTTTGAGACTATTATGGGCTGCCTGCTGCCTTTCTCCCTCATGACCACCTGCTACTCCTCGGTCCTCTGCCGTCTGAAGAGCGCCCGCTTCCAACGCCGATCTCAAGGGAGCTGCCTCATCCTGATGATCATGTCTGCCTTTGCGGTGTTTTGGCTGCCCTATCACATCGTCAACCTCATCCAGGTGCGAGCGTCTCATGTCCACAGCGGGACCTGTGGCCGTTGTTGTCCTGCTACCACGTGACACTGGTTGCTGTCCTCACGCCACCAGGCTGCCCCTCCTCCCCGCCTCTAAACTCCACTGTCCGTTTTCCTCCAGGTGGTGGGTCTCCTGCAGGACGATCCGACGGTGCTCAGCGCCGCCAAAACCGCCCGTCCCAACGTCACGGCTTTCGCCTACTTCAGCAGCGCCGTCAACCCCATCCTCTACGTTTTCGCCGGCAGCTCCCACATCCGCCAGGCCGGCCTCAGCTTCATGGGCAGGCTCTTCGAGGGCACCTACTCGGACAGCCGGACCACGAGCTCGCGCTTGAGCAGCTCCAGCAGGGAGAAGACCGTCCTCCAAACTCTGTCTGTGAAGCTGGGGAAGCCGTTCAAAGGCAAGAAGGAGATGAGCAGCGTGGTGGGACGAGACGAACCAGAGCTGAAGACTCTGGCCAGTGTGGAGCCGCTAGATTAGCACCTGAGCTATGCTTCCATTTTTATTTCTTTTTTATGCCAAAGTTGTTGTTTTTTTTTTTTAAACTCTAAGCAATGTAAATAATGTTATTAATTTAAAATTTAATTTGCATAGATTTTGTTAAGGAAACATGCACAATGTTTACATTTCATTACTCCTTTTCTTTTTTTAGTTTTTACATATCTGCAGTTAAATTTAACAGAACATTGCAAAAAGGGACATTTCGTCAAATTGTAGTTCCCTGTTCCGTCATAATTGCAAAACATCTCTTGTTAACTGAAATTGCAACAGGTTAATACCTTCAAGCTACTAAGGGAACATCATGATGAAACAGAGGGGGGGAAGGTTACTGCGAAACATCAACTTTAAAGAAAAAAGAAAAGAAGGGTTTAAATGACGTACATATAAATAAATAGGAAAGTGTTGTTGCAAAGTTGCTGTCAGGTTGTGGTGTCTTTGATTTCAGCGTCCTTTGTTTCACAAATACTCAAATACTCACCCACGTTTTGATGGCGGATGGGTGAAATGCTGCCCCTGCTGGATGAAAGCAGCAGTGCCTGCAAATGTCCCTTCTCAAATCTCCTCAGCTTTTGTCTGATATTCACTTAGTTGCAAAAATAACATGCAAAAGAATTCCAGTCTGTAGCTGCTTCCCATCCCAGATGAGCGGCAACCGACTGTTTGCCTTTTCTGCGTCGGAGTTTTGGTCACACTGAGCCAGTCTCTGGCTTTTGCAAAGGGCCAAACCTTCCAACACCTTTTTGAGAGGTTACGGCACATTTCAGAGCAGCGATGTGCACATTGTTTGGTCTAAAAAAAAAAAAAAGCAACTTTCCCTCATAATAAAGATACTGGAGATTTCAATAGTCAAAGGTGTGGTTGCAGGCGTACTGGAGGTGTAGCGAGTAATCCTCCCTTTAGACCTTTTGTACACACTGCTCAGTATAAACAGCTAAATATTCTTGTTAGGACAGCTACAAAACTCTTCTGCCACAGTGACGAGTTTTTCCTGTGTTTTCTCACTCCTTTGAGTGACTGTGTGCGATGGTGGAGGTTGAGCACTAGCGCCCCCTAGTGGTGAGTTTTACAACAGGAACAGGCAGATCTGAAGGTGCAAGTAAAGAGCCCATCAATCAAACACCATGCTGGCCTGAGGCAGCCAAAATGTGATGAGCTGCAAGTGAAAATATGTTGTAACGGAGATGACTGGACTCGCAATGTAGCAACAAGTTGCCAATGGAAGCCAGCTAAACTCACCTCTGCTGCAGCTACTGCACATCCTCCCAAAACAAAAGCACAGCTCCTTCAATCGCAAACTGTCAGGACGGTGGATTTTTAAACTGGACCTGCAGACTCGGAAGCCGGCTGCAGCAAAAAAAAACTTTTATTTGGGCGTACAGAAAAAAAACAGAGCACTCCAGCAGAGGGAAAAAAAACAGGTTTTAACACGAGTATTCAAAAAACAAGACATGGGCAAACGAGACTATGAACAAGATGAACCAAAGCCATGAGCTACCGTGACTATGAACAAGGAGAACCGAGAACATGGACAAACGGGACTATGAACGAGACAAAAAAACATGGGCAAACCTGACAATGAAGAGAGCTTGAAAACATGGGCAGACGAGACTGAACAAGAGTCTGACCGATCCAGCAGTGAGCACCGGCTGCCAGCCGCCTTTAATGGCCACTGATGGGCTGATGAGCCGCAGCCGTGCTGACTGCTGGAGCCAGGGGACAAAAAACACACTGAACACAAGAGGGAGCCAGTGAGCCAGATCCTGACATCCCCCCACCAACAGACGCCTCCTGGCGTCCCAACTGGGTCATCTGGGTGCCCCCCGACCATCATCCAGGGCGGGAGGAGGGGTGTCGGATGGCGGGACCAACATGGGATGAGTCTTCATCGCAAGGGCTGGACCAGGAGTGGGTCCAGCCGGCACGAGGACTGGGACGGAACCCGCTTGAGCAGACTTACTGTGGGAACCAGCTGGGGCAGGAGCTGGGCCAGCCGGAGTCAGCCTTCGGGGCAGGCGGGCGTGGGTGCAGGCGCCGACCTCGGAGCAGGCGTGGCGAACACTGGGGCAGCAGGAGCAGTAGCTGGCCGGGACCCCACCTGAATGCTCTCAATCGGGCCAAAAGGAGAGTCTGCTGGGTCCATACTGGCTGGTTCGTTCTGTCAGGACGGTGGATTCTTAAACTGGACCCAGACGCAGACTCGGAAGCCGGCTGCAGCAAAAAAAAAACTTTTATTTGGTCGTACAGAAAAAAACAGAGCGCTCCAGCAGGAGGGGGAAAAAAAACAGGTTTTAACACGAGTATTCAAAAAACAACAAGGCATGGGCAAACGAGACTATGAACAAGATGAACCAAAGCCATGAGCAAGGAGAACCGAGAACATGGACAAACGGGACTATGAACCAGACAAAAAAACATGGGCAAACCTGACAATGAAGAGAGCTTGAAAACACGGGCAAACGAGACTGAACAAGAGTCTGACCGATCCAGCAGTGAGCACCGGCTGCCAGCCGCCTTTAATGGCCACTGATGGGCTGATGAGCCGCAGCCGTGCTGACTGCTGGAGCCAGGGGACAAAAAACACACTGAACACAAGAGGGAGCCAGTGAGCCAGATCCTGACAGTGGTCCAGTAAAGCAGACACTCACATGTACAACTTAGTTTGTTCCAGGTTCTGAAACCGGTTTCTGTTCAGTTTGCACGATACACCAGTGCTCATACCTGTGAAAACACGTGACTTCTCTGAAGCTCATCAGCTTTTAAATGTACTGTCCATTAAAATGATCTATCTTTCAGCTTCATTTACAGATAAAGATAAGACATTATATAACAACATTTTTAAAGATGAAAATGTTATTTTTATAGTACTCACAGACTTCCACAGTTGTTAAAATAAGTGAGCAGGTCAAGTTAGAACTAAAGTTAGACAGAAATGACGTGTGGTTGGAGCACCCACATGCAGATACAATGGTGCCCTCTGCTGGCCATTTAGCAGAACTGCTTAAAATGACACAATATACACAATTCCTGTTAGCAGTCAGATGGATTTAAAAGTGTGCAAATGATACTTAAATAGTCAAAATAACAATATAAGGATTATGTCCCTTTTTCTAGTTTAAAAATATGAAAGTACTGGAAAAAAATTAATTAGTTTCTCATCCAATTTCCTTTCCTCACAAACAATGTTGAAGGTGCCAAAGTTTTTTTTTTTTGAGACTGAGTCACTGACCCAGTGGGTATAAATAGCTGCTGCTTTATTGCGCAGAGAAAAGTCGAGTCCGAGCTAGCGAGGATTCATTTGTGGAGCAAAGTCGTGTGAAAGAGAAGCGCAGGAATGAAAACAAAGGGCGCTTGATGGAAGTCCCGAAGCAGGAGCTCCCGTTGGAATGGGAGGAGCGATGGAGGAGGGAGAAGGAGAGGCGGAAAAAGGTGATCGAAGACAGCGGAGAAGGGCTTGAACAGGCTAACCGAGAACTGAAGTGGATTGTGGCTTGCAACGATTCCAGAACGGGGCTGAGAAGTAGATTCCCAGAGCAGCAAAGGTCAGGGGTCATTGAAACAGGTACCAGTTTGGGGGAAACGGCCGAGCCTTTGATTGACGAGAATGAAGAACTTCTCCACATTTATACCAGTGAAAGCTACCCCAAAGACGTATTCCAAGTCCTGGAGGGGTTCTGGAGGTCGTCCATTCTCACCGACCTGACTCTGGTTGCCACTAGCGACGCCAGTCTCCAGGTCCACTCGGTTGTCTTGGCTGCTGTCAGCGCTTTCATCCAAGACTCCATCAAAAAGCAGACCAACGGTCACGCCAACGATGGCACCAGGACGCTGCCTCTGGGTCCTGAAGTCCATTCCGTTGGACTCCAGGCGGTCGTGGAGTTTGCCTACACTGGATCCGTCAGTCCGCTGAGCAGCGGCGGCAGGGCGCTGGTTCAGGCCGCCGCTCGGGCACTGGGCGTTCCCAGATTACTGGAACGATGCGACAAGGATGAGAAAGGGACGGAGCAGGGAAGTCTGAGACGTGAAGAAGAAATCAAAGAGATGAAGCTCACTCTGGAGGCCATGAAGGATCTGTGGACAGAGCGGGTCGGGTGTGATGTCATTCTGGAGGTGGGCGGGGCTTCGTTTCCTGGTTAGTTCTTCAATTTCTTTGACATCGTACTGCTGTTTGTACCACTTTACTCATCTTTTGATGGACTGTTTCCTCTCCAGTCCATAAAGTTCTCCTGGCAGCAAGCAGTGACTACTTCCGTGGCATGTTCACCTCTGGAATGAGGGAATCCCGGCAGGCGCGGGTCGCGCTTCGCTCTCAGTTAGCTCCTGAGATGGCCGCTCTGATCGGCTGCTCCTACGACGGCACCATTCCGCTCAGCTGGGACCGCGTCTTCGAGATCGCCTGCACGGCCCTGCAGCTCCAGTTCCGGCAGGCCATCGCGCTCTGCCTCAGGTTCCTGGGGGAGAACATGGAGGCGACCTCGTGTCTGGACGTGGCGTCTTTCGCCGAGGCTTACGGCGTGTCCCAGCTCCTGGAGGAAGCCCAGGACTTCATACTCAGGAACTTCTTGGAGGTGTCAGAAACGCCAAAGTTTGGAGACCTTACGGCAGAGAAGCTGCTGGAGATCATTCGCCATGATGGCCTTTGCGTGCCCACGGAGTTGGCTGTGTTCCGAGCCGTGTCTTCTTGGATCGAGACCGATCCCAAGGGGCGAGTGGGACACGCTGCGGCGCTGATGACCGGGGTCCGCTTCCCTCTCATGACCTTCCGAGAGTTCAGGGAGGTGCGGGCCGTCAACATGCGCATGGAGTGCCTGGCGGACGATGAGCTGGAGCTGTACGGGTCGGCGCTGAAAGAGTTTGGGTTCCAAAACAAAACCCACCGTGTCCGACACCCCAAAGACGTCCTCCTCGTGGTCGGGGGCGACCGGATGAGCCCAGACGGAGGCAGCTGCGTCGCCAGCAGGGACGTGTGGTTCGCCAACTCCCTGCGCAGCTGCACGGGCCTGATGAAGGAGGTGGAGTGGAAGCGCCTGGGCCAGATGCCCGACGGGCCACGCTTCCGACACGGAGTGGCGACGCTGGCTGGAAGGCTGTACGTGGTGGGCGGGTGCTACTTCTACACCAAGGACGACGTCATGAAATCAGCCTACAGGTGACGACAACGTAACCTTTCACTTTACGCTATCATGAGTTTTTGTAACAATGTACGCGTATTGATGCTTTATTGTGAATTATTTAGTGAATCCTATGATATAGGACAGGCTAAAATAAGCCTTGGGGCTTTAGCCTGTTGTCTTTTTGGTTGTTGTTTGATAGATTCTTTCGCTAAAAAACATTATTTTATTTAATTTTGTTTTTAAAACCAAAAAAATGAAGTATTCAACATCTGTGTGGAGAGTGGTCTCATCGACTTATTTGTTTGTCGGCGTTCCAGTTACGACCCTTTCCAGAACCGCTGGAAGCAGCTGGCCGACATGCTGGAGTTCAGGAGCAACTTCTGCACCGTGGCCCACGAGGAGCGCCTCTACGCCATCGGTGGGGACAAAGAAATCAACACCAACATCGACAGCGTGGAGATGTACAGCCTGGAAACGGACTCCTGGAGGTGAGACCGCGCCAGCTAATTGACCCTGGTGGCGTTTTATTTGCTTGTGGGTGACGTTCCAACCTCCGTCTTCTCAGCTACGTCCATCCGCTGCCTCAGGTCCTCAGCGGCCATGGAGTTAGCGTCACGGATGCGGGCATCTTCATCTCCGGCGGTTTCAACTCCAAGTACGAATGCTTGCCGACCGTGTTCCTCTACGACCCGGGCGGCGGAGCCAGGCCCCTGGCGGACATGGCCAGCGAGCGGGCGCTGCACTGCATGGAGGCCCTGCGAGGCCGCCTCTACGTGGCCGGCGGGGTGCGCAACCTGAGGAAGTTTTACACCGACCAGCTAGCCTGCGAGGTGTATGACCCCGGCGCCGACGCCTGGACCGCGCTCGCGTCCCTGCCCGTGCCACACGTGGGCGCGGCTTCGGCGGTGCTGGAGGGGAAGATCTACGTCCTGGGAGGCTACAGCCAGGACAAGTACGCTGAGTCCGCACTGGTCCACCGCTTCGACCCCTGCACGCAGCGATGGCAGGGCATGGGCGCGCTGCCCGGCGCCGCCATTGACATACGAGCCTGTTTGCTCCGACTGCCCCGGCACGTGAGGTTTGACAGCTAGACTCCAGCTTTGATCGCTTACGTGCAGAAGCTAAAGTATAAATTAAATCTTTTCATCCCTCCCTCCATGAATATGCATTGGTTTCAGTTATTTTATTTCAGAATATCCACTGCAGTTAGCGTAACTGTGCCTCCAATACCACCTGGGGCCATTAGGGGCAATATTGAGTCATTGTTGCCTCCATTGAGCAAGACATGAGGATGAAGAACACGTTTTATTGAAATAGCACCATTGAAAGAACACACACAGCAAAGAGAAACAAACACAACTTCTCCGTGGTTAATGCACGTGAACACAGCTGAAATATGAGCAGCCAGGAATGAGGAAAGACAAGAAAAGAACAACTCAAACATGAGAATAAAATCCAGGTACGACACTAATACTGCTACAAAATCTGAAAGAAAACACTGGAGAAACATTGGATTTCAGGAGCAAATTTTTAAAAATGTTTTTTTTTTTTTTTTAAATATGACTTTGCTAAGTTGAAGAGGTTATAGGTAGACATACGCCAGAAACTTCAATATATCTGTAATTTATGTCTTTTCCAGTGTTTGGATTCCCACCTCCCCAGTTGTCCTGATTCCTTTCACCGGTGGCTCGTTGTCTCACCCGCCTCCCTCAGGTGGATAAGAGCACGATTACGTCACCTATCTACACCTGGACATGCCACGCTGTCTTAGCTTTTATACCCGTAAATGTGGCGGCAGGTGCAGCACAGACGCTCGTATGTCGTTGTTGGGGCCCGGCGTGTTGCCGGTGTTCTCCCAGCTCTGGGCGGCAGGATCGTAACGATGGATCATGGGCGTGTCGCTGTAGTCCTCCTGGCTGTAGCCGCCGAGCACGTAAAACTTCCCCTCCATGACGGCACCTCCCGCCCCGACGTGCGGCACCGGCAGGGAGGCGATGGCCGTCCAGCAGTCGGCCGCAGGGTGGTACGTCTCGCAAGCTAGCAGGTCGAGAGGGGCCCCGCTCTCGTCCGTGGTGATGCCGCCGGCGACGTAGAGATGCTCCCCCAGGACCTCCATGCAGTGCTGAGCCCGAGCGTTGACCATGTTGGCCAGGTAAGTGCTCCCTGTCTGCGGCTGGTAAACGAAGGTGGAGGCCAGGCACAGGAAGCCGTCGGTCAGGCCTCCTGAGACAAAAACCCGCCCGTGCAGAACGTTGGCCGCCTGCCCGCTCAGAGGCAGATCCAGGGCCGAAGTGTAGCTGAAAGAGAGGAGTTTTGACTGGGATTTCTGGGAATTGTTATTTTGCCTGAAGGGCCACATTGGGTTTTAGATCTTGATGAACCAGGTGGTGGGAAACTACCCCCCCCCCCCAAATGAGGGTCGGAGGTTAATTAAAAATCCTGCTTGATGGACTATTGACAGAGAAAACATTTTGAAGAGCCTGTAAACTGATCCAGCTAGAGATGGATGATGAAGCTCCAAATAATGGGGGGGGGGTGGGGGGGGGGTGTTCTGAAACTTTTTCTAACCAATCAAGCTGACAACCTTCTGAATTTGGCCTTTGGAGAAATGATTGTGAATGCTCTGTGGGCCGGATTAAATAGTCCATGGGCCACATGTGGCCCCCGGGCCTTACTTTGCCCACCTCTGTGTTCTAACTTCCCTAATGTCCCTTTAAAATTGCCTGAACAATGACTCTCTCCCAACATACCTCCACGCGTTTGCAAGGGGGCAGTATCGTTCCACACTCTGGATGTTGCCCGGGTCGCGGTGTCCTCCAATGGCGTATATCCTTCCATCCAGCACCACCGCAGAGAAGGAGGATCTCCTTTCCTGCATTCCGGCTAAGCTCTCCCAGCTGTTTTGAAGGGGGTCGTACCTGGACGTGGAGCAAAGCAGGACAGTGGATCTGGGCCCCTGGAACCAGCCGGTTCACCTGGTGACAGCCCTTCTCTCACTCACCTGTAAACAGAATCCAAGGTGTCATTCGTGCCGTAATACTTCTTCCCTCCGAACACGTAGAGTTGTCCTTCCAGAACGGCCGCCTGGTGGCAGAACCTGCCTTGGTCCGGCATCTCCGCCAGCCTCCTCCACTCGGTGGCTTTTTTTATGCCTGTATGGTGTCTGATGGAGTTTGCGAACCAGAGCTCTCTGCAGATCCTCCGGCTGCCCAGGTCTTCAAACGTCTGCTCGCCCCCGATCACGACCAGGCTCTCCTTGGGCAGGTAGGTGCGATACTGGATCTGTGGTGCCGTTTCACTGCCGCAGAAGTCCTCCAAAATGGTTTGATAGAGCTCCTCCAGGCCGGGATGGGACCACATCTCTGCAGACTGGACCTCCTTAAATTCCTTGTATGTCATCAGGGGAAAATGGATGGTTTTCATCAGTTCTGTAGCGAGCCTCCGCCTTTTCTTCGGCCTCCGCCGGATCCACGCCGCCACCGCCTCGAACACGGCGAGCTCAGACGGGACACACAGAGACTGGCTGCTGAGGTACCGCAGCAGCTGCTCGGCCGGCAGGTCCTTGAATTTTGAGGTGGAGGCCACCTTTCGGAAGTGGCGCAGGACGTAGTCGTGCGAGGCGTCGAGCAGCTCGGCCAGCGCGTAGGCTTCGGCGAACGACGCCACATCCAGGCAGGAAAGCGGGTTTATTTCCCGCCGCATGAAGTCCAGGCACAGGCGCAGAGCGGGCAGGTGCTGGAGCTGGAGAGCGGCGCCGGCCGTCTCGAAGACGCGGCTCCAGCTGAGGGGCAGAGCCCCGCCGTAGGAGCATTGGATCAGGGCCTCCAGCTCGGAAGCGGAGAGGGAGGGGAGGCTGACGGAGGGCTGGCGGCACTCCTTCATCCCCGACGCGAACATGCAGCGGAAGTAGTCGCTGCGGGCCGCCAGGATGACCCTGTGGGCTGAAGAGGGCGCGGTTAGAGGTCGATCCCGCCGCACTGCAAACCGGCACGTGCAAGCAAAGGTCGCACCGAGCGAGGCGAAGGACCTCGGTGGCCTACTCACCGCGGAGCGATCCCCCGATGGCCTCCAGGACGACGTCACACCCGACGTTGTCAGCCCGCATCTTTTCGATGGCCCGCAGGGTGACCCGCTGCTCCGCCAGGGCTCTTTCCTCCTTCTGCCCCTCTCCAGGCCTCCCGGGCGCTTCCTCCTCCTGCCCGCAGAGCTCCGTCACCCTGCGGGCCCCCAGCGCCGTGGCCGCAGCCCGGACCCGGGGCGCCGCGCCCGCGTCCGCGCCCAGGGCCGATATGAAGCCAGCGTAGGCGAACTCCACCACGGCCGCCAGGCCGACGGCGTCCACCTCTGGGCCCAGGCAGACGTGGACCCCGCTGTTCTCCACGGGTCTTCCTCGCAGGCGCTGGCGGACGCGGGAGCTGACCGCCGCCAGGACCGCGGCGTGGACGCGCAGCCCGCTCCCGTCCGCCGTGCTCAGGGTCAGATCCGTGAGAAGCGCCGCCTCTCGCAAGTCCCTCAAGGCGCTGAACATCTCAGCCGGGTGACCGTCCACGCAATAAGTCTTGACCGCGTCTTCATCGACGACATCCGCCTGGCTTGCTTCCTCTTCATCGGACTCCTCCTCTTCCTCCGGGTCTTCGAGGTCATGGGTCGGAGGTTGCGCTTCTGTGTCCTCGCGGCGACCTTCTGCCAGGCTATTTTCATGGTTCTGCTCGTTTGGACTCTCAGCTCGCTCTTCCTCATTCATCCTGTCCTTGTGCCAGTCCTCCTCTCTGTCATCTTCCTCCATTTCGCTCCTCTCTTCATCATCCCATTCCGAAAGGTTCTTTTCTCCACTTTGCTCCAGTTCTCGCTGTTCTTCGTCGGCGTGAACCTGCACATCCGTCCTCACCTTCGCTGCGGCGCCTACCCTCTCACGAAGCTCCTGCTCTCCCTCGGTTTGCTCATCTTCCTCCATCACTTGAGCTTCTGCTCCTCTGTCCTCCTCCACCTCATCTTCTGCTCTCTCCTGCTCCACCCTGTCACATTCTCCTGTTTGTTCATGTTGTGGCTCCTCTTCATCGTCATCTGCCTTGATCAACCCCTCCTCCACCTCTCCATCCACCGCCCTCTCATCCTCCTCCATCACTACCTCATTTCCTCCATCTCCCTCCATCAGCGGAGGCTCGAATCCATCGCCGTCGTCCTCACCTTCCTCCCACTCTGCGACCTCTCCCTCCTTCTCCCTCCACCTGACCTTCACTCTCATCTCCTTTTCAATCGCCTCCTCCTCCTCCTCCTCGTCTTCCTCACTATCGCTCACCTCCAGGTTGGCCCAGCAGCTCACCTTCTCCGTCCATCTCCTCCTCCTCTTCTCCTCCATGTCCCTCCTCCATTCTCCCCACTCTTTCTTGCAGCAGGGGTCAGCGACGGCCATGCCCTTCAGATCCGTACCCACGCTTAAAGAAAAACCCCAAACTGCCAAATCCAGGAATCCTCCACCGTTGTCGTGGGCGGACTTGCTGCCTGCTGACACCGGCTGTGTGAACCGACCGCTTCTCCACCCGTGTCAAAGCCCGTCGCTGAACTCTGGCTATTTCCAGTGGACCGTGCACAAGGCGTGCAGCCCTGAAATATTACACTCATGAAGGGCTGGGCTGGCTCAGCTCACGAACAAAACCTGTGGAAATAGTGTTTTAATCTCTACTTGCTTTATCTTGCTTTCTCGTGAAATTATTGTGAATATTCTATGTGTCCAGAAGTTGTAAAGGCAACAACAAAAAAAAGATTTTAGCGCTGATGCATTGAGACTTCCACAAATATACATTCTTCTTTGTTTTTACTTGTACGTCATAGGAAACCTTCGCAATTTAATGATCATAAAGCCAAAAGTTATGCTTTAAATGATAGAAAATGATGGATAAAGTTGTGTATTTATGAGGTACAGTATGATATCACCTGCAGGTGACTATAAATAAAGCTAAATTAATTCTGTGGGGTTAAAAATAGGGGAAAAATAGAAATTAAAATGCCTGAAATCGCAGTGCTTCATTCTGATGCTTGAGTAATTACACTGTCACTGTCGCCTGCAAATAAACAGGAATCAAACAAGGCAGCGATGTGGGCCCGGAGACATCAGCGTCTCTGAACCGAGTCACCTCAGATGCCTTGGCATCCTTATTCTGGACCATATGACTGCGGGATCAGTATTAAATGCCTCCAGGGTCACGTTGCTCCTCCGCAGCCAAAAGGGTGGAATCTGGGTCAAGGATCGGGAGGCGCGGGGGGAAGGAGGAGGCCGAGGGGGGCAACAAAACAACGCCATTAACACCTGTTGTCTTTTGTGCCGACAGACAAGTGTCACCTTGACTTGACCCGAGGGGAAAAGACCCTCGCAGACGCCGTCTGTTTTCAGCCAGGATGAGGTAAAAAACTCTTTTCTTTGCATTGATAATAGTGGATGCAGGGGACGAGGAAATATTTGCACAGTTTGATGGTGAAGCAGAAACAGTCCCGGCAGTAAAAGTTAGCATTCCAGATGTAGTACTGGAAAAATGTGCCTTACTTTCTAGCTATTTCTGGGCTAATTTTGCTTTATTTTGTTGTTAATTCATCTTAAACCTCCATCACCAGCCTGGAACACTTTGTGTCTGTTCTTGTAAAGAACTCCCTGGATTTTTCCACATTCCCCTGAGGCGAGCTAGCCTTTAGAACACCGAGAACCCCCCC
>BJFM01000487.1:4997-15202 GCA_016586285.1 Arothron firmamentum | reverse complement strand
CACCAAAAAAAAAAAAAAAATCCCAGTAACTTTTGATTTAATCAGCACTTTGAAGTGGAAGCGCTGCGAGTGGGCGAGCTGGAAGTGAAACTGGTGGGCGACTAAACAAACTCCTACCTGAGCAGACAGCGACTGCTCGTTCCCGCCGTCGGCACGACAAAACCAGCCCACGGTGGAGGCTCCCACCCTGTCAGCCCCTTAACGCTGACAAATAACCTGAAATCCTGCCTGCAAAGTGCTCATTTCGACCATTGTCAGGAACATTTGCTGCTAATTGCAGCAGCTCCAACGAGCCCGACTCTGCACAATGGTTACCATGGCAACCGGGAGAGGAGCCTGGTTGGGGGACGTCGGCCCTCGGGCCCTCTGCGGCGGCGCCAGGCTCGGCCTCCTGGTTTCTGTGGTTATCTGTGATCGAGGGACAGCTCGTCGGACTCATCCTGTCCATCTGAACTCAGGTGCTGCCCGACATTCACTTTTTTGGACTGAGCGGCGCAAATGTTGGAGACCCATTTCCTCTTCTGCAAGCAGAAGAGGAAAATCTCTGGGTTTAAAGTTTTGAATGTGAGATTTGCCGGCATCTTGTCAGAATAGAAACTGCAATAACATTTGGGCAGCGAAAAACTACACTAACATTGTTAAATAGGAGCAAAAGTGTTTCTATATGTAACATTATATCCGAATTCTGACTATAATGTAGAATTTCTCAATAAAACCTGAAAAAAATCCACACATTATAGTTTTTCTTCTCAAAATACAATCTAATTTTATTGAATTTCAATGGCCCCGTGACAGGTGGAGGTGAGTGGACAGCGCACAGGGAAATAAATCTACTGGGAGAGATAATAAATGTTCAAATAAATACCGAAAAACATCAGACATGAACAGAAACGCAGTAACTTTTTTTTTTTTTTTTAAACAACCTCTAAATATAAACACATTAAAGTTTTTTAAACAGGACAGTGACGTCTGGACAACGAGACCATGACTTGGACACAAAGTAATAACACTGAAGCCGATCGGGGTTTGAGGACAGTCCATTGGACGAAACGAGACAGCAGGAGAGAAATCGGTGGGGACGGACGGACGGATGGCGGATCACACGCGAGAGGAGCCGGATCAGATCCCACCTGCTATTGCTATTAAACGAGCACGCGATCTATTTTAGAAGTCCCTGCATGCTAGAAAGTGTATTCCTTGCGAGGAAAAGCGAGGGGGTCCGAGGAACGTGCCATGGGAAAGCGGAGACAGCCCTGGAGACGCCGCGGCAGGAACGGGAGAATTGCATAGTTCAGCAGCATTATTTCGCGTTGGGAGCGTACCTGCCCTGAACGCAACCCTCGATGCCCCCCCCCCCCTCCCAGGGCTCGTTAGTCTGAGGAGCCAGACGAGAGGCCTATATTTATCGCTGAGGGGGTGAGAAAGCGAGAGGAAAGGTGAGATTTCGTGAGGCGAATTGCAAGTGTCGAGCTGACGCGCTGGGCAATTTTGGCTGGAAGAGCGACGCAAACGCGGCAGTGCGAGCACATTTTAACACCTGAACCTGCGCCTGAAATGGGTTTAAAATAGCCGAATATGAGTCATCTTTGTAAAAAAAAAAAAGAAAAAAAAAAGAGGACGTCATCAGATGAGCTATGGAGGAGCGGTCAGGTGTGCGAGTTTGTGAAGACCACCTCATTTTGGTGCCCATTTGTGCTCTTTGTTGTCAGAAAGATAAACCGGAAATCTGGAATCTAGTCTGAACGGTTTAAATAAAGACCGACCACGAGGGGTGAGATCTGCCTCCCCCTGGTGGTAGGCTGCGGTGAAGGAACGCACCACACCTTCCTCCCAGCAACCTGAGGTGGTCAGGTCAGGCTCTGGCCCAAGGCAGAAAGAAAGAAACGATTACGATGACCAGCGAGAGGGAGAGGGGCAGCGACAGGAGGAGGACGAAGGGAAGAGAGAGGGATGACGAGCACAAAGTGGCCAGAAGCCTAGAGCCCCGGGACGCCACAGCTGGATTATTTTGCTTCTCCACATTTGGCTGACAGATGACCAGCGGCCTGACCTGCGATATGCTCTCCTGGGAAGTGAAGAAAAGAGGATCGAAAGGTGTTTTAGTTTGGTCACCCCCCCACCCCCTCCCCAATAAAAGAAATCTCCTACCTCCAGTATGGTCCTGCTGCGGGTTCTGTCCGGACTCAGCCTGAGGTTCCAGCGATGGGATTTGTGGCTCCGCCCACCGTCGTCTTCGCTCTCCGTGGTGTCCTGCCTTGAAATGCGCGGCCGCTTGCGCCTACGCGAGCTAATTCGCTGGAGCGACCCCGGCTCCTGGAGTCTGAAAGGACGTTCAAAAGCCGGTCAGGCAACGGCGGTGCGTGGGGGGGGGGGGGGGAATGGCGGAGGCCCGCGTGCGCTCGCGCGTCTAACCTGCAGTCTGTATCCTCGATGTCGGCATCGGCGTCACTTTCCCCCTGAGGGTCGGACAGCAGACACTCCTCCTGTGTGCAAATATGGGTTACTGCAAAGTTCATTTCCAAAGCCAGATGAATCATCACCAACAAACAAAAGCACGAGTCATCCAACACCCTAACGCCAGACTAACGAGCTCAGACACGCTTAATCCTATCGTCTAGTTCCAAACTCGCACTCTGGCGTCCACCATCTGAGCTACCTTGCAGCATGACACACCATCTGAAAACAGATGTAAGCTAACATCTGGCTTTAGAGAAGCGCTAATTAGAATTGCTAATTAACCCATATTAGCTGAGCGCTAATCGTAGGAAAACAGGAGGTGACCTTTGACAGCCAGGGGGCTAAAACACGTCCTGGCTGAGGCTAATGTAGGCTAAGTCCTAGCTGTACCATCATCATTCATGAGCACTAACGCTTAGGACCTTTTGCAAGTACTTTCTGGCACTTCTAAGGCTCTGGAACACCCGCGGTAGCCGAACATTACCTGGAAAAGGTCTGATCGAAAGAGTCATTTTCTTGCTGCCAACAGACACTTGGCTCTTACCTCGGTGCCGTATCCCTCCGAGTACCTGGTTACCATCACTCTGTTCTTTCCACAGTGATGACACAGCAGCGTGTCCTGAGAGGACAGCGTGTGCTTAATTATTGAATTACATAAACGTACAAACCATTAATTAAGACAGACAGAGGGCAGCGGACACTTAAAGGTGGCCGCAGAGGCACCAGCGGGAGCGCTTACCGGTGTGGGGGTGTGTGCTTCTGAATAGAGTGTACAGGGACTGGTGTTGCACAGACACACTGCATCCACCTCTCTGCAACTCGCCCCCATCTGAGACAGAAAGACAGAGAGGATGAGCGACTGAGGCACTTTCATCCTCAGCCAGCAGCTCACAGACAACAGTGGAGCGCGTTAATTTGTCACAGGGAACGTTTTTTTTTTCATTTCATGCGCCACTGTTCGCGGCTCGGGGATTATATTTTAACCTTTTACACCTACTCGCCGCTGAAAGTGCTGAGAGTGGAGGACGGTTAAGTTACGAGGGCCGATAAAGCCCCGTGAGTCACTCAATCGGAGCCATCAGAGCTACGATTAACGACGCGGCGGCGTACCGTCCAACCAAGTCAACCTGCAAAAAGCTAAATGTGCGCGCCATTGACGGCTCTCCGGGTAAAGCTCACCTCACAGTCATTGTCGGATGTCTCTCCGGAGGAAAAGAGGCCGCGCGAATCTGACTCCCTCCGCAGCATGACCTCTGACCTGGCACACGTACTCACACAGACCTGAAGAAGATATCGATTCAGAAGAACTGTTCAAATAAGATCCACATCTTCACTTTGCGTTGATCACAGCACACAATTCAGTAGCTACATTGCTAACACTGTCCGCTTCAGAAATTGCTATATGCTAAGGCCAGGAAAAAGAAGAAAAATACAGGCGTGATTGAAATCACTGGCAAATGACACTGTTAGGAAGTGTGTCACTGTTGTTATGTCATGGTGCTCATGTAGATGATACACCAATTAGCATAGCATTCCAAACAGCACAGTAATGTACTAATACTAGCACTGGATATCAGCCTGAAACTCATTTTTAACTTTTTATTTATATATTTTAATGTATACATTCCGTTATCAAATTTTCTGGCTGATGACAGCACTGGGACAGAAAGGTCAGATCACTGTGCCATTAAGATTGATGAAGAAAAATCAGCTGGTTACATTGAAATCATATGAAACTTTTTAAAATGTACTGTTACTAAATTTCTAGTGTTACTGTGGCGTACAGATGTTGTTTCCCTATGAGAGATTTGTCATCAGAGCACCTCACTACAACATCTGCACCACCATTACGTAATAGACTACGACAGTCACTGTTGTAACCGGACAACTTTCCAAATAAAGAGGAAAAGATGCTGTCAGCAGGTGGAAATAAACATTTAAAATGACCTTTAGAGGAATCACAACAATGTCGCGAACACACGTGCGGGAAAGGACAGTTATCACACATTTTAAAGGTTAATAAATCAGTATCGAATCGGTACCTTAAACGCATCCTATCGGCGAGCATGGAACTGCGCCATGAAAGTATTTCCGTGTTCACAGGATGTGGAGGAGAGCGCGAGGGCGCTTGGCATCGTGGCGCGGGGAAGCCATCAGCTCGCGCTGCTTGTGAATGTTTGACATTGTGGCAAATCCTCCGCGTGATGTCATCCCGACTGATGCGCGCGCTCAATGGACAGCGACTATTCCCAAAACAGTGCAGGAGCGCACGACGGAGGATTTCCGGCTGGGAATTTCAAAATAAAACTTACAGTCCGGTTCCCTCCAGCCGGAAGTCTGAAACAGGAAGTAGTGAGGTGAAGGAATCCTTTCTGTTTCTTTTGAAGATTGTTCAATAACTAAAGTTTTTATTATTATTATATTTATTTATTGTAGTATTATTATTATTATTATTATTATTATTATTATTATTATTATTATTACTATTATCAGCATTTTCTTTGCATTAAAAAAAGCATTTCTTCCTTTACAAATATTACAATTTCTGTGAAATTGTCTAGTTGCATCTAATTTTTGTCCTGATATTTATATTTATTATGTCAAAAAAAAAAAAAAAAAAGATTAGGCAGCTAAACAGGTTAAATTTAATAACTCAAATAACTTCCATCATCATCCTGTGAGAAGCTAACTGGAGCTTATTTTGTCCTAAATATTTCATGGGTTCCACTAACTGAGATAAAAATGTAATTAGGGGGAGACAAAATCATTGGGGAGCAGAAGTCATTATGGAGGCATGTCGACTGTAACCCCTGTGAGCATAACTGGATGTTATTACACCACCACCCCTGAACCAAAGCAGGCCGTTTACCCCTGTGCAATTTAAATACGACTAAAGAAAGAAATAATAGCACATATATTGTAAAATAAATACGTTCCGCAGCACCAAATGCAAGCACTGAAGCACACATGCACAGATTTGGACATGCTGTGATGTGAGAAGTTGCATGGAATCAAAAACAAACGCAGGCTCCTCCTTTATATGGTTGTGGATGAGAGGGGGAGGCCTTACTGGAGGGAAGTAACAGATCTTCTGTGGCAGATAGAGAGGTTTGTGTATACACAAGTGGCAATCCAAACAGGAGATGCAGGCTGATAAGGAAATTAAGGAAAAGGGTGCAACTTAAATACACCAAGACTAATGCACCAATGGACCAATGGTGTCCCTCTCTTTGTGGCATGCACTCTGAAACGCTCATTTGCTGTCACTTGAGATGGAAATCAAGAGAGGGCTGCAGAAGCCGTTTAGATAGTTTGTAGAGGCAAAAGAAGGTTTCTTTAAATCTGAATTAGATATCAGTGCTGGATGGAATTCTGAAGGCTGCAGATTTTGCACACATGTACTGAATTCTTCGACTTCTGGAGCAGAGCACCCGACTCCACTGGACATTCTAAAATCGAAATTTAATTGAGACAAACCCGAGGCGGTTGACCTTTTGTGATTGGTCCAGATGGACAGAGACACGGAATTAATCCAAGGATGAAAAACGGACCTTGAAAAGAAGAATGAAGGAGTCAGAGCAAATCAAAGAGAACCCCCTGACGTGGGACTGGGACCCATCTTGGGGGTCATTCCGTAAACCTGCAGACCATCTTTGCCTCAACACCTTGGATTTCTCAGACCTCAAGGATGAGGAAGATCACACAGAAGACGAGCGAGCCATTTCAACACCCGTCTCCTGTCTGAAAGGCCCTCCGGCACCGCCGCCTCTCCCTCCACCGCCTTTGCCCTCGACCCCCCAACCAGGTGGGACGGTCAAAAGTTGCACCATGAAGCTTCACTGGAGAGAACTGCAGGCTGTATCACCCCTTCCCCGCATGACTCGCTTTGGGAATCAAACTATTTGGGCCGGTCTGGAGCCAGTCCACTTGGACACAAGGCAGCTGGAGTGTCTGTTTCAATCCAAGAGCACTTCTTTTCATGTTAAAGTTTCTGGGAAGAAGGTAAGAAGCGTCAACTGTAAATATTGTATGTACAAGGCCATGAAAAATAGCCAATCATGCGCTGTCTCTGCTCCCTCTCATCACGATAACTCTAAAATGCACAAGCTAAATGTGGTTCTTTTGTTCCAACACAGAAGCCATCATCAGTGTCTGTGTTGGGGATGAAGAGAAGTCACATCATAACCATCACCCTGAGCAGCCTGCCGCCTCCCCACCTCCTCCCACCTGCCATCTACAGCATGGACACCACTGTGTTAGACAGAGAGGATCTACAGGTATGGAGAACAGAAGGGCATAAGGCCAGTCGAATCACAAATGGTCCTGCTGACTTTTCCATCACATTCCCTCGAAAAACAGCGACTACAGGTCATCATGCCAACAGAAGAAGAGCTGTGTCTGATCAAGGATGCTAAGTCCCAGAACCCCCACTCCCCTCTGGCTCCAGCCGAGCTCTGCCTGCTGACTCTCGGGCAGGTCTCCTACCTGAGCTCCAGGCTTCAGCTGTGGGCCTTTGCTCTAGACTACGACTCCTTGGAAAGGGTATGCAGCTGCGCAACAACAGCATCCCAGACTTACATAAATGATGGATTTGGTGGCTCACGTGTAGCCTCCATGTGCTCTGGATGTGTCCTTCACCTTTTCAGGAGATCGCAGAGCCTCTCTTTCATCTCAAGTTGGCCATGGAGCAGCTCTCTGCCAGTGAAACCTTCCGATACATTCTGGCAACAGTGCTAGCCATCGGAAACTTTCTTAATGGGTGTAAGGTGAGCATTCCCAAACTAGTATCTATCTTAAATGCACAGGGTCAGCGTAAGTGACTTTTCATGTGCTTCAAGGCCCGGGGTTTTGAGCTGAGTTACCTGGAGAAGCTGTCCCAGGTGAGGGATACATACACCCGCCAGCCCCTGCTCCACCATGTCTGTGTACTCCTGATGCAGCGTTACCCACAATCCTCTGACTTCTACTCAGACATCACCTCTGTCACCAAAGCTGCCAAGGTGTGTCATACCTTTTGCACATATCATTTCCTCTTATTATTGTAAAATAATAAATACTAGCAGCAACTCATTTATTCAAGCTCAAGTACCTGTCCAAAACAAAGATTTTTTTAAATATATTTCTTTATAGTGTGACTACTCCCAAGTGCAGTACAACTTCATACAGCTAGAGTCTCAGTGCAAAGCATCTTGGGAGCAGCTAAAGATTTTGGACAAGGCAGATGACAAGAAGAAAGGAGGAGGAGGAGGAGGAGGAGCGGATGAGGCCCAGGAGGGCTCGCTGCGTCACAGGCTGCAGAAGAGTTTAAAAGAATATGAGGAGAGGCTGAAAGTTCTTCGTGCTGTCCATCGCAGAGTCATCAACAGGTGATCCTCGCAAATGTCCAAAATGGTGCAAAAACAGCTTCACTAACTTAATTTAAATAGGTCTAATCAAAATCAGTTCTCACATAATGGACCAGAGCAGAGGAACATTTTAGCACGCATGAATGGGGTAGGCGGGTGGGATTTAGTGTCTTCACAAATGCATCACATTTAGAATTTTGGGGGAATTCAATTTGCAGATTGTTTTGTTTGCTGTATAGCAACATCTGAGTATAAACCTCTGGTTTCCTGTGAATATCTCTACAGATTCCATTCTTTCCTCTTATTCCTGGGATACTCCAAAGCAATGGTGAGAGAAATCAAAGCAGAAGATTTCTGTAGAACTGTTAGCAACTTTTCTTTGGAGTACCGGACCACGCGGCAGGCCATCGTCCTGCAGAGAGAGAGGGAACGTCTGAAGAGTGTAGGAGAGGGTCCCAGTCCCAACACGCCTGCAGCAAGACAGAAGCATCAGAAAACCCCAGCACAGGTTTATAGATCCGTTAAATATGTCTAGAAATAAATACAGAAATTAAACTTGATTTTGTTGCTGTGTGTTGACCCAGCATGAGAACGAGGAGCAACTTAGGCTTGAGGAGATTTTGAGAACACCTGAGAACATCTCCAGACTGGACGGTACTTTGCCTCGAATCCGCAGGAGGCTGATGGATGCCCAAGGTCAGCTGGTAGCTCATTTATTTGCAGGTATTCATTCATGATATGTGATATTGACTGAATTCGCCTCTTTCTCAGGTCCTATTACACGAAAACTGACGTGGTGACCCATTGGATTCCACATTTTCCTTTGGAAGAAGTGTTGTTTATCAGTATTTATGACATTTTTCAGAAAATTTCCCCCCTTTGATATTTTGTTGGTACTAATAAATGTCGCTATGTAAATTTGTGGTTCAATAACTGTAAAGAAAAAAAAAATACATTGTTTAAAATCCACAATAGATATTTGTATTTTATTTCAAAGCCAAACACAAAGTCATGTTGCTATTAAGGGATGTGACATCTGTATAGACTGGAAGTCAGTTTTATGTGGAATAAACACATTTTATTAATTAATTTGTTTCTATTTTCAAGATAAAGGCCTACTGTTAAAAAAAAAAAGTGCAAAAACGACATCACCTCACTAAAACACCACATCGCTAATTCAGTATTTTATATATTTCATATAGACAAACCGAACTCAGGTCAGTGAAGAATTTAAGTGATGAAACTAAAGCCAAATTTGTAAGACTAAACACAATACTTTGAATGGAGAAAAAGAAGTTCCAAATAATTTACAAAGAAAATGTCATTTTGATCGCAGATTATTTAAAAATATAGAAAATGAAATTCTAACAATGGAAAAACGTACGATGTTATGATAAAAGGTAATAGTCACCTTTTTCTAAGACGTTGGTCTTTAAGTCTGACTTTGACTGACAGGCATATCCACCAATCGGACACGGACACTAGTTTTCTTTTCTGTTGCATTAGCCAATCAAAAGCCGTGACGTAAGCGGGCGTTTCCTTTCCGTTCTGCGTGCGCCAGACGACGCCATTTCGTTTTCCATTGGTTTGAAGGTGATATTATCAGCCTGCGCTGCGGATCTTTACTCAAGTAAAAACAGCCCCGAATTTTACTCATTTTTAGCATTAAGCTCTTGGTGAGTATTTTTAAGCGAGAGAATTTTTTTTCCCTATTTTTAATTTTTCTCCTGACTTTGAGCCGTCTTTGGAGTTTTTGTTTTTTATTTTTCAATGTTTTTTTTCCCCTGGCTGGTGTTCCTGTTGGCATTAGTGGCGTACATTTTGTGATGGCTTCGCAGTAACTTGTTTGAATTAGCTTCTGCAACAAGATTTTTAAAAATTCGTTTTTCGTGCGAGACCTTTGAAAAGCTGCTGTGTTATCATGTTTATCTTACGTTGTGGTCATATTTTGGAGGCAAGAAAAATGGAGATTGTGCCGGTCTTTTCTGGACAGTGTTCAAAAGGGGTCGCATTTCCCCCGGAGACCCGTTTTGTGACGGTTTTGTTTTATTTCCTTATTGGTGTTTTTTCCCCCGTCCTTAATTTTGACCCACCTGTAACTCGATTTGCTGTTTTAGAGCTTGACGCAGAAAACGCGTTCGCCGCCCTCACCTTTGTCTTTTTGCTGTTGTTAAAACCCTAGGCTTTCTGCAGCATATCTCAGGAATAACGCAGCCTGCTTTTTCAGGCAAGATTTTTTTTTTTCAATGAATTGTTTCTTTTAAACTCAGACTCATCTTGTTTTAATATATTTTGCAATTTTGGACGGTTAGCATCAATGTTAACTCAAGATACACACACAGTCAGGCCACGACACGCAATGAGCTGATTTTTATTTTTATTTGTACTCATGTATTTATGGGG
>BJFM01000484.1:10139-24100 GCA_016586285.1 Arothron firmamentum | reverse complement strand
AAAAAGCCTAAAATTTATAATTATTAAATGAATAAAAAGCTATTTAGCGCCGTATTTTTTTTACTTATCTTAAATACTTATAATAGCTTTTCTCAAGAATGGAAAAATTTAAGAAGCTATAAAAAAGTAACCAATAAAACCATTCTTTGTAAAGGCTGTTGGCTTAAAAAAGACAGAAAGAGAAATACAGCAATCTGGAAAAAAGCCAATACATATAATCTATCTATAAATAATGGCTATTTAAAATATCAAAAAATAAGTCAAATTCGTGATTTTTATCGGTGGTTTGACAAGACTCGAAAAAAGAATGGACACGAAATAATTTCCGTAGGAATAATGGCTGTCGTAGCAACGCAGTTTTCTAAAATTGATAACTATTTTATTCGAAAAATTTTTATCAGAAATAAAGAAATAATTTGGTTTGCTAATCAAGGTTCTAAAAATGTGTTGAAATATTATTTTCCACTGCTTAAAAATATTCTTTTTTCTGAAAAGATACTAAAAGGAGAAAGGGCAAAACAATGGGATGCTAAAAACACAAAAATAGAGCAATGTCAAATAGTAACGCCACTTTATGAAAAGCTATCGATAAAATCAGCACGTAAATTAGGACGAATGGCAAAAGGTAAAGGAATTTTTTGTTTTGGAATAAAAAAAGAAATACGCTTTGAAGGAAATATTGAAAGTTGTCAATCAAAATATGAACATGCGCTGTTTAAATTAAGAAGATATTACTTAAATCACTAAAAAAATACCAATTTTTTAGTGGCTACTTTATTTGATACCTAAAAAATACCTACTTAAATTAGAAGATACTTTATAATTAGCCGTATCTGGTTAATTTATAAAAAAAAACAAGTTGAAATTATTGCTTAAATTAAGGATTTCGTAAAATGTGTAGTTTATGTAAAATAGTGGGTTTTAGTTAGGATAATTTAATAAAAAACACTGATATTTGCCAAATCAAATGAAAAAACAAATTTTAAATATTATTTCTATTATTGTCGTTGTGATTATTTCGCAAGGATAAGGAAGTGTATTTTATATTTTATAAATTTAAAAAGCTTCCTATTTTAGGAAGCTTTTTTTGTTAGCAATATAATAGTATGAGTTTTTAAATAAAAGGCGATGTATTTGTTAATTACTGTTTTTATAGCAGGAATTTAAAGTATTGAATAGTATATAATTTAATTGGTAATTGGTTGTTTTTGAAGTTGTTGAGGTTTTAAGTAGCCTGTTAGATATCATTAAATCGGCTAAAAAAAGATGGCAATTTTAATACAATAAAATAATTTTGAATAGCAGCAGGTAAAAATCAATAAAAATTAAGGTTTATAAAGGATAAAAAAATAACGTTAGTTTTTAGTAAGGTGAAAAAATTAAATCAATTAATCAATTGATAAAAATAAAAAAGTAGTACGATTAAAAAGAAATAAAATGAAATTAAACAAACACAGTAGTAGGTTAACGCAAGACGAATCGCAACCCGCATCGCAAGCAATGTTGTATGCCGTCGGTTTAACTGATCAAGATATGAGCAAAGCCCAAGTTGGTATTGCAAGTACAGGTTATGACGGAAACCCGTGTAATATGCACTTAAATAACTTGGCTGCGGAAGTTAAAATTGAAACAAAAATTGCTGGTTTAGTAGGCTTAGGTTTTAATACAATTGGTGTTTCTGATGGTATTTCAATGGGAACTTCAGGGATGAATTATTCGTTAGCATCAAGAGATGTTATTGCCGATTCTATTGAAATTGTGATGAACGCACAAAGTTATGATGCCCTGGTGTCGGTAGTTGGTTGCGATAAAAATATGCCAGGAGCTGTGATTGCAATGTTGCGTTTAAATCGCCCGTCAATTATGATGTATGGCGGTACAATTGCTTCAGGTAATTATAAAGGAAAAAAATTAAATATCGTATCGGCATTTGAAGCTTTAGGGCAAAAAGTAGCTGGCGAAATTGACGAAGACGAATATAAAGAAATTATAAAAAGAGCTATTCCTGGGGCGGGTGCTTGTGGCGGAATGTACACCGCAAACACCATGGCTTCGGCAATTGAATGTATGGGGTTTACATTGCCTTATAACTCGTCAATTCCTGCGGAAAACCCTAATAAATTATCCGAAGCTGAAAGAACCGCTCTGGCGATTAAAAATTTATTAATTTTAGATTTAAAACCGTTAGATATTATCTCTAAAAAATCCATAGAAAATGCTATTGCGCTTGTAAATGCTTTGGGAGGATCAACCAATGCGGTATTGCACTTTTTAGCAATTGCCCATGCTGCGGATATTGATTTTACCTTAGAAGATTTTCAAAAAGTAAGCGATAGAACACCATTAATTGCCGATTTAAAACCTTCAGGGAAATATTTAATGGAAGATGTTCATTCGGTAGGAGGAACGCCTGCGGTGATGAAATATTTATTAGATAACGGCTATTTACATGGCGATTGTTTGACGGTAACAGGAAAAACATTAGCCGAAAATTTAGCCGATGTTACCCCAATGGAATTTGAGGAGCAAGATGTAATTCATCCAACCGATAAAGCTTTAAAAACATCTGGAAATATTCAAATAATTTACGGGAATTTAGCTTCCGAAGGTGCTGTGGCTAAAATTTCAGGAAACGAAGGTTTGCTTTTTGAAGGAAAAGCGGTTGTTTATAATAGCGAACAAGAAGCAAATACAGGAATATCAAACGGAGAAGTTGAAAGAGGCGATGTTGTTGTTATTCGATATGTAGGACCAAAAGGAGGACCAGGAATGCCTGAAATGTTAAAGCCAACCTCACTTATTATGGGAGCAGGTTTAGGAAAATCGGTTGCATTAATTACCGACGGTCGTTTTTCAGGAGGAACACATGGTTTTGTAGTAGGGCATATAACACCCGAAGCGCAATCAGGAGGAAATATCGCACTTTTAAAAACAGGTGATAAAATTAAAATTAGTGCCGAAGATAACTCAATAAATGTTTTACTTTCTGATCAAGAATTAGCAGAAAGAAGAAAAAATTGGGTTGCTCCAGAATTAAAGCATAAAAAAGGAATTTTATATAAATACGCAAAAACAGTAGCTTCAGCATCAAAAGGATGTGTTACTGATGCATTTTAATAACTGAAATTATGAACACAAACACACAAACACAACCTAAAACAGTTTCAGATCAAAAAGTACATATTTCAGGGGCAGAAGCTGTTGTAAAATGTTTATTAGCAGAAGGAGCAGATTTAATTTATGGGTATCCTGGTGGCGCAATTATGCCAGTTTATGACGAATTATATAAGTATCAAGATAAAATAAACCACGTTTTAACACGTCATGAACAAGGAGCAACACATGCCGCACAAGGGTTTGCCAGAGCAACAGGTAAAGTAGGAGTGGCGCTAGCAACTTCAGGGCCGGGGGCTACCAATTTAATTACAGGAATTGCCGATGCGCAAATAGATTCTACGCCAATGGTTTGCGTAACCGGGCAAGTAGCATCACATTTATTGGGTTCTGATGCTTTTCAGGAAACTGATATTGTTGGTATTTCAACGCCTGTAACCAAGTGGAATTATCAAATTACAAAAGCTTCGGAAATTCCTGAAGTTTTTGCAAAGGCTTTTTATATCGCTAAATCGGGTCGTCCAGGACCAGTTTTAATTGATATTACTAAAGATGCTCAGTTTGAAATGTTTGATTTTGAATACAAAAAATGTACTTCGGTACGTAGTTATAAAGCAAAACCAGCTGTTGAATTAACGCAAGTTCAAGAAGCAGCTAAACTAATTAATTCGGCTAAAAAACCTTTAATCGTTTTTGGGCAAGGGGTTATTTTAGGAGAAGCTGAACAAGAATTTAAAGATTTTATCGAAAAAGCAAATATTCCTTCAGCTTGGACAATTTTAGGGTTATCGGCATTACCTACCGATCACCAACTAAATGTTGGAATGGTTGGAATGCACGGAAATTATGCACCCAATAAATTAACCAACCAATGCGATGTTTTAATTGCCGTAGGAATGCGTTTTGACGACCGTGTTACTGGAAATTTAGCTAAATATGCAAAGCAGGCAAAGGTTATTCATTTTGAAATAGACCCAGCCGAAATCGATAAAAATGTAAAAGCTGATGTCGCTGTTTTAGGTGATGTTAAAGAAACTTTAGCAGCACTTTTACCGCTAGTCAATAAGAGTAATCATGATAAATGGCTAGAAGAATTCACCAAATTAGAAGCTATTGAATATGATAAAGTAAAGAAAGAAGATTTATTTCCTTCGAAAGATGGTTTAACTATGGCGGAGGTTTTAAAAGAGATCAATATCGCTTCAGGTGGTGATGCAATTATTGTTTCCGATGTTGGGCAGCACCAAATGTTCACCTGTCGTTATGCGAAATTTAACAAAACAAAAAGTAATATTACCTCTGGCGGATTAGGAACTATGGGCTTTGCCTTACCTGCTGCAATTGGAGCAAAAATGGGAGCTCCTGAAAGAGAGGTTGTAATGATTGCTGGTGATGGTGGTTTTCAAATGACCATTCAAGAATTAGGGACTATTTTACAAAATAAAACAGCGGTGAAAATTGTGGTGCTTAACAACGAATTTCTAGGAATGGTTCGCCAATGGCAACAACTATTTTTTGATAAAAGATACGCATCTACAGAAATGACAAATCCTGATTTTGTGGCAATAGCAAAAGGATATAGCATCGATGCGAAAAGAGTTAGCAAAAGAGAAGATTTAGCAAGCACGGTTAAAGAAATGATGGCGTCAAAAGATGCTTATTTTTTAGAGGTTTGTGTTGAAAAAGAAAATAATGTGTTTCCTATGATCGAAACAGGAGCATCAGTTTCAGATATAAGATTATCATAAAATATCGTAATTATAGAAAACATGGAAAATAAACAAACATATACCGTTTCTGTTTATACAGAAAATAATGTAGGATTGTTGAATAGAGTTTCAGGAATCTTTTTAAGACGAAATATCAATATTGAAAGCATGAATATTTCTAAATCAGAAATAAAAAGTGTTTCAAGAATTACACTGCTTGTAAAAGTATCCGAAGAACAAATTAAAAAAATTATCGGGCAAATTGAAAAACAAGTTGAGGTTATTAAGGCGTATTATCATACCGATGAAAATACGATTTATCAAGAATCTTGTCTGTTTAAATTAAGCTCTAAATCGTTGCTTGAAAATGATGAAATTCAAACAATCATAAATAGTAGTAAATCGAGAGTTATCAATATTAATAAAGATTTTTTTGTGCTTGAAAAATCAGGAACAAAACAAGAAATTGAAGCCTTATATCATACTTTAGATAAACATGGAATTATGCAATTTGTACGTTCAGGGCGTATTGCAATTACCAAGGATGAAATGAAAATTTCAAGTTTATTAGTAGATTAATTCATAAAATAACAACACCAAACAACTATAAAAATGGCAACAAATTATTTCAATACATTATCATTAGCAGGAAAATTAGAACAATTAGCAAAATGCAGATTTATGGAAGCTTCAGAATTTTCTGAGGGTGTAAAAGCATTAGAAGGAAAAAAAGTAGTTATTATCGGTTGTGGAGCGCAGGGGTTAAACCAAGGGTTAAACATGAGAGATTCAGGTTTGGATGTTTCTTACGCGTTACGTAGCGCCGCAATTCAAGAAAAAAGAGCTTCTTTTAAAAATGCCTCTGAAAATAATTTTACGGTAGATACTTTTGAAGCCTTAATTCCTACTGCCGATTTAGTCTTAAATTTAACGCCAGATAAACAACATACCAGCGTTGTAAATACGGTGATGCCTTTGATGAAAAAAGGAGCTACCTTATCGTATTCGCACGGTTTTAATATCGTAGAAGAAGGAATGCAAGTCCGTGAAGATTTAACCGTGATTATGGTGGCACCAAAATGCCCTGGAACAGAAGTAAGAGAAGAATATAAACGAGGTTTCGGAGTACCAACTTTAATTGCAGTTCACCCAGAAAATGACCCTGAAAATAAAGGATGGGCACAAGCAAAAGCCTACGCAGTGGCAACGGGAGGACACAAAGCAGGAGTTTTAGAGTCATCATTTGTAGCTGAGGTAAAGTCAGATTTAATGGGCGAACAAACCATTTTATGTGGTGTTTTACAAACGGCTTCTATTTTATCTTTTGATAGCATGATTGAAAAAGGAATCGAACCTAGATACGCCTCTAAATTAATTCAATACGGTTGGGAAGTGATTACCGAAGCTCTAAAACATGGAGGAATTACCAACATGATGGATCGTTTATCGAATCCTGCAAAAATTAAAGCTTTTGAAATTTCAGAAGAGTTAAAAACAATTATGGCACCGTTGTTTGTAAAGCATATGGACGATATTATGTCGGGGCATTTTTCTAAAACAATGATGGAAGACTGGGCAAATGACGATGTAAATTTATTGTCTTGGAGAGCTGAAACAGGTGAAACATCTTTTGAAAAAACAGCAGCTACATCTGCAGAAATTAGCGATCAAGAATTTTTTGACCACGGAACTTTAATGGTTGCCTTTGTAAGAGCAGGAGTAGAGTTAGCTTACGACAACATGGTAGCGTCAGGAATTAAAGCAGAATCGGCATATTATGAATCGTTACATGAATTGCCTTTAATTGCAAACACGGTTGCTAGAAAAAAATTATACGAAATGAACCGTATTATTTCTGATACTGCTGAATATGGTTGTTATTTATTTGACCACGCCGCAAAACCATTATTAGTTGATTTTATGAAAACTGTTGATACGAATATTATCGGTAAAGCGTTTAAAAATTCAGCTACAAATTCGAACGAAGTCGATAATTTAGCGTTAATCGCTGTAAATACGGCAATTCAAAATCACCCGATTGAAGCAATTGGTAAAACATTAAGAGCGTCAATGACGGCAATGAAAACAATAACTCAAGAACAAGAAAAAGAAGCCGTAGTTTTTCATTAAAAATATGCAAACACAAACTATATATTCACCAACAATAAAAGCGGTAAGAGAGGCTGTAGCTACACTAAAAGGTGTGGCTATAGAAACTCCGCTATTAAATAATTATATTTATTCCGAAAAATATAACGCAAATATTTTCTTAAAAAGAGAGGATTTACAACAGGTAAGATCGTACAAAATTAGAGGCGCTTACAATAAAATGAACTCGGTAACACAAGCCCAACGAGCAAACGGAATTGTTTGTGCAAGTGCGGGAAACCATGCGCAAGGAGTTGCTTTTGCGTGTAAAAAACTTCAAATTCACGGTACAATTGTAATGCCAGCACCTACGCCAAAGCAAAAAGTAGCGCAGGTAAAAATGTTTGGTGGCGATTATGTTGATATTCAATTATCGGGCGATACGTTTGACGATGCTTATAAATATGCAAAAAATATTTGCGATACTTTAGAAAAAACATTTGTGCATCCTTTTGATGATCAAAAAATTATTGAAGGACAGGCAACCGTTGGTTTAGAAATTATCGAGCAATCTAAAGAAATTATTGATTACGTATTTGTTCCCGTAGGCGGTGGAGGCTTGGCCTCTGGGGTGTCGAGTATTTTTAAATTATTATCACCAACAACCAAAGTAATCGGCGTAGAACCAGCAGGAGCAGCGTCTATGAAAACTTCGATTGAGGCAAATAAAAATATAAAATTAGCTAAAATTGATAAGTTTATCGATGGCGCGGCAGTACAGCAAGTAGGAAATTTAACCTTCGATATCTGTAAAGAAAATTTACACGATATGATAACCGTTCCTGAAGGAAAAGTATGTCAAACAATTTTAGATTTATACAATAGAGAAGCCATTGTGGTAGAACCTGCAGGCGCTTTAACCATAACAGCATTAGATTTTTTTGCCGAAGAAATTAAAGGTAAAAACGTTGTTTGTGTAATTAGCGGAAGTAATAACGATATTGCTAGAACCGCCGAAATTAAAGAACGTGCCTTATTATATAGCGAATTAAAACATTATTTTATCATCCGATTTCCGCAAAGAGCAGGCGCGTTAAAAGATTTTTTAATGGATGTTTTAGGTAAAAATGATGACATTACTTTTTTCGAATATTCCAAAAAATCGAGTAAAGAAAATGCACCAGCCGTGGTTGGAATTGAATTGGTAAAAAAAGAAGATTTAGCGCCTTTAATTGCAAGAATGAAAGCGCTTAATTTTTATGGAGAATATTTAAACGATAAACCTAATTTATTTGAGTTTTTGGTTTAATTAAGCTATTTAAAATTATTAGAGCCGTTTAAATTTTAAAGAAAGTGTTTTTTAAAAGAGATAAACGTCATGCTGAATTTATTTCAGTATCACATCAACAGGAGAACTACGGTAAATCAGGATGCGATTCCTTGTTTTTTTGTCTTATTTTTTTAGATGAAATTTAAACAGGCTCTTAATTATAATCGCAATTTTTTTATCTTTTTTAGAGTGAAATCTATGAAGAATAAAAGAAATTGCGATTTTTTTCAGCTTAAAGATTATTCAATTCATTTAAAATTAAATCACATCCTTCTTTAATTTCATCATCTGAAATAGTTAATGGAGGAGTGATTCTTATAGCACTTCCTTCAAAGAGTAACCAGAATAAAATTAACCCTTTATCTAAACAATTTAAAATTATTTTTGAGGCAATTTCAGGCGATTCTACTATTAAAGCAAGCATTAAACCTCTTCCTCGAATTTCTTTAATAGCCTTATGGTTTTTAAATTTATCCCTAATAATCGCTTCTTTTCGTAGGGATTCTTTAATAAGATTTGACGATGTAATTTCGTCAACAGTTGCCAAAGCAGCACTTGCAATTACAGGATGCCCACCAAAAGTAGTAATATGTCCTAATTTAGGGTTTTCTTTCAAGCAATTCATTACATCAAAAGAAGCAATAAACGCACCAATTGGCATACCGCCACCTAAGCCTTTTCCTGTAATAATAATATCAGGAATAACATTGTAATTTTCAAATCCCCAAAATTTTCCTGTACGTCCAACACCTGTTTGAATTTCATCTAAAATTAATAAAGCGCCAACCTCTTCACAGCGTTTTTTTACTTTTGATAAATAATCATTTTTAGGTTCGATAAAACCAGCTCCACCTTGGATGGTTTCTAAAATAACGCCTGCCGTTTTTGTGGTAATTTTATCTAAATCGATTTCATTATTAAATTCGATAAACTTTACACCAGGAATTAAAGGGCGAAAGGCTCGGTTTTGAGCTTCGGCTCCGCAAACGCTCATTGCGCCTTGGGTGTTTCCGTGATACCCGTTTTTAGCGGCAATAATTTCAGCCCTTGCCGTAAAGCGTTTTACTAATTTTAAAGCGCCTTCGGTTGCTTCTGTTCCTGAATTTACCAAGTACACTGACGATAAATTTTCAGGCAATGTTTTTGCTAAAGTTTTGCATAAATCTAATTGTGGTTGCTGAATAAACTCGCCATAAACCATAACGTGGGTATAAGAATCGAGCTGTTTTTTAATAGCTTCGGTAACTTTTGGATGATTATGCCCGAGGCTATTTGCCGAAACTCCAGCTACGAAATCGAGCATTTTTTTGCCCTTTTTATCGTAGATATAGCTTCCTTTTGCGTGAGAAATTTCAATAGCTAAAGGATGTGGTGTTGTTTGTCCTTGGTATTTTAAAAAATCGTTTTTCATCTTTATACGGCTATTTAATTTTTCTTAAAAGTTGTTTTCTAGGCGCACTTTTTTTGAATTGTGCTTTTAAATACTGTTTTTTTACCTTTTTTACAGCGGTATCATTTTTGATGATTTTTTTTATAGAAGTCAAGGGTTTTTTATCTTTTTTGAAAAGATCATCAACGCTTAAAGGTTGCTCATCGCTACGCCAAATAAAGCCTCTGAATTTTTTTTCTTCGGATGGGAATTCAGAGGGAGGAAATGTTTTTCCTTCGGATAATTTAAAATATTTCGTTTCTATAATTTCATTTTCAGCAAAGGTAAATTCAATATCGCTGGCAATTTCTTTGGTAACGGTTTCTAATTTTTTGGTGTTTTCGTTTCTGTTATAATACAACGATTCGGCATTTCCTTTTACAAGCATGGTTTTTAACTTGCTTTTTTCAAATTTACCGTAAATATTTCGTCCTTTTATCTGATTAAAATCATCTTCAGATAACGAGTCTTTTTGAATCATAAAAGCATTTTTTAAAACTTTCAAAGAATCTAATTTATTGGTGACAGTATTGTTTTTTAACTGAATACTATCGCCTGTAATTTGATTTTTTCCAGACCATAAAATAGGGTTTTTAAACATTCTGGTAAGCCCTGAAACTTGGCTTGTATGAATAGAATCACATTTTCCTTGCAAGTCTGATTTGAAAATTTTGACATTGTTAAAAATTCGAATAATTCTTTTATTAGTTTTACCTGTTAATAAAATTTTATCACCAGCAACATACATTGAATCTTTATCAATAGCGGTAATAGCCACGGCTTTATCAATAATAAAAAGCGAATCTTTTTTTTCATATAATTCGGCATAATTACCTTTGGTTACCATTTTTTGAACTGTGTCAATTACCTTGATATTATTTGTTGCCGAGGCAAAACCTTGGCGTTTATCATAGTATAAACTATCGGCAGAAATGGTGCGTTCTTTTAAAAATAGCTTGGCATTTTTTACAAAATAAGCCACATCAGTATTGGTGTTGTAAAAACCACGTTCACAATAAACTTTGGTGCTATCTTTTAAATTTGTAATGGTGCTCTTACCGTATAAATAAGCTAAATGTGAGTTGGTATAATAATCTAAATGCTCAGATTCTAGCTTGTTTTGAGGGTTTACAACGCTAACTTTTGATTTGGCGGTAAACTTTTTCTCTTTTAAAAAATACGTTCCTCGGATGCTTTTTAGTACGTTTTTTTTGTCGCGAATTGTACCTCCGCTAGGATAATATAAAAGTTGATTTTTTCTATCAAAATGAAGTGTATCGCTACTTAGCTTCATTTCTTTATCGTTAATTTCAACATTTCCCCAAGAGGTTGCTTTTTTAGTGTTTCCGTTATAAAGTACAAAATCACTGTATTGAATAATACTATCGCCTTGTTCAATAACAACTTCTCCTAAGGCTTTAAAAATATTTTCTTTTTGATAAAGCAAGGCTCTTTTACATTCGAGGGTAGCTCCTTCGTGTGCCATTTTTACATTACCTATAAGAATGGTGGCATCAGGATATTTTTCTTGATCGGTGGTACTTAACTGTGTAGAAAGTATCTTGATTTTTTTTGCTTGAGAAAAACTAGCTATTGATATAATTAAAAAACTGAAAAGAAATAACTTTTTCAAATGAATACGATTTTAGATAGCAAAAATAATGAAAACAAGGCGCTATATTTCTTAATAAATCAATAAAATTATGGAATAAAATTATTCGAAAAAAAACGGAGCAAGCTTCTATTTAAAGGTTAATTTTGCGGAAATAATAAAAAATATACATTTATGAGCGCCCATTTTGATTTATCCTTAGAAGAAATGAAATCTTATGGTTATAAGATAGTAGATCTAATTGCTGAACATTGGGATACTTTAGAGAATAAAAAACCTGTAACCTCGGCAACACGTCAAGAAATGGACGATTTGTTTTTAGAGCAAGTTCCTGAAAAAGGCATGAATCCAACAGAAGTTTTAGACTTTGTAATTGATAATGTAATACCGAATAGTACGGTTATTTCGCATCCTAAAGCCTATTCATTTGTGCCAGGACCAAGTAATTTTATTAGCACCATGGCAGATAGTTTGGCTACTGGTTTTAATATTTTTTCAGGAGGTTGGGTAGTTTCTCCTGCGGCTGCAGAATTAGAAATTGTAACGATGAACTGGTTATTAAAAATGTACGATTTTCCTGTTGAAAAAGGTGGTGGTATTTTTACAAGTGGTGGTTCTATGGCAAATTTAACGGCATTAGCAACAGCTAGACGTATAAAATGTGGCGATGATTTTTCGAAAGCAATCATTTATCTGTCTGATCAAGCGCATTCTTCAAATATTAAAGCAATTCGAGTTTTAGGTTTTAAAAAAGAACAAATACGTATTTTACCTACCGATATTGAATTTAGAATAAGTATCAATAAATTAAAAAATGCCATTGCTAAAGATCGTTTAGAAGGGTTACAGCCTTTTTGTTTTATTGCATCCGCAGGAACAACAAACACAGGAACGGTTGATCCTTTAGATGATATCGCTGATATTTGTGAAGCTGAAAATTTGTGGTTTCATATTGATGGAGCCTATGGTGGCGCTGCTATTTTATCTGAAAAAGGCGCAAAAGCATTGCGAGGAATTCAAAGAGCGGATTCGTTAACGGTAGATCCGCATAAATGGTTTTATCAACCTTATGAAATAGGCTGTTTATTGGTGAAAGATTCTTCTTGGTTGAGTGGAACTTTCAGTGAAAAACCAGAATATTTACGTGATATTGAAGGAAATGAATCTGAAATTAATTTTTATGATTATGGAATTCAATTAACCCGTCGTTTTAGAGCATTAAAATTTTATATGTCGATAAAAACATACGGATTAGATACGTTTAAAAAAGCGGTAACCTATAATATTGATTTAGCCGATAGGGTTGAAAAAGTGTTGCGTAAAAGTAGGGATTGGGAAATTGTTTCGCCAGCAACTTTAGCGATTATTAATTTTAGATATAATCCGATTGGAGCAAATTTATCAGAAAAAGAAATTGATGTGTTAAACAATCAAATTTCTAAAAAAGTAATGGATTCTAAAGAAGCATTTTTAGTAACCACTATTTTGAATAAACAAGTAGTTTTAAGAATGTGTTTAATCAACCCAAAAACTACCATTGATGATGTAGAAGAAACATTAGCATTGTGTCATAAATTTGGGCAAGAAATTTTATCAGAAAAATAAGTTTCAATAAATAAAAACAAAAAAGCCTTCATCAAAGATGAAGGCTTTTTATATAAAATAGAAATAAATTTATCTATTAATTGTTTGCATTCTGTCTGGACCTACAGATACAATTGTTACTGGAACACCTGTTTCTTTTTCAATAAAAGCAACATAGTCTAATAAGTTTTTAGGTAACTGATCAGCCGTTGTCATTTTTGTTAAATCATCTTCCCATCCTTTGAATTCTGTATAGTTTACAGTTACATTTTCAGGTTCAATATTGTAAGGTAAATGTGTAATTTCTTCACCTTTATAATTGTAAGAAGTACAGATTTTTAAAGTATCAAATCCTGAAAGAACATCTCCTTTCATCATCATTAACTTGGTAACTCCGTTTACATCAACTGCATATTTTAAAGCAACTAAATCTAACCATCCGCAGCGTCTTGCACGACCAGTTGTAGCGCCAAATTCATGCCCAACTTTAGCCATTTCAGCACCATCTTCATCGAATAATTCAGTAGGAAAAGGACCAGAACCAACACGAGTAGTGTAAGCTTTGAATATTCCGAACACATCTCCAATTCTGTTAGGAGCAATTCCTAAACCAGTACAAGCACCAGCGGCAGTTGTATTAGAAGATGTTACAAACGGATAGGTTCCAAAGTCAATATCTAATAAAGAACCTTGTGCTCCTTCAGCTAAAATTGTTTTTCCAGCTTTAATTGCACTGTTTAAATACTCTTCAGAATCAATAAACTGTAATGTTCTTAATTTTTCAATACCTAAGTCAAATTCAGCTTCTAATTCGTCTAAATCATATTCTACTTGAACATCAAAAAAGCTAAGCATACTTAAATGCTTTTTGGTTAAAGCTCTGTACTTATCTTTCCAGTTATCTAGCTCTAAATCACCAACACGCATTCCGTTTCTACCGGTTTTGTCCATGTAAGTAGGACCAATTCCTTTTAAAGTAGAACCAATTTTCGCTTTTCCTTTTGAAGTTTCAGAAGCCGCATCTAATAACCTGTGAGTAGGTAATATTAAGTGAGCTTTTCTAGAAATTAATAATTTAGAAGTATAATCAACTTT
>BJFM01000483.1:203140-209777 GCA_016586285.1 Arothron firmamentum | reverse complement strand
AGATAGATAGATAGATAGATAGATAGATAGATAGATAGATAGATAGATAGATAGATAGATATATCTCTCTATATATATATATATACAAATATATATCACAAATCTCACATTCACAGACTCACACACACACACACACACACACACACACACACACACACACACACATATCATAGTCTGTGAATGTGAGATTTGTGAGATGTGCTTAGCTTAACTTACAGGTAAAGTGCATCAATTCACAATGTTAACCAGTGCACATGGCCGTGACTGGATGAACGTGGTAAACTCTATCTCCCTCCCACCAGTTGTCATTCATGCAGCCATAGCTCATATAGAGACCATTAAACATTGGACTTGTTTTTTTCTAATTGCACACAGTAGTAATAGCTGGACAGAGGGCTACCTGAACTGTTCAATATTATTCAAATAAATATAAATTGTGGATTAATATTCATTGTAGCCTTAAATAAGTAATGAGGTCTATCTTTCGTCTGACTACAATGTTCATCTACCATTCGCAGACTCTTGTCTTGTCTGTATCTTCAGTGTTGTAATTGCTGTTTTAAATTACAGTCCCCAGTATTAATGTGGATCTTTTTGTTACCCTCATTTTATTGCACATTTAAAGTCCTAAGTACTGGTATTACTTTTTCAGTTTGTTTTGTGGCTGTTTTTCCCTGTATCCTGCTGCCATCAGGCCCCTTGCAGTAACTCTTATCACAGGAGAAGCTGCCTGTGCTGGATTGCTTAGTCACCTTTCATGGGAGGCTGCCCTTATCTCCCAAGAAGCACAACATTAAGGCAGTTTGTTGCAAAAGAAGGAACTTTGGGCAGTTGGACTGTGGCTGATGTATTTTATTAACCATAATAATGCTCATTGGCTTCCTTAAAGCCTCACAGTCAGCATTGCCTTGTCTGTCTGGTTTAGAATCCGTATCTATTATAATGCTTGAGGACAGTGGTTCCTGAGGCCACCCAGAGGAAAAGCTGGAACTGAAACATGACTCAGTACTATCAGCAAAAACAGAGAGCGTTTGGTCGTGACTGAGATACTGATCTCTCCTGCAGTGACATAGCGGATTTGCTTCAAAACCTATGCTGAGACAGGGTTTGGAGAGGGATTCGGAACTGTCTGCACAGGCGGATCAATACTTACTAATGATGGCTGTTGACAGCCATCCTCCTTATCCTTCCCTAATTGTTACTGGTCAATGTGCATAAGCTTACAAATGGAAGCAGCCTTCTGCACTAAGTGTTGATGATTAATAAATGTAGTTATTTCATCTACATTTAAAATAGGATTATATTAAACACTGTAATCCATGACTACAAATCAAGCTGACCACAACCCTCCTCTGGGTTAATCCACAACCTGGAGCAAATCATGATGTTACAATTAATATCATTACCTGGTAAGTCTCAAAACATCATCAGGTAAAGTAATCGCTCTGCTACCACACAATAGGGTCTGGCTGCTTCTTATTTCATGGATCTTTAAGCAGTATTCACTGTTTCACATCTGGAAGTGTGAGCAGCATGTACCCCTTAATTGGTTTCAGCACCTTAATAAGTCGAATACGTTCAAGGCTGATAATCACATTAAATGGTCCAATTTATCTAAAAAGTCAATTGCAAACTGAAAAACCCTCCCTTTCTCTAGGAATGCATTATGCTGTGAGGGTGTCAGAGTAAATTAAATTCCCCTCTGCACACTAAAGCATCTATTTCCTTATGGTAATTATCTGCTGGAATAGACGTGTCAGTAGAAGGAGTCAGGCATGCTTGACATTTAGCCTTTATATGGAGGAGGCGATGAGTAAAAATTAAGACGAGGGAAAAGAAATTAATCTGCAACCCAGGCAGGCATTGAGAGATCCTGGAGGATAGTGGCTGAATCAATCATGATGTTTGTGAGCCTACAGTATTTTGAAAAGAAGTCACTGATGAGATTCAGACTGCAGGCTGGAAAATCAGGGTAGGGGCTGCAATAGTCCTTTAGGAAATGGAGCCATGAGTGCTGTGAGACAAACAGCAATGTTAGTGGCTTTAAACACAAGTACAATACTTATTTTATGGACACTTCATGAGATATCCACGACCTCACAGCTAAAAATCTGATTTATGACAGATTGGGCAGCATGGTGGTACGGTTAACAATGTTGCTTCAGAGCGAGAAGGTTTGGGGTTCAAATCTCAGCTCCAGCCTTTCAGTGTAGAGTTTGCATGTTCTCTCTCTGCATGCGTGGGTTTTCTCCGGGCATCTTAGTTTCCTCCCACAGTCTAGAGACATGTTTGTTGGTGAACTGATGAGTCTAAGTTTACCATAGGTGTGAGTGTGAACAGTTGTCTGTCTATACGTTAACCCTGCAATAGGCTGGCAACCTATCCAGGAGTCTACCCTGCCTCTTACCCCTTGACAGCTAAGATAGGGATAGGCTCCAGCAGAACCCTGCAACCCATAGAGGATAAAGAAGGTACAGATGATGACTGATTTATTAATCTGACAGAACATCATCGAGAATTTATCATGCAATCTCCTTTGCCTCCAGTGCTTAGTTTCTAATCAGTTCCATTGAAATTAGGTCAAAAATGAAGGGAAATCACTATGACTGACAATTGAGTGTTTAGTCAGAGGACCTGTATTCACCTCCAATGAATTAATTATTAATTTGCAGACTCAGAAGTGTAACTTCAGGGTTTGTGACAGTAGTTTCCAGTGTTTCCACGGTCGAGAGTTGTAATCTCAAGTCTGATGACAGTCATGTTGGGACATGAGCACTCAATGAAGTCCAAAAATACAGTTATTCATCTAAACAATGATACTCTGGACGGTTGGTTAAAGCAAAAAACTCTGGCCATTTCTTCTTTTTAGAAAAAATGTTGTATTATATCTGTGATTGTTTTTTTTAGGAAACCCTCTGTGATTTAAATCATACATATGTACTGTATATGCACCTGATATTATACTGTGAAATAGTCTGAAATATAAAATGAAATACATACAGTATGTGAAGTAAGAAATATGGACATTGTAGGATTCATTATGTCAATACTAAATAGTGTGGATTCCTCACACTCTACAGCTGAATACTGTAATGATACAGCAAGTGGATGAAAATACACATGTGATGGATTGGAAATAAGAACAACTTGTAATAATGCAAGCTTGACTTCTTGCGAAAGCAGCTGTGTTCGAGTCAAAATCTTCGTAAAATGTAAGTCTACACAACATACAGCTGAAGAAGAAGAAGAGGAAAACTAGCTCATCCCTATTTCCTGTCTAAGCGTAACACTGCACAAACCGCAAATGTGAAGCTATAGCTGGCAGGCTTAATAATGTCAATTTACATTAGAGCCACATCTTTAGAAATTCATCGCATCTAACCGATGTGTGCAGCATAGACGTAGAAAGAGCGTGCTATTTCCTGAGCACATACATTTAGTTTAATACTTAACTGCTGAAACTGCAATATTTTATTGCCATAAAGTCTTACTTTGATCAATGTTGTTTTGGTCTTTTTCATGGTCATTCAAATCAGAAATGTTTGGGATGACATACACTAAGACCAAGCAAGTAGATGAGATAGGGAATGTTTGAAGGACAGTGTACCATTTTAGCACCCACAGTGAGAAAACCACTCATCTAAATCAGGGAAATTATGGTAATGTGACATCTCATTATTCTCAGTCTCTGAATCAGTCATTGACGTCGCATCAGTCTGGATATTCGCATGAACAGATTGGATGGCACTAATGTTTTTCACCTGCTTTGTCTAACATTTCCTGGTGTTTTCATGTGTGAGACAGGAAGTGCAGGTCTCGGAAAGTGGTTGCAAGTTGTCAGCATGGTCACATTTTAAATAGGAGTGCTGCATGGCCAAAAATGGGACACCCAGACCACTTATCCTCTTGAAATATCATTTGTGTTGTAAAATTCTAAAATGAGGTCAGTTTCAAATGAAGCAAACTGATTGGTCCATAGCCCTGGTATAAAAAAAACCTATATTTTTATAGCTGAAAATACTTTAGGCATCATTTCTCACTTATGCATCACACTGTTAAATATCTCTACATAAGGTGCGTAGGTGATTCTCTAGTGCAAGCTGCTCCAGCTAATGTTCTACTCTGCCTTTACTCTGGTTTAGGTTAACCAGATGGTTGGGACAACCCAAGTCTTTTAGTCGAGTATTCATTTTATCAGTATTTGTTGCCGGCCCCGGTGAGCTAATCATTGGTTGCTAAGAACAGGCAACACCTAACTGTCCTAGCTGTAGGCAGCCAGGAGGGTCTAGATTTTATTATTCACTTGAAAAGTGCTGAAGACTGAGAGTCCAACTGCAATAAATCTATTGGTTAATGTTACTTTAAAACTAATTAACTGGTGGGGGGGGGGGTCATTTGTTTTTGTTTTTTTAAAGGACCTGGTTACTCCAGAGTGACAAATTTCCACAAAACACCACCAATTGCAATACACTATAATAAAATCACACCTATGTGTGATCAAATAAATAAACCACAAAGTAAATCTATCAACTCAATAATAAATTTTGCTTTATGCTTCAGAAATACAGCCATTATATAAATCCCAATGTTGCCCAACTGTTGAAGCAGATAGTTAATCAATCTAGACATGCGTGTTTTGTTTTTAGCTTTTTTTTTGGGGTGGGGGGTGGGGGGGTGGAGGGGTAGTTTTGGGGGAAAAACTATGGGAGGTGAGCCTAATCAGCAGCAGAGGAAACAGATCTCGGGGGCTGTCAGGCACCAGGAAAATGGATCTGGGTTGTGAAAACCACGATTACCACGAGCTGCTCTGGATTCAGCCATCTGGAGATGCCGACTCCAAAAGCCAGTAAAGTTTGCTCAGCTGAGGCCCAACTAGGAAACAGGTTTACATGTTCTTAACAGACAGCCACAGCTCCCAGAGCACAAAGGATATTTTCATTTTCATTCATGTACGCAGACAGTGTCTCCATTTTCTGACTGTTTTAATCGTTAAGCTATCTGCGCAAAAAAAAAAATTCTTTAGCGTTTGCTGTCAAGAAATCATCAATAACATTTGTTGAAATTTTAACTGATACCTGCCTTCTTAATGAACCTTGTATATGCCTTTATTTTCCCAGACTCAGTTCATTGTTTCAATTACTGTAGCTTTTTCCATTTGAATACCATATCAGCAACACTCACCCAAATAAAAATAGTATGCATGTCAAGTGGAAGAAATCAGAGCTGATGCACATTTCTACTGTTTAAGCAACACATAACAATAAATTGTTAACCCTGACTTACAACTGTTTATGGTTTATGCAGGACTTAAACCATGGCCTCCCACAGCAAAGTCTTGAGCTAATCAATCTTCATACCCCATTTCTCTGCGTCCCTTGGCCCTAGACTAGAGCTCCAGGACCCTGTGCTGTGCCACCGCCACCATGTGACTGTGTGGAGGAGTTGTGTGTCTCCCTCCCGCCCCCCAAGGTTTTATATTCTCAGAGCCTTCACTGACATGAGGAACCACCTTAATTAAGGGCTGTGCAACAGTATTTTGCACTCTACTGTTAGTTCTAGCTGGATGCTCTAAGAGGCTAATTGTTTGTAGGCCGAAATTAGCCCTTCAATTAAGTTTTGGTTGGACACTGTTTAAACATATATACGGTATGAGGGCTGCCACACATTGAATCAAGATGGCACTTTTTAGACATGTGATCACACCCGTTACATTAAGATAAATGTTTCTTCCTCAAAAAATAGCTTAGGTCCATGGAGTCTGGTGCTGTGATCCATTAAAAAAAATTAAATTAAATTAAAAAAAGTTAAAAAAAAATCACTTTATGGCATGGGCACGAACACATGGTTTGGACTAAACAAAGTTTTTGACATTTGATCACTGAAGCATTATTTTTTTGGTGTTGTTTTTTTTTCCCCCCCATATCATAAGTGCCAGAGACTTTTTGTGCATCTGGACATGCTCAATAAACATGTCAATTTTAATATACCTACTTAGAAAAAACTACTGGGCTCTTTGAATACAGTTACACTCAGTGAATCATTAACAATAGCCTTAGCCTCCACACCCACTATTAAACAAAAGTTATTTTACCAAAGGACTTTAAATTAAGTCCTCTCAATATGAAGGCATTCTGACTCAATCCCTAGGAGGAACTCCATAAAGTAGCAGGGGTAGAAAAACAAAAGCAGAAATAAAAAAATGGCTGATTTCCTACTTGTTTTATACCATGGGTGCCAAAGACTTTCTAATGTATCTGGATGTGTTCTATAAGCCTACCAATTTTAATCTGCCTACTCTACAAGGACTATGGGGAGAGGTCACAGTTAGACTGTTCAAAGTCCAAAGATTAACTTCTCTGGATATAAAGTTACTTAAGATTTACCAGCATTTACCAGTCTTAGGATTTTTTAGCTTTTTTGTTTCAACAGGAGTAGATCGTTGTGTATTATGTCAGCTGTCAGCAGCCTCATCCCTGCAGAGGTTCTTGTCATAGCTCACCATGTTATCGTTATTGTAATATAAATTAATAATAATAATGCTAACAATACTAATAATAACAATATTATTAATATTATTATTATTAATAATATTATTATTACTAATAATAATATTAATATTATTATTATTAATAATAAT
>BJFM01000483.1:190640-198140 GCA_016586285.1 Arothron firmamentum | reverse complement strand
CCACACACACGCACACACACGCATCGCGCGCGCGCGCGCGCACACACACACACACACACACACACCTTGTTTTTTTTATCTTTGTTCAGTTTTTATTTTTTTTAATTTATTTTTATTTTTTTACAATATGTATTGTCTCTAGGTGCTTTACAGAGGCAGAAACCCAGAGCCTGAACTCCCAGGTTAACAAGAAGAAACCTTGAGCAGGACCAGGCACACAAGGAGGAACCATCCTGCTGAAAACCAGCTGGGTAAAAGATGAGAAGAAGAGGGAGACAGGACAGAGAATATATATATAAACACACTCACACACACACACACACACACACACACACACACACACACACACACACACACACACACACACACACACACACACCCTGACTAGTTGAGACTTTTCTTAGGAAAGAATCATGTGTCAGTGGTGATGACAGTGATGTTTGCTGATAGATGATTTTCATTAGCAAATGTAAACAGCCGAGAGCTGTTGAAAAGGATGGGTTAAAAATAGCCCAATTAGAAGAATTCTGATAACAGTGTTGATATGCCTGACTCTCATACAACGTTGTCCAGCAAAAGGAGGGAGATAAAAGTGACACTTGTGAGATCTGAGACGAAAGAAACCGATACTCCACTTACTTCTGCAAATCTTCTTCAGATAAAATTAACAAGCCATTTGCAGAACTTTTGTCTCATGAGCAAGACTGATGTTGAATTCATAATCACCTCCAATGGATTTGGTCATGTGGGTTCAGAGGGTCACATGATTTGTTGCATGTGGAGTCCATTAGTTATTCCTGAATTAAAAAAAGAAAAAAACAAACAAACAAAAAAAAAACGTCTATTTTCCCACAGTGCTTTGTGCTCAGTCCTGGTTCTTCCCTCGTTCCAGGAATTAAAAATTAAATCCATAAAAATTGTGCTATTACTGTTGTTAGTTGTGGTGATAGTAGTATTATATTACTGCAGTTAAGAATCACCAAGGACTGTTGTAAATTCAGTGGTATTAGTTATGTTCTCTACCATTCTGTACACTCCTGTATTGTCTCAGAAATTATGTCAGTCTCATATTTTGCCCAAGGTGCTTTAGGTCTAAGGTTGCTACAGCCTTTTAAGTTTTGTAGGTGGCTTCAATCTAAGAAAATAAAAAAAGTTGCTCTGGATTAAGAGGCAGTGTTGTTTACAACAGCTACCTCAGAGGGTCATGAAAGGAAAGACCCCACTGTGGTGTTCTGGAGCTAAACAATAGCACCTGCCGCTACTCCAAGCAGGACATTATTTATGTTAATTAGGCAACAAGGCTGAGGGTGACTCAGGTATGAAACCTAAACATGACACAGACAGGGCCAGGAGGAGATAGGGTGCAGATAATGCATTGTTCCAAAGCAAAGAGAACAACGGAATATGGGCAGAGAACATTACACATTCATATTGGCGCTGTTCATAATCCACAATTCAAGAGTTTCGGCAGATGGCTGGCAGATGTTCATTTTAATGTTAGCATTTCAGTAAAAACATTTAAGATAAATGGGTATTTCAGTCAAAATATCAATTTCTATGTAGATGCTGCATACACAGTATGCTTTACAATAAAGAAAATACATGACCGTATTTGTATAGTTCTCCATTCTTGTTTTATATTTTACATTCGTCACACTTTAATCTGTGAACTGATCACTGCCTAATGGCCAAGCATGGGTTGGATAAGAGCAAAAATTGGATTAAGTGAACTCTGCCAAAGGCTGCACCCACAACCATTTGGAAAAAATCCTGAAGGAGTGCAGTGAGATGGAGCCTCTGAGGAGCAGCAGCCATAGCCGTGTGCTCAGAGAGACACCTGGAGCTTTGCTGCTACTCTGCCCCCAGTAGCTGTAGCTCTCCACGTCGCACTCAGTTTAATGAAGTAATGAATATGCTGCTGTACATTTTTCATGAGAGGGGTGGAAGTGAAAAATCAACTCTTTGTAATGCTTTTAATAAGTAACTTTTTACACTCTGCCCCTGCAAAGTAGCCTGCAGGCTATCATGATGCTACATGAGCATGACTTTTAATGTCAACATTTCCCAGAGGAGAGTCAACATAATACAGTGTCATTTTAACTGATGATTATGTTGACTCCCACAGATACATAAGCAGTTGTAAACCTGACACCATGTATGCCATGTTTTAGGCATCAACTTGTAACTGCTGAGAGGAAAAAAAAAAGAATAAAAAGAGCATACTGTATGTGAGTTACTGTGGGCTTCCTCTCACATCCTTACTGTAAATAATTTTCAAGGAAGCCCACCCATGAGCCTACAGGGAGGTATGAATTTTAAGTATTTGATTGAGCCAAAATGATAAACTGCAGCTCCAAGAAAAACAGCAAAAAGTAAACTTGAAATGTCTGCAAATCAACTGTTTCAACCACAGCATTCATATGCATTTCAAATTGATTTAAATGACAAAAATCAGCAAGCAACACATTCAACAGTACCCCTGGGTGGGCTATTGAGTAATCACATTTGTGTATATTTCTGAAGTTAAAACTTTCAAAACTGGCATATTGGAAAATTTTGAAAAAAGTGAACCTTGTTAAAACAAAAACAAAACAAAAAAAAGGGTCTTCATCAAACCAATTTGAAAATCATCAACTGTAATATTAACTTTCAGGCCTTGTGTTCCACGAGGTGGAGTGATGCTAAACTGAAGGTGTTTTATATCTGATATAAAATACTTTGGTAGCATACGAGGCTCCACTCGACTTATGACCCATCTTTGACAGCACTTCTCTGATTTTCAGTTACAAGCTTTATGTGGCATTAGGCAAAGAAAAACTGAGGATAATGGACTTTCTCTGTTGCTCAAGCAGGTGGACTTGTCTCCAAGAATTTACTTTCTATTATTAAGCCCCCTCCGCGTCGTTGCTGCATCTGCTCTGACCATGACTCAAAATGACCTCCTTTTAAAGCTCTAGTTATGCAAAGCCACATGTGGTTTTGAACTTACATTTCCAATGTAATATTTGCAATGATACCTGCTGAAAATAAACAGTTGAAAAAAAACCCCAGAAAATTCTTCCAGTTGGTTTGCATTCCAGTCTAATACCATTATAGCTTACAGACAGAACATATCTCAAGGAATTTTACAGCAGCACGTAAGCCAGAAGGCTATACAGTATATTCAGGGAGAATCCTTGCAGCAAAAGGCCTGGATGATAAATTACCAGACACACGGCACAACAAAAGGATGAATGTATGGCTGCAAGTGGAAACATTAATATTCCACAAGGTGGAATAGAGTTGTTCTCTTTATCGTAACCCAGCAGTCCACAGTGCTGTCCTCAGACAGATAGTTTCAGGATGGGTACAGTCCAGCAATGACCAGCTCATCCAGCCTTTCCATGTTCAGCAAGCATGTTACATAGGCACAAGCTGCTTGTTGTTTATGAAATACCGGAATTTGAGATACTTGAAGGTTATCACTCACCTACCTGCAGCCTGAGTTTGGTACCAGATTAAACCTACTTTCACCTATCACACCTGCCATTTTGAGATAATGTAGCGTTCAATTATTCCCAATTAAGATGGCTTTACTACAAGGGCACATTGCCTTCTTACACCCCGTATGAGGCTGTGTGAAAAGTAAAACTGCACCCTGATCTGGAGACAAGAGCACATGAAACTGAAATACTGAATGTATGCCTAGTGTCAGTTGAGCCATAATATCAAATCTATGAAGGACAATTTCAGGCCCAGGAGTCCGGGGACTGAGGAGCTCAATCATGGAGCAATTCACTCAGATTGATCAAAGGCCATCATAATCACCTGGAAATGTTACATGACTCGCACAACTATCAGAAGACCCAAAGATTGATTCAATTGATCCAAAGTCACGTGCTTGGAAAACAATACAGAGGGTGCAGTCACTATCCTCAAAGCATTTTGAACAGCGTTAAGCAGCTGTCGAGTAGGATGAGGGTTCGAGACTGTGAGATTTGGAGCTATAAAGACAGTAAAAAGAGAGTAAAAAAAGGAAATTGGCCCTGAGAGAAGTGCATCTCAGTAATGAACCAAGCTCATAACAGGTAAAAATCATAATCATTTTATGCATAAGGACTAAGATAACAAGCTTTTGTTTTTATTATTTATTTCAATGGACAACCTGGGAAATGTATTTAAATGTTAAAAATGTGTTTTTGAACATGCATTATTCTGTTTGCCTCCTAGGCACACAGGTTACTATCCTACCAGCCCAGACACAAAAAGGGGAATAAGTGTGTGCCCATGGGGCGCACACAAATGACTCATACACCAAAATGAGACGGTTGTGTTTTTGAAGTTTCAAGACTCTTGGACGAATGGGGCCCGAAAAATCCCACAAAAACTAAAAAAGCTCTAATTCTCACACTTAGAGGCCTAAAAAACACAAAAAAAACCCCACTAAAACTCGGGCCCCATAGGTTGCACACTATTAAAACAAACACCAAAACGTGAGACTTGGTCGGACGGACGTGGACTTGTACCTTCAGCTAAATAGCTATTACGGTGTCTGAAAAATCACAGAAAAACACTCCAAAAAGAAGCTGAGAAGTGCTTCGTGACTTCACTTGTTTTTAAGTGAATGGGGGGGAGGGGCTGCTGAATATATATACAGTATGTGTGTTGAAGGGGGTTTATGAGGGTTATGGTGCTTTAAACTTGTCATTTCTACTTCACAGATTAATGTTATAAAATTTTACACACATATATTTTTAAGACGAGCCCATCCACAATAATATTGGTCATTGTTAAGTGGTCCAAATTTGCATTTGAAAACTGGGTGGGTTCTGTCCGTTTCATCTGTCCGACATTATTTAATGCATTTTAAAGTACTTCACAGGATATCAAATATTAAATCTTGATATATGAATCAAATAAGAGCTTGTTGTAGCTGTAGACTCAAATTCACACATTGGGAAATACTTTCAACACCGCCCCCCAAAAAAACAAAAAGAAATTACTGGTTTACAGAAGCATATTGCATTCCCTCAAGAAAAAAACATTGTTTTTCTGAGTAATTTGTTTTTTGGTTTGATTTTTGGGGTAATTATTTCTGTTTTTTAAAAGTAATTTCTTTAAAAAACTTCTTGTCAAATTTATACTTCCATATAATTTGACAATATCCTACAATTGGCCTTGACAGTTTTAAACGTGTTAATTGTTGGTGCAACAAATGCTTATATAGATTATAGATAGTTTTTCCTAAATTTTTGCAGTGCCAGCAGTGGCTACATCCGCAACCCCAAGCCTCCTACAAGATCGTAGTGTGTGGATATTTCTTCTTAACAGAGGTGTTCCTGAGGAGAGTATTGAGAAAATGCAGCAGGATTTTGTGTGTCACAGCTTCAAAAGCTGTTTTTGTACCGTCTCATATTGTCCATTGTGTTATCATCTGCATTAGACATTTATAATTGGTTGTCCTGGAATTTATGTCTAATGTATACTTTTTGTTTTAATTGGCAATTGGAGAAATAGATGATGCCACTATGGCTTCTTACATTCCAGCCTATGGTGACAGGATTGCCACAAGGCATTTTTGTATGGAAAAACAGAGAAGAGGTGGAGATGATATAAACAAATCTGTCCTTATTTAAAAAAATAATTTAGAAAAAATGGGCACAATGAGCAACAAAGACAGGGATCAAGGCTTTAAGGGGGAGAATACAACAAATATGCAACCAACAAATATGCGTCTAAGAAGTAATAAGAGCAAGACAAGTGAGGAACCCTACTGGAAGACAACTAGAAAAATAGAATTTGGATACATGACAACAGGCAGGTCAGAAAATGCACTGGTGGAAGAACCAGAGTTCTTGATATGAACAAGAATGCCACTAAAACTGAGATTCTGTCACAAGCTAATAAACTGATTTTTCCAAATGAAAAGTCAACGATGGAAAAGTGGGAAGAGTTCAGTCACGATGTAGGAAGCACAAGTTGATGGGGATGTTAGTGTGGGAGACTACTATGAGACACACAAATTTTTTGTTGTTAGGATTTTATTATTTCACAAAGATGTTGACCCCTGAGTTTAGTTGACAAAGAGGAAGGAGCTGATATACAGACAGATGAGCAGCATGAAAACACAACAGAATCTAGAAAAGATAAACAGACAATGAAAGAGGTCGAGCAACTGACATCGACAAGACATAACACTGGAAATCGGTCGAAGTCGAAGATGATGAGCAAAGCACTACCACAATGTCAGCTGTTGTCTCTACTGCATCTGGTCAGATTATTGATCTTACATCTTTATCAAATACATCAGAGGTCATTTTTGGTGCTTTGATAGGTGGGTTATTTTTAAGTGATCCTGATGATACCCTCATACATGAGCCAATCTTTGCAATAGAAGGGGATCAAATAAACACCCCCACCCACACCTCAACTTCTACTAATTCTGAGACAGCTTCTGACCACCAAGTCCTGCCAGTGAACTTTTGCATGTGACTGTGAAACTTCACAGAGTGACTCTCTTAGATGAACTGATTGCTCAATTCAAGGATGAAGCAATGATGACCTACTCTGTGAAATACAGTTTTGTTGATGAAATGGGGCAGATGCTGATGGTGTGTCCAGGGATGTATATGCTGCCTTGTGGATGGAATTCCTAGACTGTGCAGCAGAAGGTGCAGATGTGAGGGTGCCATCTATCTCCAAAATGACAAGAGGAGGAATGGAAGTCTGTTAGTAGGATATTGGCCAAGGGACCGAAGGACCGTGGGTATTTTGCATTTCGGGTGGCACAAGCCTTTACAGCAGCAGTCACATTTGGTGAGCACTCTGTTTCACCTGATTTAATGTTTGACTCCCTGATGTTGTATCTTAGTCAGTCTGAGCATGATCTCTTCTCCACTGCTTTGAAAGAGGCTGTTGTTGGGGATGACGAGCAAGAGCATCTTGATCTTATGGATCGCATGGGAGTAAGAACAGTAACAACACAAGATAACTTGACAGCCGTGCTTGTCCAGGTCGCCCACAAGCAAATTTTCCAGCACCCAAAATATGCACTGAATAATATTGCAGAGGTTGCAAGACCAATTCTCAGAAAGTTTTTCCCAAGTATACAGGATATGAAGAAGCTGTATGAGGACATGAAACTATAGGTGATTAAGATGATAACAGCTTTTCCAGCTAATTCAGGAGAAAACCAGAGTTTGCGATTTTTCCACCAGTACATAAGGGTTGTCAGTCTAGGATGAGAATGTACATACATGCATAAGAATAGTTGATCTGATCTGATACATACATACATAAGAATAGTTGATCTGATCAGATACATACATACATAAGAATAGTTGATCTGATCTGATACATACATACATAAGAATAGTTGATCTGATCTGTTTATATGTTTAAGAGATGACATGACCAACTAATTTTAGATACACACAAATTCACCAAATTTTGTTACATGTAATTGTTTGGCTGCAAATGACATTCAATAACTTCATGAGAGAAGCAAAAAAAAAAAAAAAA
>BJFM01000483.1:151577-190608 GCA_016586285.1 Arothron firmamentum | reverse complement strand
AAAAAAAAAAAAAAAAAAAACAGAAAGGTATATTTCCCAAATGCTACAATAGACAATAAGTAAATATCAAAAGAGAAAAATGATTCACTGCTCAGTATTAACAAGTATTGTGTCTGTAAGTGCTACATTTGAAATTCAGCATACACACCATTAAGGACAAGAAATAATAACCTGTTTGATCTTTAATTGATAATGAGTGTCCTTTTTGTAGGCTGCTCTTTTTACAATGCACCCAAGAGTTTCCATTGTTTTCACAACATGAAACACGTGATGCAATATTTCACATGCAGCTATTGGACTGCTAGTATTTATTATGATGCGTATTTTTTCCACAATCAATAGAAAGAGGATATACACACCACAAATGGGAGATGTCCATTAGTGAAGAGTTCACAGTCAGAAATTCATGGTCCAAAAGATTTTTTACCCTTGTGGAGGCTTACATCCAGTCATTTGATCCAGTAGAGCAGGTTGTGATCATGAAATTTGAGCTCGTATGTACGGTAAGCATGTTAGAACATGTAAAGGTCAATGGCTTCCTCTGGAGAGATGGGTGGATGAAGACTGTTTTCTGCCATGGCAAGGCAGCAAATGTCAAACACTGTATCATCACAGGGATACGGTCTTCTCTGAGGGCATTCCTCTCTGCAGGCTTTTATCTTTTGTTGAGATATACTTTTAGGTATAGGTATACTTTTAGGTACTCTGTGGCACCAGAAAGTTGGGGTAGGGTGCACATTATCACTGGGTGCCTACCTGGAGACAAAGCATTTCTGCATGGGCGAATTCTGTGAGTGTTCCAGAGGTGAACAACTTCTTCTAGTTCTCTCTAAAGATAAATAAAAACAGGAAGTGAGAAAATCAGTTCACACATGATCATTAAATTAGCTTTACTAAGTTATTTGAATAAATAGTGCTAATAATACTGTCCTTTTACTTCAGTAAGGTTTTGAATATAGCCTACATGGAGTGAGCTATTTTTTACTATTATCAGTAGGCCTACCACACTAAGCTAACCCACTACTGGGGGGTACTACTGCTTTTTGTGAAGTAAAACATCTACTTCACCAAAAAAAGCTAAGCAGGTGTCACAGTACCATTCTGGCATAATATAGAACTATGGAGGGGGAAAAAAACGTAAACGTATTGCAGTTCTTGCCTCTATTATTTCAAGACGTGAACTGAATGAGACTTTGTCTAGGAAGTCAACAGAAAAAGAGTCTGAGTCTTATAAATCTTGGAACAGGTTCATCCAGAATCATGCGTATTGCACCCTTGAAAAGCCCCACCATTTCTCTATTCCTTGCTTGCGAAAAGTTGTCCAGATGATCGTGCCTCAAGAACATCTGCATTTGTTCAGTGTAACAGTTCTCGGTTTCTGAGGTCCGAATACATTCAGGCAGCAGTTCCATTCCTTGATGACACCTCATCAATGAAGTATTGCGTGACTCTACTGTTTGTGGAGCAGGCATGTAGCCATATCACCATTCGTGAACACCCATCTTTTGCACCACTGATGCAGATCCCGTACTGTTTCAGTTTATAGGAGTCTACATGCCACAAAAAAATTGGGCCTGGATTCTGGTGCCTCAGCTGCACACTGTGCGGATCCAGTATTTTCAGCAGTCCTCTGATCATCTCTTGAGTCACCACGTAGCCAGCCGGAATGCATTTCAAATGCATCATCTTGTCACGGTTGCCGGTTGGCTCCGTTGTGCCTCCCTCCCTCCCCTCTCTGTCACACCTGCCCTGCACGCCGGATCAACCACACCTGTACTGTGTTGCTGATCAGCTGATCGGCTGCCCGTCTGCAATATGCGCAGCTATTTAAACCGCACACTGTGTGAAGAGTCTTTGTCAGATCGCTACCTCTGTGTTTCAGGTACAGTGGGTTCCTGTGTTTGTTTTCCTGACTGCCTGAGTTCGATCCTGGCTGTGCCTGACCTGATCTCGTTGTCATTTTCTGTATGAGATTGTCTGATCCTCTGCCTGCTTGTGAGTGGAGATTGAAGAAGTGTTAATCTGCCAATCATGTCGCACTTGGGTCCTTAACATAAACCTGACACATCTTGTATCCATGGAGCATGCCATATACTGTATATGTCCAGCTGATCCTGGAGAAACATTGCTATGTCTAGGAGATCTGAATGACTTTCTTTTTGACCTCCGCAAAGTCTTCAGATGCCTGCGTGAAGTCGACAAAGTTATACCATCTATGTCGCTTAAAAATCTCTCAGTGTCTTAAACCCAAATCAAAAGTAAAACTTGATTAAACTAAGTAAGCCGGTCATGTTTGCTTCAATTGAGCTCTCAATAAAGGAATGAGTGCATCTATTGTTGCTCTAGTAGTCTGAAAAACAGAAAAGAAAATCAGAAAAAAATGACATCAAAAAAACAATCAAAAAAATAAAACTTTGGAAAATAGAAAAAAAATTACTAAAAAAACAAACAAATATTATTCAGAAAAACAGAAATAATTACCCCAAAAAACAAACCAAAAAATAAATTACTCAGAAAAACTGGATTTTTTTTTTTTTTTTTTTTTTCAAGTGGATGCAATATGCTTCCTTACTGGTTATATTCTGTTATTAGAAGCCCGTTCATTCAATTGAGTGTAATCCTAAAGGCATAATTGCATGTTGACATTGCATATACATGTTAGCTCATTTGATGTCAAGTGCCATAAAACAGCTCTCTAATCATGTAACATATATTTGGTTCTTCATATCAAAAATTGATATACCGGTATCTGCCAATCAGATTAAATCTTTGGTTATTACCTCTGCCAAAGGAAGAGGTTATGTGATATTTGTTTGTCAATCTGTCTTTCTGTTTGGTGGCAAAATAACCCGAAAAGTTATGAATGGGTTTTAATGTGATTTTCAGAAAAGTTGACAGTGGGCCAAGAAGGTTTTGATTATAAATCAACATTCTATGTTATGTAATCTTGTATTACTAGTGCATACAGTATATGTATACTTTAAATATATTATCTGGATCCAGGAACTTGAAGGATTCTTTATAATTGCTTGGTGGAAGTCTGCACCCTCTGAGTTCTTATTATTAGTTATTATTATTATTATTATTATTATTATTATTATTATTATTATTATTATTATTATTATTATTATTATTGAATTCGTTTAATTTTCCATTTCACACATAATTTTATGAAAATGTTTTTACAGCTTTTTTCTTTTCTTTATTTCTGCAGACCTACAACTCTTCAATGCCAAATTGCAGTGTAGGCTGGTTGGTACAGAAGAAAAATGTATTTTATCACCTACATTAATGTGAACACATTTCATTTCAGTCCTGTGCATTGTCTGGGACTGACCAGAGGACACTATAACACTATATAATTACACTATAACGTCAGGGAGACCAGCCGGTTTTTGTTCCTATTTTAACAGATATTTCAAATTAACAGTGTGTCTTTGAAGGAGGTCAGTTGCACTGCGTTCTGGGATTTTAAAGTTAAATACCCACCAATTTAGAATCTAAAGTTGTGATCTGAATCTTAGGTTTTCTATATAACTCATACATTCAATGAAATTAAATAAATTCTAGGATATAAAGTGATGTGTACCCTGCTGTGAATGTTAATGACCAGCACAGATAACATCTCTGGCCATAGTCATTATTCCACTGGCTGATACAAGGCTGGAAAGCTGCTTGGGAAATTAGACATATGGCAGCGTTATCTTGTAGAAAGAAAGAATTGTGAAGCCAGGAAGTAATTCCACCAAATAGGAGAAAAAATGAAAGCAAGGGACAGGGCCTATTAAGATGAACTCTTCAAGTTATAAATGAGTGTTTCTGGGAGTGAGAGGGGAAAAAAATCTGACAATCATAGCCACTTGGAAACCACATTTTCCTTGAATGAAGAAGGTTGGTTGGCATAGGCTTTTGCATTCATAGACACAGATGGGTTAAGGCCAAACAGAAAAAACATGATAGATCTCTGCCACCACTCCCTTGCTGCTCCAGAGGAGCCAGTCACATTGCATGTACATGCATTTAAACTCATTTACCTCGATCCCTCCAGCTGGTGGACAGGCACGTCTCACTGCTGGAGATGCATCCACTTGATCAAAGAGTTGGTCATCGCATCACAACAGGTGTCCCAAAGAGAAGGATTGTGTAAAATAGGGGGAAAAAAAGCCCAAAGCCCTCCTTCTATCCATCTGTAAACCCTGTTGCTCAGTGTTGGGCCTGTAGCACTGACTTAAATTATTCATCCGTTTTGAACTGCTGGATGGCTAGACATACATTTACTATTCCTCATCTCAAATTGGAACCAGAGATGAGGAAAAGAATAATCCCTCAAGTTACATGGCCTTTCACTCACTCAAATGTTTGAAGCAAATTGGGTTCAGTGACATTCATGCTCTCATCTTGGCTGAAAATGCAGATGCAAAATTGCAGATTATATTGTCAAACACTTTTGCTTACAGTACTGATATTAAAAACCACGCTGCGCAAGGCCGACCTGCTTAATATCTTTTCACACATCATTAAATATTAACCTTGCTACAAACAGATCTGATAGAGGAACACAGGCACAGGAAAATCCATTTGCAGGGTTTCATGTATTTCAGACCTCACCTTTGATTTCAGCATCACAGAGCAAAATATGCAGTTTTGATCTGTCCAGGTGAAATTTCCCATTTCATGTAATTCTTTTATTCATTTGGAAAACACGGCATTTGAGCCAGAAATGAGAGTGGCATTTACATTTTTTGAAACGTTAATACACAATAAATACAAAAAGCACTCACAGATAAAAACACATCAGGACATCCAAAAGGAAATCAGGAAACAGTCGAGTAGTTCTTTTTTTGGTTTGTTTGTTTTGTTTCTTTTTAATGTCTACAAGCACACCTTAAGCCATTAATCAGAAATGGACTCTATGTCATCTAGTCCACATTTTGATGGTGGAAGGTAAGATGTCAGGACACCATGTGGAGACTGAGGTTTGTACCCCCAAAGACAGTTTTGTTCTATACATTCTTTTTCATAGACATCTGGCCCCATACATCGCTTAATAAAATACAGAGACTATAAAAACTTTAGCAGTAATGACTCAAGTTTTTGTTTCATATGTCCATAAATAACTCAACACATAGATAAATAGATATTCTGTATGTGGATTATAAACCTTAATAAAAGCTATTTTTGTTTCAAAGGACTGATTAGAAATTCTGGATTGTTGGCTGCTGTCCGACCCTGATATCCAACTGGCTGAAAAGCGCGGCGCTGCTGTCCCAGCGGGCTCTAGCTCCTCTGACACTCATTCTTACTGCAGGTGGCCTGACGCTCGATCTGCCATGTGCCTTCCTCGTATGTGCAGTAGCAGATTGTGCATTCATCAATCTTCACTTCTCGGCCCGCTGGTATCACTGCTGTGTCCGCGTAGCAGTTTGGACCTGTAACGTTGGATGGAAAAGAAAGTGGAAAAGTGCAGCAAAATCATTAAAAAAAAAATGCCTCTACAATATCAAAAGTGAATTTGAATTGGCCTAGTGGAAATTTAATTGTTTTTCATTTGTGTGCTGTCAAGTGGGTCGCTCAAACCACCAGTCCTCAGACACCATGGGAATAGGTCAGTCAGCCATTTTCAGCATATTTGGATGCCAGATGTTGATATTGAGAGTAATTAAACAAAAAAGATCATCATCATCATTTTTGCTGTTTTGTGACTCAGAGGCTCACTGCACCATGTATACCTTTCAGATGGGTTTTATTTATTTATTGTTTATTTAATGAATTAATCGTTATTGCTCTGAATCAATTAACAAGACTCCAAATGTAAATTTTAAAGTTAATGATAAGACTTATTTTAGCATTGGGGTATTAGATGTAACAGTGGTTTATACAAGATTACGGGTTACAAATGCGCAGACAGGATGACTCACATGACAAAAACAGTTTTGTGCTAAAAGAACTGTAAAATTCTGGTTCACCGGTTGTCAAACAGTAATGTCACCCAGTTTATGTACAATTTATCCATAATATGGTTAAGAAGTGTAGCCAGTGGAATGAGGAAAATGAATATGTTTCTCAAGATAAATTAAAACAGAAAGTAATGAAACATTTGCTTCAAAGAAAAAATAGATTGAAATGGATCTGGGGATCTTTCCAGTTGCTGAAACTCCACATTTGCTTCTGTTTCCTTGTGAATTATCTTTTATTCTCTGTGATGTGATATTGAGCTCATGTTTTATGTACTACTTTGCTTTCCAATAAACATACCACTTAATAAACAGTGTGCCAGAGTACATTTACATACCTTCAATATATTTTACTATCTCTATGCAAGACAATCTATTACAGCTGTATAGCTGCATTAAACCTTTGTTATTAAGGTTATTGAAAAAGCTGAAAAATGAAAGACAAAGAAATTGAAAAGCTCCATTCTGATTTTTGTAGACTTCCAGTGTTTCTTAATAACTTCTAATCAATTAAATAAAACAATTGTAATAACATCTCCTTAGGTCACCATCCAGACGATGCAGAGACAGAAACAACTTTTGTTGATCAATTACAGAGAGATATGAACGTGCAGATTCTAAAGCTTATTACTCACAATTTTATTAATGTTCGGTGCTAAAAGCCACATGTTGCTTGCATCTTTACATTGGAAAACAAATGGTGTTAATGTTGCACAGCAACTCTGGATTTGCAATTTAACATCAAAAGCCATTTTATGCAGAGTACATCAGAGGCTAAAAAACAATTTTTTCACTAAATTATCTTATGAAGTAAAGGATATTTTTGTAGAAATATGTATTTATTATGAATAAGGGACCATAAATTAAAAAAATATATGGGTCTGGAACTGTCCTTTAGAGGAACTGTCCTTTAAATTTAGAGTGATTCAGAGAGAGATGCTGCTTGTTCAAAGACAAATACTTTTGAGGTTTCAAATATTCATAGCTATAAAGCTTGTAAAAAGGTAAGGCTTCTTGAAAGAATTTAGAGTCAAATGAAGACCAAATCAAATATTCCAAAAGTGGCCCTAGGTTTTTCAGAAGTAATAAGAAAGAAAGAAAGAAAGAAAGAAAGAAAGAAAGAAAGAAAGAAAGAAAGAAAGAAAGAAAGAAAGAAAGAAAGAAAGAAAGAAAGAAAGAAAGAAAGAAAGATCCACATGACATGCTAACCACAACAGACATGCTAAAGCTTCAAAGTACTCCAAAGTACAAGTAATCCTTAACAGCTGAGGCAGTCACCTGATCTCAAAATCAAGAGTGAAACTTTCCTGTTTGTGAAAAAGAGACACAAAACTCAGCAGCTGAAGAGACTGAAGGCCTTCTACAAAGAATGAGAAGAATGTGAATCGTGGAGTCCAGACAGTCAGTGACAGGGACGGATATTCATCCAGTTACCACAGCTATGATTATATGTACAGACAAGTTAGTTTCTCCAAATATTTTGAGCCAGAGAGGATGAAAGCAATCTTTAAGCTGTAAAAACAGCTTAAAGGAGTACCATAATTAAAGTGCAATAAAAGTAATATTCTCCATCACCAACTTTTTTAGCATCACTATGTATACATAATTTTATTTTGCTGAATTAAAAATGTCAATAACAAGTATGTGGTTTAAAAAAGAACAAAAAATTTTGTCTGAATTTAAGGAAAGAAATTATAGTGTCATTTACACATTTCCATCTTTCCACAATGACTAATGGAAAAAGAAAAAAAACATACACTTCAAAACTGCCTTGCAGGCTGAAGGCCGATGGGACAAAAGCCAGCCAGGATAGGACAAGACCTCGGTTATTATTTTGCTTTCAGAGTGTAAATCTTTCACTATAGGACATTTCCATATGGATTTTAGTGCTGTCATCTTCGCAGTGCACTTAGCAGTCAAAGAAGAGAACAAACAGCAGGGACCAAATGCACTGACCCTTAAATTCATTTCCCTCTGTGTAAAATGTGTTTTCACATCAAGTTTCCTGAAATAGTGTAATAAAAGGAACGCTTAGATACCCCTAAATGAACAGTTTTCTGCTGGTTAGAGACCATTTATGACAAGATGTGATTCAGAATGAAACCTGATCACATTTAATTCCTATTGTAATATATTATATAAGCCTTAATTAAGGTTGCATTGTGTACATCCTTGTGCCACTGGCTTTGAATCTGCTCACAAAAGCACTTCCATTGGCTATTTAAACTGTGCTCTCCTAAACATAAGTGATCACTCCCTGATGTAGAAGAGCATTTTCATAGATGATAGAGCTCCCATCAGCAGAAGAATATATTTAGAGATTAGAGTGATTATGCTGAAAATTTTTAAAGCTTGATTATTTTTCCCACTGTCTCTTCCTGGGACACAAACATTTAATCGACTTGTAAATTTGATTGAGCTCAAGGTGTTCACAAATAGCGATCGCTCCTTAGACTGATGACACTGTTGCTGTCGTCCGTGGAGGCTTAAATTTTTTAAAGAAGTGCTATTAAAAGCAAATTACACACTGCTGGAGTGCGCTAAAGTGCATCCCCAGGGACTTTTCATTTTTTAAAATAATTTTTCAAACTAGATCAATGAAAATTTTAGGGTTGAAGCTAGTGTTTATTAAAAACCAAGGTTTGAAGAGCTCTTTTTCTTATCAAGTCTTCTTTAGCCAAATAGAAATGTCCTTTTTCAATTGCCTGCATTTGTGCTAACGACAATATCGAATACTCTGTGTAGTAAAATTGCCTCTGTCTTTATCCAGTGGCAGTTGAAAACAGAATTTTAGAAAAGGTACTCATTAATTATCATCTTGAGCTGCATGGAAAAGCATTAACACAGCAGGAATTGCTTGCACAACATCAGGCATACCATTACAGTCGCCATTTCCCTGAGAATAACAAGGTCTTAAGCCATTCTGTGGTGAAATTAAGATGCTGATAGATGATGAGTCTTCCTGCTGCGGCTACAGCTCTCAATCGGTCGTCAGCACAGAGGGCCAGCGAGCTGGCACATCAATCAGTGCCAACAGTTCGCAGAAACCTATCAGACCAGCAAATTTATGAGTCTTCTTGTATAAGCACATGTCCTATCTCAATAATAACTCATTGTGTGGCACGAGCTGGTGTCACACATTCATAACCATTAGCAGCATTTAGGACAAACAGCCACAAATGAAAAGACCATATGTTACTTGTATCATTAGACCGATCATATAATTATACATTTAAAAAAATAAATAAATAAATGTAATGATCCCCTCTTGAAACCAGAGTTGAATTGCAAATAGTCAGCCAGTCATCCAATGTTGCATGCTACTCATTTGTGTAATTAATTCATGGGTTCTGAGCCAGTGTGTCATTGCTGCCTCGCTATTATCCTGCCATTCACACAGCGTCCACCATTTTGTCACTCCTTTATTAATGTAACATACTGCTGTCTACCCATCACTAGCTCTATTTCCATGGCTCTTCCTCCCTGAGCAGAAGAGATTTTTATAGGCTCATCAGGCTTCACAAGAGCTTTTCAGTGATACGCCAAGAGGCAGAGACAAATGGGCCGTTTGTGTGCATGAACAGTTGGGCCTCAAATTGCCGGCAGGAATGTAAGAAGTCAGCATAGGCAGTATACAGAAAAGAGTGAAATTAGCACCTGTGTCTCCTGGCTTTGGAGCAGTGCTATAAGATGGACAAGAAAACCAGGACACATATGGGACATCACACCTTTTATTTCTGACGCACAAACAACTTGCCAGGCCTCATTATATGATAATGGGTAGGGATGGCTAGCAAATATCACTTATTTTAATGCATTCGCTGGGTGAGTCTGCATTATAGATGCAAGATGAGGATGACATGGCTGTCTAAAGAGAGAAAATGGGGCGACTTTGCACAGAGAGACGATCTTGACAAAGGTGAATGCTCTCCTCTCCAAAGATAGAGTCATTTTTATTAAATGAAAGATGTGGGATTAAAGCTGAAGACAGTGAGTTTCTATTAGCGCTGCTTTTTACCTTTTTACTTCCTTTGTCTGTGTTGTCAAAGGCTACTGTACCCACTATTACTGAGCTACAGCAACCCAGGCGCACGGAAGTAAAGACTTCCTTTTCATTCCTGACAGAAATAAAGAAGATGGGTCACACATCACATTGAGAAAGTGTGCCTTCAGAAAAGTTGTTTTCTATGGTTCCACTCCCATTCATCATTAAAAACTAGCTTTTGGAAGTCACATTAAGAATGGATTTTACTAGGATTTTTTTTTTTTTTTTTTTTTTTTAATTACCCATAACTAGTGCACCTCTGGGTGATGCAGTACGGTAATTGTTCAAAGATAATGTGATGAACCATTACCTTCATTATTGTGACCTTTCTTTATTGTAATCATAATACCTCGAGTCATGAAAACTGACCTTTATATGACAAAATACTGTATGACTGAAATATAGGAAGCACAAAATAAAAATGGGAGGACATCCTTTATCATCTTATCACATACATTTAATCTTGTATCTTCAGCCTTATTAAGTACAAAATGTTCACCCAAATTTTTTCAGAAGATGTTACATATACAGTAAATATTTTTTCCTTGCTTCTTTGCCAAAGGTTTTACCACTGTGCAAATTAAGTCAGCTGCTGCCAAATAATTCTCTTTTGTGTGTGTGTGTGTGTGTGTGTGTGTGTGTGTGTGTGTGTGTGTGTGTGTGTGTGTGTGTGTGTGTGTGTGTGGTTTATTCCAGCGCATCTGGAATAAACAATGATTAACAAAGGATGAACGATGTTAAAGGAAGCAGACTTGCTAAACTTGGACTAGTTAGTAATTTTTTTTTTACTTGTTAGTTACTTGTGAAGTGGAAGTGAAGCAGACATTGAGGACAGCTACAAAGAAGCCAGAAGTCAGCTCAAGAACAAGATCCAGGCAATAAACAGCTATGCCCTGCCAGTAATCAGATATCCTGCTGGGATAATAAACCGGCCAAAGGATGAAATGCAGATCACAGTTATCAAGATACTAAAGGTCCTTAACATGCATGAAGGGTTCCACCCCAAATCCAGCGCCCAGAGACTATACACTAAACAGAAGGAAAGGGACAGAGGAGCCACAATCCAGGATGAAACATCCAAGATCCAGTATTACATCAAGAAGATGGCCCCATCAGATGGAGTGCTCAGTGAAAGTGTCAGACATTGGACACCAGATAAGTGGACCCAGAAGGAACCCTCAACAGAGGACAAATCCCTGCATGGGATGTACCACCAACAGATATCAGAAGTGGCTGACATGGAGAAATCCTACCAAAGGTTAGCGAGGGCTGGACTGAAAGACTGCACTGAGACACTCATCATGGCAGCACATTAACAGGCCCTGAACACCAGAGTAATAGAGGCCAGAGCAAGAAAGAACACAAGAAGCTACAGAAATACCAAAGCCTAAAAGAAGAACTGGGGAAAGCATGGCAGGTAAAAACAACAATGGTCCCTGTGGTCATCAGGGCACTCGAAGCAGTGACCCCAAACTACAGCAGTGGCTACAACAGGCAACAGGTCCCAGGAATAATGACAGACATCTCTCTCTATATATGAAATTATTATTATTATTATTATTATTATTATTATTATTATTATTATTATTATTATTATTATTATTATTATTATTATTATTATTATTGTTGTCATTATTAGACCCAAACTAGTTTTTTTCTATGCCTTCAGGAGAGTTTTTGTTTTTTTTAAAACCATGCCATTTCACATTCAAGCAGACAGGTTTCTTTAAAGTCCTCGCAGGAATCACATTTCTCTTAATTTGAATTAGTTGCGGGGTGGCGTGGTGGTGCAGTGGTTAGCACTGTTTCCTTACAGTAAAAAGGTTCGGGGTTCAAATCTTGGCTCTGGCTTATCTGTGTGCACTTTGCATGTTCTCCCTGTGCATGTGTGGGTTTTCTCCGGGCACTCCGGTTTCCTTCCACAGTTAGGTGAATTGATGAGTCTAAATTGACTGTAGATGTGAGTGTGGTTGTCTGTGTCTATGTTAACCCCTATTTCAGGGTGTACCCCGCCTCTTGCTCCTTGACAGCTGTGATACACTCCAGCAGCCCCCTGTAACTCAAGAGTGGATAAAGCAGATACAGAAAATGGATGGATGAATTAGTCACCATCCCTGTTGATGAGCCCCCCCACCGAATCTGAATGTTGAACCTAATGTCTGAGTATTGAAGAACACCACTTGTTTCCCTAATGCATTGCCAAGGAGATACCCCCGTAAGAACAAAAGAAAAGAGAAAGCCAGTGTAGAAAGCCCTGTCGAAGAAATCACTCGATCCAAGTTAAGGTTTGCTGTGGTGGTGTGAGTTTAATTTAAAGTATGCCGGCACACTGGTGAACCGACAGACACACAGCTGGTCTGAGTGGGTGAGCTGACCCAGAGCAGTGGAATCGGGATACATATATACAGGGGGAAACAAAAGGCAGCGATCGCATATGTAAATGCAGCAGTATCACACAAGAAAAACTTTACCAACTATGAAATCATTTAATTTCAATGTGTTCCAGCGCTTAGAGATAATGAGTAAAAAAAAAAGATGAGAAACCTGTCGCCTTCCACAGCTGTTCTTTGATATTCATGAACAACTGTCTGGGGTGGATGTTAGCAATAACTCCCACTTTCATCTCTCTCCCCTGGCTCAAGTGTCTCCTTGCATACAGACCCCAGAATACATCAATGATGGAGTGCTCTGCTATGAGCATTGATTTTGCATGCCTGAAAAGGCCAAGATAATGCCTGTGCATAAATAATAATAAACATCACACATGTAGGTCAGTGTGATATAGAACTGCTGGGAACTGTAAAGAAGAAATGGACTATTCACCGGGAAAAGAAAAAAGACTTGTTGAGTAATGATTTTTTTTTTTAAAGTCTATGTTTTACTCTCTCTGTGATGTTTTTTTTTTATGGTAATTCACATCTGGATGAGCATTAATGAGTTCATCTTTGATGTGATGCTTCTGATGAGTTTGGGTTCCTGCGAGGTCTCAGCATCTGTCGACTATTTAAACAACATCTGCAGGGAAGGCAAACAACACCTCCTGAGCAGGAGCATTCGCTGTCCACCTCAGGTAACCACATTTGATCATCATGATCATCATCATCATCATCATCATCATCATCATCATCATCATCATCATCATCATCATCATCATCATCAGTGTTTCATCCAAGAACAGCCACAGCATCACGGTCTCATATTGAGCGCTGAAGCCTACAGCAGTAAAATGGGAGTTAAGGATCAGTCATCTTCATCATTTAAATCACATCATCTGTGATGCTTGGCAAACCAAAACAAAATCGGATGATGAAATACTTTTATGCATATCTCCTTTATTTCTATTTCCAAATGCTGGCTAGACCTTACAATTAATTTCCAAAATATCCCCAGTAGTTACCCAAAGTTAGATCTCTGGGCGCCAAGGTTATAATAATTTACATTATAGTTTACCTTTATTTAGTCTTCACTTTTTTCTCTGCAATTAAGTTAGGTTTAATTAGTTTTTATATCAGGTTTGTTAGTTTTTATTAATTGTTTCTTTTTTAAAAAGAAATATTATTTTTAATGAGTTTTAATAAGTTTCAGTTTTTCATACTTTGGGTTATTTGTTAGGTGCATGATTCAAATGAACAAAATAATCACACTTAACAAAAGTTAACATTTTAAAAAATGTTTTCAGTAATCACAACAACCGTGACCATCCACAACATTGCAGCTTAAAGTGCAAAAATGTGTGTAAATAGTGTGTGTGGGTTAAATGCAGGGACTGTCCCTGCATGGTACAAATCAAAATAACCAAGAAAAAAAAGACACCCATGAACTATAGAATTTAAGCATATTTATAACACACCTGACATTTCTAAAAGCCAAAACTCAGAGGGAACTCAAATGAAGAAAAACAAGAACAATCTCAAAAACCCAATACTCAGTAATTTTTTTTAACTCAAAAAAATGAATTAGAAACAACGATTCACTGTATGTGTGTGTGTGTCTGTGTGTGTGTGTGCGTGTGTGAGAGAGAGAGAGAGAGAGAGAGAGAGAGAGTGAGAGCGAGAGAGAGAGAGAGAGAGAGAGAGAAACAGAGGGATAAGCGTACTTCAGTCAAGCGACAATTGTTTGTTTATTTTAAGGAATACACGCTACTCCAGGGATATGGTCATTCCTCAGGCCAGATGACAACAGTCCCACACTGAGTATCTGCGCTCAGCAAAAGCTTGTAAGGCAGAGGCACTAACTAGATCTAGTGCTACAGGGGCAACATTTGGATAGACAGCCTCTCTTAATATCCAGAACTGTATTGGTGTCTCATTAAACACACTGTGTTTGACATCATCGCTGTACTTCTTAATTTCACTCAACAGACTATCAACTCCACCAGGCTCATTGGCCAATGACACATTGACAGTATTTCTGAAGGATAGCAGGAGGGGAGCGTGATGCAGTTTGAGTAGCAATGACATAATCATCAGAAGGAGTTGCTGGGCTGCCAGGTTCTGCACTAAAGAGTGTGCTACCCTCCTCAGTGGCTCCATGTCTTTTGTTTGAAGAATCAATGAAACATTTTGACCCAGTAGGCCGGCTGCTGCTGGTGTAGCATCAAACTGTGGGGAATCGGGGCGGAGAATGCACCGAAGCGTTCTTGCAAAGTCTTCCGCAGCACTTGAACTACCTGCTTCCCAGCAGCAGTAGCAGTGGTCAGCTGGTGTGCCTCAAGGTTGAGCAGACATGGTACTACTTGTGAGAGTGACTGGCTGCCACTCTGACGCTGGTTAGTGTGAATGGCAAAGGGCTCAAGCAGTTTGACCAGGTTCAATTCTGATCTCCAGATCCTTCTCAGCATATCAAAAGTGCTGTTCCAACGTGTGCAACAATCTCCAACCAGAGTTTTGCCACACTTTTTGATAATTTCTTCATTTGCCACTGATGATTTCCTCACAGTGTGTACCAGCTTTCTTGCTCTTGATACAAGCTGGTTTGTATTTGGGTGCTTCATGAGATCTTTCAGGGTGAGCTGAAGAGTCTGAGCCAGGCATGGCATCCTCTGGAACCTGTTGTTCTCATCATCTGGCAGGTCAAATTCTTATAGAGCAGACAAACAACTAATAGATAATCTATTTTCATCAAATGTAAAACACACAAAAGAATAGTACAGATTAACAATTATTTATGAATTAGGACTTTGCCTGTAGCAACCATTGGTTTTACAGCAGGGATGATAACATTACTTATTTTATGATACTTCATTTGCTACACTGTTACTTGTTTCCACAGGATAACCAAAATAAATATTGTACATTTATAACGAACCCCAGTATTTGATATGACATCATGCCATGATAATAACTATGATGTCAGTGTCACAATTATAAATTTTACATTTTACCAGATCATCATTGGTACATTTAAATTGTTTAAAAAAGTCAATAAGACTAATATACTGTATGTGACAGTATAACCACACTCAACGAGGTGTCCAGTCTCTCCAATGTCCTCATCATCTTCGTCTGTCTCCTCTGACTCTGATTCAATCCACATTTCATCCAAACCATCTCTGGTACCTCCTGGCTGAGCCTGAGAACCATCTGTGGACTCCTCACTTTGTACTTGGCCTCTATCTTTAAGCAACCACACAGCTTTGACAATGTTGGCACCATTATCTGTCGTAATGAGCAACACCTTGTCTTGTCCTATACCCCATGCTTCTATTGTCTCATCAACAGAGTGAGCAATGGACTCTCCAGTGTGTGGGTGCTCCATTCAGTGTAGGTTAAGCAGAGCATGGTAAACCTGGCGTCCAGGTGGATGATAAAAGCATGCTGACACGCCCATGAAGGATGTTGTTATTCCTCTTGCTCCAACGATCCCCACAGAGGGTTAGCCTTCTTGCGTCCTTTATAACATCTCTCAGTTTGTGCTTTGCCTTTTCCATCTTCACTCCAGTAAGGTTATTGAAGTGGTTTGAATTTTGGCTGAAGTGACAAAATAAACTTTTTGAAGCCAATCGAGTCACACAGTCTTGCTGACATTCCTGTCTCAATAACATATTTACGAGTGCATCTTCCTGCTTGTGTATTTACGAACCAGCAGCTATTTTGTCGTTGGTGAAAACAGTCCATTATTGTCTTCTCCTTCATGGTGCTACCACCTGGGTGACATGCTGCTTCTCAGAGAGGCCACCTTGTCGAGGTACTCACAATTAGCATTTCTGTGCAAGCTTCTCAAATGGACTTTTAGATTTGTAGGGTTTCATCCCTTGAGAAGTACTTCAAATATTTTAAAGCCACTTTCAACCACAAGACACTTGCTTTTGTCTGTCTCCCTGTCGTATTCAAAATAATCCCACTAATAATAATCACTTTCTACAATCTGACAACCTTTGTCGCCATTTTACAAGATGAAAAGCCAACCAAAGAGGAGAAGTGACGAGAGTGCTGTGTGGTTCCGTTTAGTGCCGCGAGCTCAAGTAAAATTCCATGAGTGAAATAAATAAATTCTATATCACTCCAAAATGGATAAAAACTAAAATGAAGGGGTTTTAACCAATAATTTCAGGTCATTTTAGTTTTTCAACACACAATAAAGTTTTAATTCTAATTTTTTCTTTTAATTATAGTTCTTATTTATTTCAGTTGTCGAAAATGTTTGTTAACATTTGTTAATCCATGAGTTTTTGTTATTTCATTTGTTATCATTAACAATAATAACCTTGCTGTGTGCAACTGGAATTGTTTAGGATTCCTTGGAAAAAGAGCTTGCTGTAACACATACTGAGAACAAAAGATGCTCAACTCAGCTTAATTAACATCTTCAGATGTGATATTCATGACACTGTAAAAACACCAGAAGGAGATAGGGAACTTTTTTTTTTTTTTAAATGAAAGGCAGAGAAATGGCCAATCTAAATCCATCTTCTCGCAATAATGTCACCTCACCTGCTGCATCTCTGAAGAATGCTGCAGCCTGGCTGACGCACAAATTCAGAGTAAATGCTGCCAAAGGCTATTTCTCTATCTTTAGAAATACCAGAGTGTCACTGTGGATTACACTTAAAAGAGTGCGATAATGCTGAATGAGGGTACATCATCATCTAGAAGATCATCACCATTTTAAACACGCGCCAGTTTCTTTTTTTCTTCATTCAAATTTAGATCAATTATGCATTAACTTTTTGTTTTCTTTTATTTTTATGGCTTACATCTCCTAAAAATTCAATATCTCCAAATATTGGAATATTTTATCATATCAGTCAATCAAAAAGAAATTTCAATATAGTTTTTGAATAGTATGGTTAGTTCTGTGCTCAATGCATGGCTGGGTTAAGTTCTTATCAGCCATTGTCTTAAAGTGACACAACACTGTGATATACTCATAACTGCAAAAGAGAACTTGGAGCAATTCCAATTTGTTTGGTCCTTCATCTTGGATATTCTTGACGTCTCGGGTCTAGAAGTGATCCAACAACAGCAACGTTACACTTACAAACCATTTCATGAGCATGTCAGATGGTTCTCAAAACACCTTTTCCATCACATATTTTCCTTCCAGTCAACAGTGCTCTGTGAATGACCTGTGATCTTCTGGGGTTTTTTTCTCTGGATGATGTCAACAAGCGTCTTCCCGAGCAGCCTTCACTCTGATTGCCATTTGTATACTAAAGCAGAGAGACCTTGACATTTATACATCCTAAGTATTTATTTACTTTCAAATATCCTACATTAAGAAAATGTTTTACATTTAATTTCATATTTAGTAGGCATGTATCTATGTCTATAGGTCCAACATATATATATGCTTGATGAGTCAAAGATATTTCTTTAAACAAAATCATCTTGAGTGAAATGTTAAACAACCACTTAATGCGCACTACTAGTCCACATCATTGATTGTCTTTTTTTGAAACACGACATAAGCTCCTGCAACCGTCTGTCGACGTTTGTGATGCTTTGTCAATTAAATGTGTCGTGCCCCAAAACAATGAGGAAATGAAACAAGCATCATTGCTTCACACTGTCCTGACTGAAGGTCTACTATAATCTACCAGCACGCTGGCATTTTCTTTCACCTTTGCTGCTACATTTCGGAATTTTCACCCCTGCTCTTCAAAGTTTAGCAGAGCTCACTTTGCAAGGTGTCATACTTTTATATCAGCACCACTCTTAAAATATCTCTAAAATGCTGACATTGCACCACCTTGTCTCACTGCTGCACACCTGCTCAACCTGCAGCCACCACATTTATGAAACCACGTGTACTGCAGTATATGAAAACAGGGATAAATGAGAGTATTGTTGATACTGCTGTTGTTGATAAATCACAAAGTATTCTCATTTTACAGGACAAAAATGATTTAAAATTTATCAATAAAGATTTGCTCTCAAATCCATTTAAAAAAGAAAAATAAGGACCCTTCCACATTTCAAACTCCACCAAGCCTAATGCATAGAAAGTCTCTCCATAAACAAAAAACACAGTATGAAACTTTTTTCTACCAGCTCTTGTGTCTGCTGGGGTTTGTCAACATCCTGTTTCAGTGACACCAGTTGAATATTAATGTAAAGTATTACTACAGTTACAGGGACCAGTCTCATCTCAAAGCTTTATTGATTCCTTGCCTTTCAGAGGATAACCCTCCTTGAAAGACATTTCTTTTTGTCATTGCACTTCGTTATTAAGTCGGCTTCTCTTGTGTTCAGCAGCAGTGGGAATGCCATTTTCAACAAAATTCAATAACAGCAGAATGGCACCTGTGTTCTTAATGAAAAGCATATTGCTACTGTTAAAATTGGCTCATGCATGCAAAGCTTTATTAAGAGCAGTGTCTCTTTGTCTCCTACTGTAAATTTGTTTCTCCTTGTCTGTAGCAGACAGCCTGTACAACTTAAAAACTCACAACCTAAGCCAGAGATACGTATCGCGAGTCATCATTCTTTTTGCTGAGGAAAGCAATGTTACCGACATTGCCATGTTGCATTAGAGTCACACCAAGAAAACAAGAGAACATAGTCTAGGACATGCTGTCTGGAATCATCTGAAACAACTTCAGATAATCGACTCTGAGCCATTGAAGCCCCTCTTAGATGAGCCGAAGCTCTCAAAGCAGCAGGATCATATATTTATAGTCTCCCAGCGGGGGGGGGGTTTACAAGTAGAGTACAAGTAAATCTCCAGATTTTTTAAATGGAAAATACCCAGCCTCCATCAAAAGGGTTATGTGATATTAGGACTGAAAATGGCAAATGAGCAAACAAATGCTCAACCGCATTTTAGATTTGTCTCCATTGAAATAGATCTCATTAAATGCAAATATAGTAGAGTAGATACACTGTAGTGCAGCAGGCTCTGCTTTGCGCATAAGTAATGTGCCACCCTGCCCTCATTATTTCTGAGGTATCATTATCCAAACATATTTCAAAACGAAGCTCAATTTACAAATAACACATTGATGCATTGAATCAATTTTCCTGAGGTCATGTTTTCTGTTTTATTGTGAAAATTTACTCATCTCTCTTTAATCTCCTGCCCCTGTGCTTTTTCCCGTCCCTCCAGTTGTGATCTTCTGCTCCGCCCTCATTAGATTCACATGTGTCTCATTATCGTTAACCTCCCTTGTGCTTTTAGATCATGTTCTTCTTCTATGTGCCGGTTTGTTTTTGTATCTCAGCGTCAAACATTCCAGTGGCTTAATTCCTTAGTGATCTGTTTCCTGATTTTCTGGACTATTTGCCTGTTGCTGACTACTACCTCTGAGTCGCTCTTGTTTGCCTGTGTGGACTGATAATTGAGTATCAAACCTTTTGCTAGTAAACCGAGTATGATTATAAACAAGATTCGTTTTGGAGTTGGACTTTTGAATCTCACTTTTGTTAAATCCTGGTCCTAACAGTTAATTATCTGACAGAAAGAGCTTTCTTCATATTGAAAGTCACTGACTCTTAAAATATGTCCTTGTGTTGAATTTTGGTTCGCAGCTATTCAGAAAACTATTTTTCTTTAAAAATCATATGTGATGTCAATGTTAGTCCAGCATCATGTGGTATTTTTAATGCAGTAACATGCAGCATAGGTGAAATAAGCATCACGCTTATAACTGAGAATCAGTGTTTCTGTCTGTTGTTCCTGCAGCCCACCAAAGACAGGTTGGTCAAGCATTCAGAAAGGCTGATGTCCACAGAGATACGGAGGAAACAGAGAATACCATTCAGATGACTCCTCATGCAAGTAGAATTTTTATTCTTGGGGAAACTGTGTTTGCTCAAAACACATCTAACTGTAAATCTCCACTGTTAGATTTAGTGCTCTTGATTGGGTAGAATAGTTCACTAGTTTCCATTTAAATAGGAAATACTCCTGAAGCATGCAAAGGGCAAACCAGTGTGAGGTTAAAAAGATCCTGACACATGAGGCAAAGATATAGAATTACACCCCCTCAATTGTATGACTCACATGCAGTGTAAATGTTAAGTAAAAAAAAAAAGAGTGAACAGAAAATGAGCTTTTTAAATTTTTATTACAAATAAAACTGTATATATTTGTTTTTTTGCTAGAATGTCATTATGTTTAATTCATCATAAGTACCGGTAATTAAAACGTGGATATTAAACAGTCGATTGTGTTTCGTATATTTTTTAAAGTATTATATGTCTTGGTTTTTGTTGGATATATTGAAACTGCATTTCAGCAAATACAAAATACACACTTTCTTGTCTCTCTACCTCTTTCTGGGAACATAGCTGTTCAGAAAGCCCATCGGTTATTATTTTATTTGTCAGATTGATCCAAATCTAAAGGTCTATTCTGGATGTAGTAGGCATCATGAGGATTGGTTGGGGGAATGCAATGTGTCAATGATCACAAAGATAGAAGTACTAGGTTGTTTGTGTGTGTGTGCGTGTGTGTGTGTGTGTGTGTGTTAGGATACAATGGGCTTCAAAGCATGTGGTGTTACTTTTACATCAGCAGTGAAGGTACGCAGTCTACTTCAGAAATAATGTACCTAAAAACACATGAAAATGTGAAAAGTAACAGTTCATTACTTGCAAAACCTTTTCAGAATCTCTAACAAATGAAACCTAAAGCCCTTAAAAACATCGCAATGAAGGAAAACTCACCGCTCTTACAGATGGGGCAGCATTGATCGGGCTCGTACTCTGGGTCCACGCACTCCGTCTGGGGACAGGCCGCCACAGTGCACAACACCTCTCCATTGGGCTCGCATCGACATTTTTCACATGGAGACACCTGGACAACCCAGAACAAATCCTCACAAATTTATACACTTATCAGATGGCAAATACAGAGTCATCCTCTACCACGCCTCCCCCTCTAAAACACCTCTCACACACTCTCTTTGATCTGTTAGATTATGATATGACCCAGAGGTCAAACACTATAAATGCATAAAAGAGAGAAGTAGAGTGTCATGAAACAAGACAAAGGAAATGAGCTACTGTAGATACAACTAGATCAATGCATTCACATTTATTTAAGTATCTGGTCCCTACTGCTGATGGGCACATTGTCACTTTTTTGTATTATTATTATTATTTTACGACAGACAAACAGTACACAGAGAAAACAAACACATTACAAACAACAATGTGACAAACTATTGTAATCGTCATACAAAAAAAACTACAAATACATGGATCTGTCAATGCTGCAAAAACAAAAAAGCTCGTGAAAAAAAATATATATATGACAAATTATATTACAGTTCTGTACCATCCCATTGTAAAGTACAGCAAATGTGTTTCCATTTCATATTATGTTGTTCAAATTTTCAATGGTCTGGGGCTATTATTTTCTCCAAAAGAAACTGGCACCTTGTCGTTTATCAGAGTACCATTAGACATACAACAGTGATTTGTCGCCATAACGATATGTATGTGTAAACACTGAGAATATGCATTCACTCTCAGAAAATCTACAACATTATTTTCTGTGAACTGCACCATTTGAAAGTAGTTTTCTGTCCAAGGATGGAATTGGGAAGGATCAATTGGAACAGAGAGATATGTTTTGGAAAAGAACAAGTGTGACATAGGAAGAACATTTTAGTATACAGTTTATAAAAGATAAGCTTCTATATGACAATGGAAGATTGATTTAGGTGCTTTATGCATAAAGCCATATGTCTTAACAAGAGAGTAAAGGTTAATTCTGGCGACATGACTGATTGCAGAGGCTTGTGCTCGGTGTGACACGCTGAGCAAGGCAGCATTTAGCACAACATAGCAATCAGGCACAAAATCCAGATTAGTTCTCTTTATCAAAGCATTCTCCATCCAGTGCATTGACAGACATATCCAGTAGTATGTGACTGATTATTTTCTATAGATTTCTTTCAGATGAGCTTTGGCATGGAACTAAATGACTTAATAGTGTGAGCTAAAAACTAAAAAGAAAAAAAGAAAAAAAAGAAATCCCATGTAAGACTTAATCTCCTGCTGTGATGTTCAACCACACTGGGGGGGGGGGGATTAAAGGCTGGAGAATACCATGCCTCATAAGAGACATCACATCACATCAACCCTGCAGTTAATCATGAGTTGAGCCTTCCAAAGGTGAATCTGAAGATGAGACATGACATATCTCACTGATTTAACCCTGTGTGAACACCTTCATGAAAACGTATGCGGTGCAGATTTGTTCACATTTCCACAACATCTATCAGCAAACTGAAGTCCACTGAAGCTGCACCGCTAAATTCTGCCTGCAGTAAAATTCAAGTGTTGTGTGCAGGGGAAAAAAGACGTGTTGACCTTTGCCATTAGAAATCTGCTTGCCTGCTTACTTGCATGCAACAAGGCATGCTAAGTACTTTTTAGGTAGTGCCTATAATAAACTGAATAAAATAGCAAGATGGTTCTGTCAGCATTTTTCTTGTATGGGCAAGTTCGAAACTGAATGCAGTTAATGGACTCACCTTAAACTCCTCCAGAGAGGCGTAGATCTTCCCCCGAAACTCACAGTAGTTCTTTTTCTCCCTGCACAGCGGACAACATTGGCTAGTGTCCACTTTGATACAGCGAGGGTGAACCTTAGGACATTCGGGCTTGGTGCACAGAGGACCCTCATCTGTGCAGAGGCAAGGGCACGTTGAAGGACCCGGGGTGAACTGCTCACCAATGGCAAACACAAAGCCGCTCTCATCCACGCAGCCCTTCCCCCTGTAGTCCGGGTAGGCATATTCATCAATGGCATCAAGGGAGAGGGCGATGTCACTGGTGGGGCTCTCGTCTATTCGATTCAAGCTGCTCTGTTCATTCCAGTACATACTGTCAGAACGTGATGTAGTCCTATTTGGACCTAATGAGTCACTTTCTTCTTGCTGCGGCTGAACACTATATGCCTCTGCAGCCTGCTTGTCCTGATGTTTGTCCTCCCTTGCTTGGAACAACACTCTTTGCAAATGGTCTCGACTGGCTGGCAAGGTCGCTATAGGATTAGACTGACCACTGCTCGTCAGGATCATAAGGACAAAGAGAAATTCTGCTGTCATGGCAACGGAGTGCAGCATCCTCTCCCCACCACCAGCGAGGTGGGAAAACACCTTGGCTCACATAACACAGTTCACATCTCAGGTGTGAGCCAGTCCATCTGTAAAAAGAAAATTAAACTGGGGTTACGTACTCAGTGTTTTGTCACTTTTTATCCCGGGTGTCAGGTTCAGACATCAAGCATCAGGCTGAGTTTGATGCAAGGATGTAGGATCAGTGAACTAGATCAGGAAAGAAAGGAAGCATTGGCCTGTGCCAGGAAATCAATACTCTTTTTTTTTAACATACCACCTCACTGCATCATTCAGCAACAGAAGTGACAGAATAAATGAAAAATAGCCGGAAAGAGAGCTGATTCTTCCAATATTAAGATAATACACCATTCACAGAACAAAGAATGAGGATCAATCTCTGCCTTTTAAAAAAAAGAATCACACTCAACCCTAGACATTGATTTGAAAATTTAACATAATTCCAGTGGGGAGCATGAGGATACCATACCCAACAAAAGAAGTTAAAACGTCTGAAATAAAGCTGAGACTTCCAAAGACAGGCCTCTGAGCGTTCATGAAGAACACTAAATATCTCATTCTCGGTTGAAATAAAGAATAGCAACAGATAGCTTTCTGTTGTTTTCCACCCTGTGAGGATTCGGTGCACAACAGCTCAAGAGAAATCCCAGGATCACCTGCAGACGCTGCACGGAGAGTGCACATTTAAAAAAAAAAACTGCACTTGGTTTTGTTTTCACTTCTCACCTAACTTCATTTGCTTTATCTTCTTGAAATTCAAATGCCTGCTATGATGCTTTGCTGCATTGGTGGCCTACTTCCATTCATTTCCTTGCTGGTGTCATTGGCAATCTCTGTTTATTGGGCCGCGGTCGTTTTGACATTTATCGCTTATTTTGAAAGAAGGGAAGGCACAGTGGCGTACTGAAACCGGCAGCAATTAACTGCAGAGTCCTGTTAGCCTTCATTTAAGAATAGTTCACCACATTGATTAATTTGCCATCCTTAATGAACAAAACTAATTTCCAGCAGAGCGATAAGGTGTGCTAAATAGGAGGTGAAAAGAAGCAGAGAGTCAAATAAGGAGTTAGCCAATCTATTTTATTATGTGGTAATACATGGAGAGAACAGAGATAATGCTAGGATAGCCAACCCCATTAATTCTGTTTGGCTCGCTCTGGAGTCAAACTCTCCCCATATGTTTTAAGTCAAGCATTTTGATATTCATGAATTCTGATCCTTTCAGGGGGAACCAGGCTGAAATTGACTGCTGGCACGTCAGTGGTATTTCAGCAGTGTTTTAGCTGAATTGCCATGTTTGAGGCAGAAGCCTTGGAGCTGCTGTGCAACTGAGAGGAAGCAGAATGTGGTGCATACCGATAATGCTGCTGCAGCTGAAACAGAGCAGGCAGGATCAGAACGAGCCTCATTAGTAAAAGGACCCTTATTTGGATTTTCTCTCCCACTCCACCTTAACAGCTGTTACTAGTTGTCTCTCTGCTGTATCCAGTCAGGTCTGAGAGATGAGATGAGAGTATGATAAAGGAAACAGTCACTAGAGAGCAGGTGAAGCTGAAGCTCAGTCTAGCTCAGTCCAGCTTGTTCAGTGTTCAGAACTTCTGAGAAACAGAACGATTTAAGCAACAATGAACCATGATTCCGCCAGCTTACTGCAATGAACACAGTTTGGGAAATTTCAGTGTAGGGCCTCCATGTTCAGTACATGGTGTTTTTTGTTTTGTTTTGTTTTCAGCCAAAAGACCCACTAGGATGGTTTCCAATGAGTAGTCTGACTTTAGTACTGCAGAGCTGGATCTGGTGCTTGAGCCACTTCTCCTCAAAGAGAGTTTACATGGCAAAAGTTAGATTTCACAGTACAAATGTGCATGTGACCAACAATATCTTTAAAAATTATCAATATTTTTACACCATAAAGTATTCTTAAATCCAAATTTATTTAATTATTAATTAATATTCATTAATTTAATTATTTCATTTCTTTACTTCAAAAATATTTCAAAAAGACATAAGTTATTTTTGCCTGTACACCATTGTTTCGTATTTCTACAAGAGTCTTGAAAACAGGATTTTACTGACATATCTTATATGTCAGTATAACAAACATAATTTCATTACACTATACAGATCTAATCTTTGTATGAAGTTATACTGTGTGACAAAACATAATGTGTGCAAAACAGTATAGTTACTGACACCATTTCTCAGGTTCATGCAAAGGCAAATTTAATTTTACAGTACAGACTTTTTGGAGAGAGAGTGTGGACTTATTTTTACCCTGTAACTCCTCAGATAATTCATTTATTTTGCCTCATTGGTCTATCTTAAATACTTGCAAGACATTCTGGCTCTAAGATTTACAATACAAAAAAAGAAGCCAAGTATGCACTATGTCACTATAATGTAAGCTGGAATACCATGAACTATAAATCCGATCAAATGTTGGAATGAAATTGGGTGTAATAAGCACATCATATGTGATCTACTGCATCATCAGTTACGTACAATCCCAAAGTGATGCCAGTGTGGACTCAGCATATGTGAGACCGAAGAGGACCTGTGCTCAACAAAGCCTTCAGTTATCCACAGGAGGTCTGGTTCCAGTCGTCAGCCAGCAACATACCATATTTTATATAACCCAATGCCTTTGAGTTCATGCACACCTGTGATGCCCTTAAACGCCCACTTAAATTTGTGTGAGTGGGAATAATAACACGTACACTGTTTTCACGCGTCTGTTCAATAAAATGACCTCTGTAACGCAAACACTTAAAAATTAACAACACAAAACACAACACATAATTCTTCCTTTTCTGTAATTTACAAACATGGTGATATGTCAACCTGTGATATACAACTACACTGCACAAAACCTTAATTAGAAATAAACAAGTATTTTCTGAACATATACTGTATTTTGGTATTTATTTATTTTGGAACTGAACTAGGCTTTCACTTTTACTAAATAGATAATGAATGTTTTTTCTCAGCAATGCAAATAGCTTTATTGTAATAGATGGACCAACACATCAATAAATTTCAAATAAATTACATTTCATCCCTTTGTATGTATTTCTTTTTCTTCTACCTTTTCTTCTCATATTATGTTGGGGGGGAAAAGGGTGGAAATTTAGACATGGGAGTAGTTAAATGGGAGCGCCAAAGCTGTGTATTTGTGTGTTTGATCCTCTCTCCTTGTCTGTGTGTGAAAATGGCCTTGTAGAAGGTAGTAAACCCCATTCTGGTGTATGAATGGTTATTGCTCTTTACAGGCTGGAGGTCTCTCTCTTCTGTCTTTATCTCTCTCTTTCTATCTCTTTGTGTGTGGGGGGTATCAAATATATGCAAAGATTAAAAGTTCATTTCCCCCTCAAAAAAGAATTTGAATATTTTTACATGTCAAACAACGGATAAATCCAGCCCCAGTGAAAGGTTACTGCAAACATCGTTTGTCACCAAGTGGTGTAACTTAAAATTTAATGTATACCATTTCTATTGACTTTAAGACAATATGCAGCATCTGCATTTATGCCTTTTGTTACCACTATGTTAATGCTTTGAATTTTTAGGAACCTATAGAAAATTGCATTAAATATAAAGATACACAGCGTCACTGCAAACCAGGAAAATATAATATCTTACTTTGTAAAATTCTTATCGGGCTTTTGGAGAAGGTCATATTTGTGTAATTTATGTGGTCGGTGGCATATTAAAAAAAAGCACCATGAGTCACATATGAATTAGTATCATGGAATCACAACAGAGCAGCATAAAATGATAATAAAGCTTTATGAATTGCTAATTTTATCATGAGAAATTAGCATTTTGCTACTTAGCTCACCATTTACCATTACAAAGTTCTAATCCAGAGTGTTTATCATATTTCTGCTTTTGCTGTATGAATGCTTCACCACTGCAGAGGAAATTTGCCATTAGCCTGGCTCATGTTGTCACTATAGATATATTGTGAATGCCCCTGACAAAGGCCAAAGTGTTTTGTTTACATCTTACAACCGGTCAACCACTGAGGTGCCACAGTAAAGATGAATCAGGCAGGAATTTAACCTGGCTGCTAGTTCACGGTTCAGGGAAAGCTCACCATCACATTGATTTATGACTTATAATTTATTGTCGTTTTCCTTACCCAGCAGAGGGAATAAGATTTGACACAATTTCTTGACCTCTGGGACATTTTTTGCTCTGCCTCAACTAGCACAGTGTTATTCACACAGACTGAATTGGTTTGAGTTCAATAATACATGACAAGTTGTGTTAAGGTTGATCTCCCTTGCATTGTTTTTTTGCTGTAACGTGTCGGGATTCTGATAACATTTCCGCACGTACAGAGATGCTGCATATGGGGACAAATGTACAGAGCCAGGGCTCCCATCTCCAGGATTTTTTTCTCGTGTCGGCTGAGATGTTCTAATTAGCTTGTCATGGCAGCGTCTGGAAGTTTGATTTGGCTGAAAATTGTCAAGATGACAGATGTTTTGGCTTCAGTTTAAACCAGGCATAGAACACTGTCTCATCGCATTCTTTTGGACAACTCTTGCAGTGCTCCGCTATAAAATCTTTATGTCAGTAAGCAAAAAAAAAAAAAAAAAAAAAATCCTCAGAGAGCAGCAGCATCTATTGAGCACAAATTCTACGCTGTCCTGATATTCCTACAAGCCACTAATAGAGCACAGGAAATGCAACAGTGTACGAGAAAGTCTACAAAATGGAGCAGGGAAAGATGTGAAATATTAAGAAAGAATTAATTTAATGATGCCACATTTTAAAGCTAATTTCCATCCAGACAAACAGTGTAAAATGATGAAATCCAATTAGAGCAATAAGGGACAAGAAAGCAGAATCCAAGCGCATTAAGCCATCTGCCAGTGAGTAAAGATTGCTGCAGGGCTGCCTAATTGAATTTTATCCTCTGACTGTAAATCTTCAGAGTGACCTAAATCAAAAGAAAGTTTGCCTAAACATGGAATACAAAACCAACCACGCTTGCAAAACTGTCACACAGTCTTAGTATTATGCACCGTGGAACAAGGTAAGGGTTTTTCACACACAAAGGAGCCTGTCAGAGAAGGTCTGTGCAAGGAAACGTAAGGAGAGATTAAATCTAGTTGATTTATTTTTGCTGTTCTGTACAACAGACATTAAATTGTGATATTGATGGCCAGCAATCATTTGGGCTGTGCTCTCTGTTACACCCAGAGACAGTTTTTTTGTGCACTGAGCATATTTTAAATTCCACAGTGATTAAAACATGAGAATTTTTAATGGATACAGTTACCACACTGCTGCAAACCAAAATTACATTGACTGTTGTGGCCCTACATTGCTGGCTGCATGTTGCAAACACTGGAGTGTGAACAGGAAGGTGCAGTCAGAAATCACACTGATTCTCCTCAGAACAGCCTGCCTACGTAGCATCTACAGGTGCAGGAGCCTATTGATGTCAAACATCTGCAATACAGCTCCGCATCGCTCATGTGCGTGTTCAAGGATTTGTTAGGAGCTGCAACACAAAGCGGCTGCACGGTATGATTGTAAAATCTCTCTAAACGTGCATAAACACCAAGAAGAAAAAAAATGCAACCATTTCATTCTCTGTTGAAGTTGTTGCGGAACCTGAATATTCAAGCAAACATACGAACAGGCGGGTCGCGATTTTAAGGAGCTGTACCTGACACGGCTGGAGAGGAGGGTATTTACCTGTGGTCCGCGGAGGATCCGTCGGTGTGCGCGGGGTTGGAACGGAGCCGTCGGACTGCTGGACAGCGGAGCCACGGCCGTGACAACTGAGTCGGGATGAAGAGATGCAAAATGACGCTCGTGAAGCAAGGCAAATGCAGTTTCCTCCGAGGATGCTCGCAGGTCATCGGCGTGTTGCACTCAACTTTGATCGCCACAGTGAGTGAAAGCGCTCCGTCCCCACGGAGAAGGAGGACGGTGAGAAGTGCACACGGACGGCGCTGCCCCTGCTCCTCACTGCCACTTTTTTTTTTCTTCCTCACGGTGACAATAAATAAATAAATAAACAAATAAATAATTGAACAAACGAGGGAGAGGTGGGGAAAGTGGGCTAAGGTTCACGCTGAGGAAAAACGGCCACTAGAGGGAGCAGTTCAATATGACGGACAGTCAATTATGATTAGACCGTCACGGGTCGGTTCACGTGGTTCACGCGGAACCGTGGTTAATAAATTTACCTTATTCACTTCAAATGAATAGGTCGTTTCTATGACAACAGTTTGCTGTATGTATAGCTGAATAGGGTGCATCACGCACAAAGGGGTTGAATGAATAAAATCTACTTTGAATTCCGGAATAATATTATCACTATTATATTTCACAAAGGAGAGGATTCAAGTAGCAACATGCAGTGTTTTTATTTGAGCTGAGATTATTTGCTGGAAGTTAAATAAAGATAAATGGTTCTACCGGAGATCCCAGAAGGCTTATACTAAAATTCTGCCCCGTTAAAAAACAATGAACGTAGGAAATGAACAGTACGCAGAAATCTGCTGGCAACATAATTGACTGTAATGATATTTAGATTGTTCTCAAATGCATAATAAAGTAGTCAATGTAATACGCTAATGTATTCCAAATAGTTATTCCTATCTTTAGATTTAACATATTACTTGAATACTTCCAGCCATCAGTAAAATTTAAAAACAATTTAATGATATTTTATGATTATAGCCTACTCAATATATTGCAAATAGTAAAAACATGAACATTTTTATCTTTGAATTTGTGTCTTTAACACAATGTGTAAATGCAAATGTATTCATTTATTTTGGTATAGAAAGGAAATCATCTAATCCCATAAAATAAGTATTTGTTGCTGTATTTAAAACTCACTGCAGGATAAATGTTTTTCCTCTCTAAAATCTTAGAGAGGGAGCTAAGAAATCCCAATGTAAAATTGTTCATTGGAAGCAGGAACAGTAACTGTTTGAAGAAACTGGGATAAAAACAGTCATCAAGGACATGTTGGAAATATATTTGATGAGTGTTTGCATGCAGTGACAGCTCTGACTAGCAACTTTTCAAATAGTTGTGCAAATAAAATGGCTCATTCTCACAATTGCCTTAAATTACTTAAAAGGAATCCCTAGCCAGCTCCAAAAAAAAAAAAAAAAAAAAGATCCCTTGCTCATGTCTCTGGTGTGCTGGACATTACAATGGCAGCTGAAGCTCCCTGTGAAACTGTAACTGCTCTGCGTGCACACACCAGCAGAGACACAGTGCAGCACCTTTCTTCAACAGTCATTACATTTCTGCTCCCATTAACTATTGTTTATCGCCACTTCAATGTTTCAAGCCCTGCTGTGAAAAATAGCCCCACGTGGCTTGAAACAGAAATAAAGAAAAACAAAATAAGCAAAAAAAACCCAACAACAATCAAACAAAAACATGCAACAAAAAAGTGGGGATATGCAGGGACAGGAGGAGAAAAGCGTGGACTGTCCAACTTTGCCAATTACCATTATGCTATGAGTAGCTGGCAGTTATGTTTTCTTTTTTTTTTCTTTTCTTTTCTTTGGCGCCTGTGGGAATTTTGTGGCAACATGCATTGAATATTTAATAGTGAGGTTAGTCACAGTTTTCAACACTTTTTCAGAAGAGTGTAGGTGCAAAAAGTTTGTTTGGGCAGTCACTTTGTTCCTCTTCCCGTCAACAAAACTATACCCATAATGCCATGGGCTGTTGTTGTACACAGCGGCAGCTTTGTATACCTTCCAACCTTTATTAATGCATTTTTGCAGAGAACAGCTAATGGCCACTGCTGCTCCTTTTCTATACTGCATTTCAATATCAGTGTTGCTGGCCTTGTTACTTGTTCTTTTTCTGAGGATTCGCTTTGTAGTTAAAGGAAAATAACAGAGGACTGCACTGATGTCATGATTCCGATCGTTGTCACTGTGGGTCTTTTTTTGCAGAGAAATGCAATCCTGTTTAATATATAAGGGGGAAAAAAATAGACAAACATTACATTTTTTTCACACAGGTGGCGAAAAAGCACACAGGTTTTCTGTAAAGCATGAAAGGTCCGACAATGCTCCAATGGCTCCCACTCTTGTAAAAGACTGACTATTATTATAAGCAAAAGAAAGATTAAATTGCTTTTATTTTATTGCTTTTGAATTTAAACAGGAAACAAGAAAGAATGCACAAGGGAATTCATGTTTATATTTAGGGACAGTAATAATAATTTTTTAAAAAACAACAAATAAAACCTGTGTTCATAAAAAGTCTAATTTATTTCAAAGTCAGTTCACAGAGAGAGAAATATTACAAATATGTATTGTTGGTAAATCCATACCTGAAACAAGTGCATAAAAATTGTATGTATACAACAACTGAACAACACCGTTCCCGATGCTTCATGTATTCCGCCCATTAGTGTGGGGAATAAACAAGAAAGGAGCTACATACAGAAAGAACAAATGAGTTACATCCATTGATTCCTTACAGGATTACTCCGTAGAATGAAATCCACTAGGACCAGTGTGGCTTTAGGATAATCCCATCAGATCTGCAACAGTGCAAGCTTACCACAGCATGTTAGCACTGATGAGAGTCGAGAGTAGTGTAGAGCAATTAAAAAAACAAAAAAACTCAACATACTGATTTCTAATGTATAAGGTAAACATTTCAACAGTCTGCTGCCAAATATCCACTCATCTTCAGACAGCAGTTTAGTCTACAAAAAAGTCAAAAAAAACAAAACTGTAAACTAAACATGCATTAAAAGCTACATCTTTTTTCTGTTCTGGTCATCTCTTCTGGTCTGAGATAAAGCTCTGTAACATAATCCCACTTGAAATATATCATTCTCTAGTACGTAAAACAAGCCTGAGTTAACCACATTAATTCCTATTCACAAGTTAATGTTAGACTGGACTAGTATCCACCGGTTTTACTCTCCAGAATTGTAGAAAACAAGCACACACACACACACACACACACAAACACAAACACACACACACACACACACACACACACACGCACACATACGTATATGCACACATACGCACACAAGCATGCACAGGTGTTGGTCACTTGTAACCCTAGATCAACCATTTTAACTATTTTAACTGGTAACCATTTCTCACCAGTCAACTACACTGACCAGACATTAGTAAGGGGCAAATTTCTGCCTCTCAGACTTTTTGATGCCAGAAGTTGTCATTTTTGCAGTGTAAGGGGATAAACCCTGCGTTAGGCTAGAAGCGGCTGCTGGGTGGACAGCCAGGACAGGGAGACTTTTCATGCCAAGCAGGCTGGAAACGGGAATGGTGTAGTGTGGGTTTTGGATGGCTGGTAAGGTGGAGGGAGAGTGGACGTTAATGGTGGTAGGGGCTGGGTTGGTGGCCGCCAGGACAGCCATAGAGGTAGCAGCAGTTGAGGCAGTGGGAGCGGACTGAGAGAAGCCCAGGTTGAGATCAACTGGGGTCGCAGCGGAAGCAGCCTGCATGGTATATTTAGCCATCTCTAAGCTGCAGGTCAGGATATTTGTATTGGCATGTAGAGACGATGAAGGGTTAAGAGGGAAATTGAAAAAGGGAAAGAAGGGGGGGAAGAAAGGACAGGGAAGGTGAGAGAGAGGAGAAAAATAAGAATCAAAGGACAGTGTTAAAAGAAAAGACAATAAAGATTTCAGTGTAGTCAACAGAATGATGCAGTGACATGGGACAAATCCAGCCTCAACATGAGTGCAATAACTCATCTCTCACGTAGGAGCATGGTGGTCTTATCAGCAGGCTAAGATGTGGGGCTCTGCTGGATGTGGCCACCGTGGCTACTGTCTTACCTGGCATTGATGAGGTATTGGGCAACGTTGATACTGGCTGGTGAGCCTGTGATCGTGACTTGGCGCACGGCTGAGCCATCAGTGGCGCTGGCAATTTTGATGTGAGCTCCCGACACCTGACGAATCTCATTGATCTTGCTGCCCTGCCTTCCAATTATGCAGCCAATAAACTACAAGGGAAGAGGGTGGAACATGTAAATAACAAATCAGGTCATGTGTCCATGCTTTTTATAATTAAATGTCAAAATAGCATGGGGAAGAACACAAGGCCTACTAGAAATTGTAACAGCAGAAAGTATCTTTTAAATTAAACTTCCATTATAAACGCGTCATGACAACATGGTGAAAGAAAACACAATCTGATAACAAAAATGTTTCCAATATAGAATATACTTTTCTATTTCTGACACTTTAATGTAATACTTGAATGTTTTGAGAGACAAACTAATGACAGTTTGCTGGGAACATTGAAGCCATTTTTATATACAGTAAATGCATCTTAGAATAGAGACGCTATCAGTTTAACGGCCTACTCGGGTTCAGCTCTCCACATACAGGTCCAGCGTGTTGTTTGTCTCACTGTGTCATGAGGAACCAGAACGGGCCTGGCTCATGTAGTAGTTTAACAAAACCGTGATCGCTGCAAAACCACTCTTGTTTTTATACTTTTTCTTTAGAAGAATATCAGATAAAAAGCTTCTGTTATTGGCAAACACAAATCAGACCACGGAACTGATTTCTGTTTTTCTTCAGCACAACTTACCCAAATGACTTTTACAAGTATGAAAATAAAACAGCCTTTGAAATTCGACTGATTGTAGTTTCTGTTTTATTTACATTAAATGTGTAAACCAGTTCCTCCAGCTGTATAATGGCTTTTTGCTCAGTGAAGCTTTTGCTGTAATGCACAACAATACATTCCTTGAATAGCATTTTGTTAAAGCCATAATTTCTACTCAACCAAAAAAGGCAACCATCAGAATGCATAAAAATTTTTACATCAAATCTGTCCATTCAATAGTCGTTTACTAGCTATGAAGGACAATTAACAGAGTGAGCGAGGTAGACAAACAATGTGGTGCTTACATCATTAGGTATCGCCAGTTCTTGTGAACTTGTGGGGGTAGATGAATCCAATCCTGAAAAGTAGGACAACAAATGTGAACAACAGTATGGCGCTAATGGCTTTCACTTCCATGGTTTGACAACTTGCCCTACTTTGACTATAACTGGTGCGTCACTAAATTAGGAACATAAAAATGGAAAGTGGGGGAAAAAAACCTCTTCCTAGGTAGAAATCTACATACATAGCTAGCCCTGCTAGCCCTGCTAATCAAAATCTTGCTATGGTTTGCCCTTGAGTCAGTTTTCCGAAATATACGAGTGTGGGATAGTTGAGATCAAGGATGGTTTGGTCAAGTTAATGTTAGGTTTGGAGGAGAGAAATGTTGCAGAGGTGAAGGATGGGTCAAAGAGATTAGGATTTAACCATTTTTCTGGAAAGGTAAATTGGGCGTGTGGAATTTGAGGAGAATATCAGAAAGAGTGAAAAAATGGCAAATATTTACCCAGTTGAAAATATTTGTCAGTTTTCAAATTTCCTTCTCAGAGAACTGTGCTTTTTCCGCATTTTCTAATGCCTGATTGAATTTGTCAGGCCAGTGTACATTATAAACTGAAGAATGTTGGGCACAAGCAAATTCTGTGCCATTAAAATTTTACTGTTTCTTCATTTTCATCTCAATGTAGACCTAGAAAAAAAAACACCTATAACAGTCTGCACACTGAAAGAAATGAGACTGAGACTGATCTCTCTGTAGTGACACAAGTGTTTTGATGATGTGATTTGACTGAGGGGCGAAGACAGGGAGATAGACGGACGTCCCCAAGGAGCCATAGGTACGTACCAGGGAAGGTAGGGTTGCTCTGCCCAAGGGAAGGGAGGGGGATATGCTGCATAGCCAACTGGTGAAGCTTGGTCAACTGCAGGGTAGGAAGGAAGTTAGAGCTAACCAATCAAACTGGATTATTTCAAAGGAGCTGACAACTACAATACACAGCCAATCTGACATTCGCAAACATCACAGATGGTGGCATTTCCCTCAGAACAAATTCTCCCTTCTTATAGCAGTCATCTGAAAACGCAGACTACAAGTCTACAAATGATAATCGCATCTCAAGATCTTCACTTGCATTTCAATCAATACATGCTGCTACTGATTTTTAGTGTTACTAATGTCAAAAGGTCAGTGTTTTTTCAGTGTGTTTTACAGAGTAGGGTAAAAAGAGGATGTAGTGGAAGATTAGAAAGGATGGGCAGGAGCACGTCAACAGGGCAGATGTCGGTCACTCAAAAGAATACACTTACATCTTGATGTGCAAAAGTGTACTGCCCAGGAATCGCAAATGCCTGGGGGAGGACAGGGAGAAAAAAAGGAAATGAACTTGTGCAGACAGGCTCTAACACAAGACTTGAAGGTTGAATTTGTCACAACTGGTGTGAAGCCAGCTCAGTGCACTGAGGGCATCTTTGAAAATCAATCATTTCCACTTTTCCATGGCTGCAATGTGTATAGATTTGACAGATTTTCATCAGTTATCTGCCACCCCCTTTGACCATGAGCAGAAATTCAATAACAAACAGATGTCTGATAGGTCAGAACACACTGCACCAAAATGTGGGACAGCAGCTATCCAGCTTTTGAAAAATGTGAGCTTTAATCATGGCATCCAGTCGATGCTACACTGGTAGGCAATTATTAATGCAAATGTCTTCTATTCAGAATATTCTATTCTGAATACTTTCTTATATAAGCAATACTTCCTTCTTTTGATATGAAGCGCTCATTGCTGTATAATTACACAAATGTGTCCCTCTAGTGGTGAAAATATGGCTAATGAGGAGCTTGTCGCTGAGACCCTTCCAAAGAAGCCCATTCAACTGTTATCTTTCTCACAACCAGGCTACAATTATAGCTTGATTACTTCCGTAAGGCTGCTTACTTGTGCAGAATGCTGTGGTGCTAATACTGTGTGGACTCCAACAGCTACGCCCTTGGGACGGTAGGGAATGGTTGCTCCTTTTGGGGGAGACTGGAAAAAAATTAGGGGGAAAAAATTGTTGCATGTTAAATAAATATCACAACTCTAAAAAGCACAAGTTAGGTTTTTGTCTTTTTTGTTTTGTTTTTTTTTTTGTTTTGTTTCTTTTATCTGCAGAATATTTTGTAATTTCCAATTCTTATGCCTGAAACTTACCAATAATGCTAAAAAAAAAATGTTAATTTCAGTAGAAAAAAAAGTAAAAAAGTAAATATGAAGCAAATATAAAAGAATAATCCTATTTTATTTATTACAGAATTTAATTTTATAGGGGATAGAAACCGTTAAACAGAATGCAAACTGGTATGATACTGAATAATTTATCTTGTTTATATATTGAAACAGTTGTTGCTTATTGTTCCGAGTCAACATAATAACACCCAGCGGAAGTATTGAAATTTTGCAGTATTCTTTTAAAATTATGGCATTGTATTTTTTGATCTCATATGTCTCTGAAAACGTTACAGCTTACAGAACTGACCAAAAAACATGGAGAATAAATAATTCCACAATGTACTGTAAGAATATTTCATCATATTCAAAATGCAGCTATTGAAATGATTGTTCCAAATTGTGTTCTTCTTGACTGCACTGTAAGTGCATTCTTTGTAGAGATTGACCTCATAAGGATGACAACTGATACTTGGACTGATCACAGCGATTAAAACTGCAATGGTGTACTATTGCAGGCACAGTTGTATCAGAGACTGTGCTCTTTTTTTTATCACACTCTAAACAAATGTGACAAACCTGATGCCTAAACAGAGCTGCTAAATACAAAGATTATCTGTAATTTGACAGACGCTTTACCTCCAGCATGACGGAACAGATGTGCCTCACACACTGAGTGATGGCCTGTGGAGTGCCAGAGATCGTGACAGCTCTTTCTGTTGAGTCTGGCAACATGTCTCCAGCCACCTGAACTTGAGCGCCTGTGGTCTTAACATTGCCGTACACCGGAGGAAAAAAAAACAAAAAAAACAAAGGCTTTTTAGCACCAGGAACCAAACACTATCACCCAGATTGAAATGCTGTTTCAAGCAGCCCCAAATTACCCCAAACACATTTTGACGTGCAGAGGGCAGCTGCAAGCCAAATAGAAACGTATGCTCTAACATTTTGAGAGGTGCACACAAATATTGTCCATTCAGAGTACATATGCAGTCTCTGCTGGTCTTTCTAGGCATAATCTTTGGGATTTTTATGAGCAGCGGGAGAGAACTTCCATACAAATATGCTTTAAAGAAGAAAATAAACAAGATAAATCTGACTGGAATGTTCGATACTTGTAGCATCACAACACCAAAAAAAACCCAAAAACATTCTGTCCCAGGGTGATAAAAAAAAAAAAAATTTCCTAATAGAAAATTTAAAAAAAGGCTCTTACCTCTCTGATCTCTTTTATTTTGGAGCCTCCTTTGCCAATCAGTGAGCCACACTGGCTCCCTGGGAAAACCAGGCGGAGCGTCACGGGTGGCTTGCTTGTCACGTTGTTGTTTGACATTGCTGCGCTGATATCCTACAAAAACTTCAAAATTATGTTTTCCACACAAATTTTAATGAAGTCAACTGTGACACACACTAGTTTTAGTAAATTCTTTCATATTTCCAAAAAAGTTTTCCTAAACTATATGACAATGTGTATATTTGATGTGGCATACCTCTTCGAACTTTTGTGCGATCATGGCAAAAGTTCTGAAGATCGCCTCTGTGGCCCCCGTGATGGTAACTATTCTCTCTGGGGATGATCCCTCTGATATGTTGATGCGAGCACCGCTCTGGAGATACAAACACACAATCAAACCATTCTCAATCTGCAGAAAAATGCGTTATCACATCCCACAAATTGCATGCGCTGTCATACTAAGGATATTAAAATCAATGCTTTACCTCCTCCCTCATTTTCTTCACTGTTTCCCCTTTCTGCAGGAAATTATATAATAGTAAGTATTATAAAGATAAGAAAACAGCACAATCCGCCATTCAGCCATGCCACATCATCTGATTATAGTAAAATTGACCTACCTTCCCAATTATGCTGCCAACTTCCTGTAAATGAGAAGATAAGTGCCTGAGCAAATGAAAAATCATACTAGAAAACATCTTAACTGCTCATATGTAAAGTGGAATATAATCATTTTAACATAGCATTAGCAATCCATTTAGTGGAAAAGAACTAAATGACTTGAATTTTAAGTACCTTTCCATGCATCAGCAGCCTCAGCGTCAGTGTGACATTCAGACTCCCATCTGAAGGCATTTCTTCTTTGTCAGACATTGTTTTTTAATAACTTATTAAATACTCTGCAAAAAAAACAAACGAGTTAAATGCCATTCTTGCATTTACAGTTTGAGTCATTTAATGCTGGCAAAAATACAATAATCTACACTTTCTCATTGTCAAAAGTCTGGGTGTGAACTGTTGGTGGTGAAAAAGAGGCATAACTGCATGACTAATTGGGAATACATCTGGCAGATAAATTAATAAATAAGATAGTCATTCGAGTCAGACCTATGAAATAATTGTATCTTTTCTCTCTCTCTCTCTCTCTCTCTCTCTCTCTCTCTCTCTCTCT
>BJFM01000483.1:102994-149787 GCA_016586285.1 Arothron firmamentum | reverse complement strand
TATATATGAAAAGGATAGGAGGCTTAAATATAATATAATATAATACTATACACAATAACACATTTTTAATAAAGATGGGACTGTAGTAGAAGAACAACTTTATGGCAACGTAGTACCCTACAGATAGATTTTAACAGAATTCTGCTGAAAAAATTTTCTGCCTCTTCAATATAGAATCTTATCATAAAGATTTCCACTGATTACTTATCAAAATGTTCTATTTATAAATGCCACATCTAAGACTATGAGCATGTGGCCACACCGATTGGCATTCCAAACAAATGTGATAATTCACTGCAGCCCAAACTAACTCTGGCGCTTGAACAGTATTTAAATTCACTTACAGAATGGTGCAAAACAGACCAGCTTAAATGAACTCTAATGGAAGACAGGAACAGTGTGACAGAGCAGACGTAGACCAGCTCTCTTTAAATATACAAGTGAACAGAAATGCTACATAAAAGTTCAAATTGGTGCGTGGCTTGACCTCAGTAACACTGATATCCGCATCATTATTACCAGGGAACAAAGACTTGCAAAGAGTTTGATTTTGGCTGCTGTCACTCAGCCACAGGCCTTTAATGCAGCAAGATTGATGAAAATGAAGTACTGACCTCAAAACACAAAATGCCTCTTCCTCTTCTTTTTCCTGCTAATTTCCTAAATGAAGCGTCTTTAAGTTTGTACTCCGCGTTCAGTATTTGCACCCTTTGTTGTCAGTTATGCACGGAGCAGACAGATGGTTCGCTGTGCCCTCAAAGCAACTGGAGCAGAGACTGGCTTTGCTATTAGTCCCTCAGCTTAGCCAAGATAAGCTCCTACGCAGGGCAAGCAAACCCGCATCTCTTGCCTAATTCTCCCTGTCACAGCCAACCAAGAAGGCATTCCTCTGTATGGAGATCCACAGTCAGAGCAGGCCTGAGGGCAGGGCAAAGAACTTCTTTAACTGGATGATGGCCAGAACAGACAGAACAAGCTACAGTTACAGTCACCACCGCAACAACAACAAAAAAAAGAAAGCTCTAACCGTCTGCAATGATGACAAACATGGAGATAGAGAAGAGTGGCTTTGCTGAAGCAATGTCGCTGTAAAGCTAACGACGCAGTGTGGATGGCGAGTTTCCTGCAACTAAAAATAAACCTGCTCTGTATGGACTCGTTGCTTTGTGTGGGGAAGCCAACTAATTGAGAGTGGGATAAAAACAATGTGGTGTTTGAGGTATTTAGTGAGGTTAAGCACAATGTCTTTGTGGGGTGCTTCTCTTCTTCACTGCCTCTTCCCTCCCCCCACCGACAAGTCCTTCTGCCCTAGTAATGAGGCCGCACTGGATAGAATACAACCCTTCTGCACAGAGAAATGTATTCAGCTGTGCTTCAAAATTGTGAAGGAAATGAATTACTGAAGCGTAAGTGGCATATTTAATTACTATTCACTGTGTTGCACTGGAACAATAATGGCTGCTATGAGCCTCTGCTAGCAACTCCCATTACATTCACATCTCTGCTGGGATTTTAGTGCAACTTCCTATTCATTTTTGTTGAATAAAATCACTAAATATAAGAATGTTGATCATGTATATGATCAACATTCTTACACTGTGCATTTTGAAGTGAAAAATGATACTCAGTGAATGTTCCAGAGAGTTAAAGTTAATGGGGTCGTTTCAAGTTTAACCTGCAAAATGCACCACAATAAAATAATAGATTCCTTCAAAGGTAAATCATTTGATGGAGTAAACAGAGATTGTTTTTATCTATTTGAAAGACCCCAAGAAGATCTGGCATTTCACGCCAATCACTTGTGACTAATTTCTTCTCCTTCCTGTGTCAATGAGATTAAATAGTTTGGGACCACATGTAATGGGATTACCACAAAGTGATGACTGAGGCTTCTGGGTGGAACAAGTTCCAGTGTCTGAAAGCAGTGGGTTCACAATGGTGTGCATTGTTCTGTGCTGATTTACATGGATCTGAAGCATGAGATTAAGTACTCATGACACCAAAATAATAAATGAATCAGTATTTTTAAATCAGCACTTACAAATGCCTAACTTAACCATTATTTTAATGCCATGTGGAGGTTTTTTTCTTTTCAGTTCAAGTGTGAAACATGGAATATTACAAACATAAATTCATCTTCCAAGCTTTCCAAGTCACTCATCATGCTGGTCATTAAATTAATAACTTTGGCTTGAATGATTAGTTACAATCTCTAACATCAGAAAGGATGAACATCATACAGACATTCTTTATCACATATTGCTATTATGTCAAAGCCCACTTAAAGTGTAACATTAGCATGTATGAGAATGATAGCTGTGTATATGTTTTGTATATAGTGTGATCAAGCGCAGACTACGTAATCATTCATTGTGTGAAATAACAATGTTGTTGTTTGTTACAATGTTGAGCCTAAAAATTACGCTAACTTTACCTCATTCTACATAAAAAAGTCATCTTTAGGGCCATGAGTGAACATTCCAGTTGCCAGGGTTAGGTTCATTTTAAATACCGTTAGTTAAAAAAAAAAAAAAGAATAAAAACAAAAAGTAGTTGCTGCACGGTACAGATACAGATTTTTCCTGGTTAACATAGAGATACAGCACACTAGAACTCCCCAAAAGTGTGGCCAAGGCATCATTAGCATTTTGATGTGAGCAAATAAGCAACCTCCATCCACTCTCGCATTCCATAAACACTAATGTTTAACTGAAAATTCTTCTTAAAAGAATTTCCAATTTTCTGAGATGGTGTTATTTGTTAGTTATAATCACAATGATACACAGTATTTTTAATGTGTTTTGTTCCCTGATTGGTACAAATTTAATGGTAATCTGAAATTACAATAAATGATAATAATATCATGGATCGATAAGAGAACTTCATGACTGACGTTTCAGTTCAGGTGATCCGCTTCCTAATCATTTCTGCAATCTGGTTCAAAGTGCCACCACCAGAAGAGGGAAGTAAAATATTATTAATATATTTGAAATGAATTAGCAGCCCAAAAGTAAATGTTTTTGTTTTGTTTTTTGTGAGCAGAATTATTATTAGCATAGTTTCAACATTAATAACATACCGTTAAAAGTAGAATTTCCATCTGTGTGTTAGTGCATCATATACACTAATAAACCAATGCAGTATACTGTACATAAATGTAAATAATTATGTTTTGTTCCAGCAAGGTCAACAAACTGGCAAATATTGCAGGAATAACTGATACAAAAGGAGAGGAGGGGGGGGGGAAAGCAATTTTAATCTTTAAAAAAAGCATTTCTTATAGTGAAGATCTATGATGAAGTGAAAAATGAAAAAGTCAAAAAAAAATGCTGATTCACTGTGGTCGTTGCTGAGTAAATGCCATTTAGTGAGATAGCAGGTTAATGTTAATACGAATCAGGGTCAGTCAGTAAAGTAGGTGGAGAATTGAACATGTGACTACAAGACACTGACATTTATTAACTCACCACCACTGCTGTGGAACAAGAAGACAACCAGAAAACGACGATGATTTTTCCTTCTTCTTTTTTTTAAAAATGATAATAATAACATCATCATCATGACTGCAGCGTAACACCAAGATTAGTGGTTACGGTTCCAACTCGGACGTGGAAAAAGAATTCCGCAACTGCTCATTGATCTTCCAGGTATTGCTCACTAATGTTTTCGATCCTTCAGGTTCTGCCTACTGATCGTTTTAGCTCTTGCAAGTTATGGTCAACGTTAAAGAACCATCTTTTTGTTTGTTCCTATGACAGAGTTGCCGATGGCGTTCCAGAATCTGTGCAATTTTGAAACTTTCCAGCAGTTCTGGAGTCCCTACGGTTATGAGGGGAAGCTGGAGGACACGATTGAGCAGGAGTTTAGTCGAAGCAAAGGTACGATGATCAAAGGTACTGTTTTGCAAAAGTACATATTTCATTAAGTTGTGGGACTACATGCGCGTTTCAACCAAAGATTTATCAGGAAACGCGTTTTGGTTTTTGCGTTTGTTTTGAGCCTTCTGGGCCACTGTAGAAAACTGTTTGCGTTCTGTTTTAATTCTGTTAAATACAGACACGATAAAAGCTCTTCTATCCCATCAGTAATCTGAAATAAAATAACAATTTCTGTAGGATTATTGTAGAATGGGAATACTTTCTTTCACTCCCTAAAACTAATATTTTGGAAGCAAGAAACTCCCTGAATTGAATTGCTGCAAAAGTATAGAATAGCATAAAATACTCGTATGTGGACAGTCTACATAGGTACAGCCTAAATATATAGATTAAGTTTGCCACAAAAAAAAAGATGGCAATCACTGGAATGAGGATGAATCACTATTTCCACTCACTGTGCTAAAATAAATTTATACCTATTTATACCACGCAGATCATAACTCAAATGTCAGTCATGAAGTTCCACACCATTTTTATGGGATTGGATAACTATTTATAACTAGATCACTCAGGTAAAATTAGCAACTTGTGAGAACTGCTTAATCTACCAATAACCCCATCTGGGAAAATTTGAAAATGTTTGAGAAGAATTTTAAGTTAGATGTCAGTGTTTTTAGAATATGAGAATGGAGGGGCTCATTAATATACAGCAAAATGCTGATAAGTATGCTTTGGTCTTAGCTTGGGGAAGTTTCTAATGGTCTGTGTCTCTGTTAAATAGGAATAACCTATCTGGACCATGCAGCAGCTACTTTGTACCCTGAGTCTCTCCTCAGAGACTACTGCCAGGATCTTTCAAGAAATGTGTATGGTGAGAGGGCTTGTTTTTATGAGTTCATTCACTGTTGATTTGAAATATTTTAGGTATTATTATTGTCCCCATAGGAAACCCACACAGCCATAACCCCAGCAGCAGACTGACACATGACACCTTGGAGAGAGTCAGATACAGGTAAAGTCTCCTTATGCCTGTTACTTCTTACTTTGTTGGATCAAATGAGTTTAAATAGCATTTTCTTTCAGGATATTGCAGCATTTTAACACCACCCCTGAAGAGTACTCTGTGATTTTCACTTCTGGTTGCACAGCTGCTCTCAAAGTCGTTGCTGAGAGCTTTCCATGGAGATCAGCGAGTGACAACGAAGCAGGAAGCTGCTTCTGTTACCTCACAGACAATCATACTTCTGTAGTTGGTATAAGAGGAAAAACCTTTTCTCACGGAGTATTTACACTGCCTGTGTCAGCACAGGCTGTGGAAGACAGGGCAAACGATAAGACACAACATGATGTTGATATATGCCAGACACCACACCTCTTCTGCTACCCAGCCCAAAGCAACTTTTCTGGGTGGAAATATCCTCTTAACTATGTGAAAGGTATCCAGGGTAGACATCTGTACCCAGCATGTGACCACCCAGGCTGCTGGTTTGTGCTGCTGGATGCAGCCTCTTACATCAGTTGCTCCCCACTGGACCTCCAGAATTGCCCCGCTGATTTTGTTCCAATCTCTTTTTACAAGTTGTTTGGATTTCCTACAGGCCTGGGGGCCCTTCTTGTGCGTAACAATGCAGCATCCATACTAAAAAAGGCTTATTTCGGAGGAGGCACTGCAGCTGCTTACCTTTCTGGGGAAGATTATTATCTGCATGCGACAAACATGTCTGACAGGTAAAGTCTATTACAAGGCTGCCAAATTCCAGGTATTCTATAATTGCTCCCAGCTGTCACATCACTCATTGATCCATGTCCTAATATGCAACAATGTACCACAAAAGGTTTGAAGATGGAACTGTCTCTTTCTTGGATATCATCGCTGTTAACCATGCGTTTGATGCTCTGTACAGAATCACAGGTGCTGTAACAGATGTGGTTATTCATACATATTACCAAAGTCATCAGTAACACAATGCACATGCACAGCATTTAAATGATGGCCTATTTTAAAGTAATGTCTGCTTTTTCTTCCATACATTATTTTGCCCCATAGGAGGTATGCATTGTATTCAGCAGCACACTTTTGGCTTGACACAATACACTTACATGCTGCTGTCAAGTCTTTGCCATGGCAACAGTCAACCAGTGGCTCAGATATATGCTGAAGGCCAGTTTGAGAGTCCGAGCACACAGGGCCCTATTCTAAACTTTAACCTTGTGGATTCCCATGGACAGATAATTGGCTATTCTCAGGTGAATTGAACAAATAAGATCAATTATTGTGTTGTAATTATTTTATCTACCCCAAAGAATATGAATGCTCTTCTATTGTCCTTAGGTAGACAGAATGGCCAGTTTGTACAACATCCATCTCCGCACAGGTTGTTTCTGCAACACTGGTGCCTGCCAGTACTTCCTTGGGATAACCAATCAGCAGATGAAGAGAAATGTGCAGGTAAAACAATAGTCTTTTTGAAAGTCCTTGTAATTCGAAGACCAACTTTAAGAATGTACTACCCATTTTTCCTTTGGTGTGTAATATGTACCAAAGATACATTTGAAAATGTCAGTAGAAACCACAAGGTCATTAAAGAGAACTATTAACTGTTATTTGTGAGAACATTCATATTAAAAAAATGACATTCCTTAAGTAATTCTGTCCAAATCTGTTGCTACAGGTAGCAAAGCAACAATTAATGTGAAAATTTCTGATGAGCATCAGTGTAGTTCTGTTATCACCTTATTGCATATGGTTGAAAGACTCATGAGACAAGTCAAAACATGAGACAAGTCAAAAACCTTAAGTCAGTTAACCAGCTGAAATGGGAATAGTAGCAAGGAATTAAAATAAGATGCAAAAAAATCTCTGTTTCGAGAAACACAGTTATTGAACCACTAGATTAACTTAGGTTAGATGGGCGGTGCAGCTGTGTCTCATTTAACACATACAAAAATAACATGGGTAAAGAGAATTGATTTATCTATATTTACATGTTTACTAAGCTGTACACTATACTGATCTTGTTGACCACTGGATCAAATTCTCAATGTATACAGTAGTATGGAGGGAGTTAATAGATAGTTCCTATTTCCCTAAATAATCCAAGGAAGACTTATTCAGCTATTTGATCTGTGAACAGTATTGATATTTTCAAATCATTTTTATTTTCATTGTGCCCCTCATGCATAAAAACAGAATTTTGGGTGACTAGTTTTCTTTTTAAAAATCATCATGATCATTGAGGTGATTTTTTTTTTTTTGACACATTTGATGTGCTAATTGTTTTCTTAGTTTGCACATGGCCCGAGAACTTTCACTCAGTGTGTACTAAACTATTACTTTAAGTGCGTCTGAAACAGTTTAATATGTCTTTCTCACCAAGGCTGGTCATGTCTGCGGAGACAACATTGACCTGGTAGATGGCCAGCCGACTGGATCAGTTCGTGTGTCCTTTGGTTACATGTCAACGTTTGAAGATTGCCAGAAGTTCCTAAACTTTGTTGTGGAGTGCTTTGTGGAGAAACCAGTCACTGTGAACCAATCGAAACTTGAGAAGCTGAGAACAGCTACGGCGCCATGCTGCCGCATCACAGAAGCTCGCCCAATCAAAGTCTCCGGCAGAGAAGAAGAGGAAGTAGAGGAAAAGGAGAAACCTTCAGACGCATCACTGAGAGGGTGTGGACAGGGAAATGCTTACACTCTGACCAATATCTACATATATCCCATCAAGTCATGTGCAGCATTTGAGGTTTGATGATTCCTTAATTTTTTTCTGTCACTGTTTATCTAGTTCACAGACAACAACAAAGTCTGAGGTTACGTTTTCTCCTCGCTTAGATTTGTATGCTTCACTATTAGTAGCCAAGACTATGGCGAGAGAGAGGAAGAAAGAGAGAGAGTATAGTTATCGCCCCAAGAAAATTGTCAGATGTGTTGTAAATAAATGTCAGCACTTTTTGAGTTTGTTTTGATGCTGTGCTGCTCATACAGGTGTATGACTGGCCTGTGGGACCTAAAGGTTTACTATATGACAGAGGCTGGATGGTGGTGAACAAAAACGGTGTTTGCCTCAGTCAAAAGAGAGAGTCACGTTTATGTCTCGTTCAGCCTCAAGTCCATCTGTCTTCTAACAAATTGCTGCTGCAGGCATCAGGTCAGATCATTCATTTCGGCAGCTTATTAAAAAACACACAGCGCTTGCCCTGTTCAAGAATGTTGTTGTTTTTTTTTCTTCATTTCCCCTGTTGTCTCACAGGAATGGATACTATTTCAGTTCCCCTTAAAAACACTGCCGACGTGCACTCAGGGTATGAAGTGTGTCAGAGCAAGGTTTGTGGTGACAGGTGCGCTGACCTCTACTTCTGTGGGAAATACTGACTCACGTAATATGGCCCACATCTTCTCCTCTCTCACTCACCCACTCACTCACCCACTTGATCCCTCTCCCAGGCCACCTCTGCAGCATTGCGTAATTGTGCATTCCTATTGTTGAGAGTTTTTTAATGAAAAAACGCATTGTCCAAAATCTGATAGAAGTCACATCAGCTGCTTGACAGGTTACAACAGAAATTCACTATTTGGTTCTTGGACTGCTACAAATAAGCAGGAGCATCAAACTGCAGATTTCCCTGGGGGGTTACGATCTTATTCCTTCTCCCTCCCCTAGGGTGGAGACTGTCGACTGTGGGGATGAGGCGGCGGCGTGGTTTTCAGAATTCCTTGGACAGCCATGTCGCCTGATAAGACAAAACCCCAACTTTTCCCGAGATACAAAGAAGAGGTCTTTAGGAGGTATTATTAAATCTCTTTTTCACCTGTTGTACCTGTGTATTGTATGTCTTGAACATGATTTTTGTAAACAGGACAAGGTCACATTTTCCATTTAATCCTTCAGATTTATATCTTGAGTTCAACATGTGCTCCCATTCATTCACCATCAGGAATTATTATTGATATGCTTTTTCCCAAAAAAAACAAGGCTTACAAAGACATACATACATTGATTTGCTGAATTCTCCTTGTACTACTTTAGTTAAGAGCAGCTGTTCATGGCATTACTGTATTCTCCACTCACTGATAAGCTGAGAATCTGTTTTTGGATAATAAGCCATGGCGCTTTAAAAGGCGTCATAGAATAGCACAAATTACCGGTAATATGTACCTGCTTGGCATCACCATGATTTTATTTTTTTTTTCCTACTAATAAATATGAAACGCTCCCTGGTTTCTTTCAAGGATTCAAGGAGCTTTATTGTCATACTGGTACACATTTGCACATGAGACAGTACGAAATATCACTCTCAAGGTCTCAGTTAGCCCAGTAGATCTAAACTATATTGTTGTTTTCTCTTGTTCTGACCTACCCAGTAGGTATACAAAGATGATGTACCACTGTCATGTCTAGCTTCTCCACACTACTTTTCACAGTCCTTTATGTGATGCATTGTGTGCACTAAATAGGGTACAGCAATTCTGTCATCTTTCCGACAGCGCTAAAAAATGGCGTTCTCCCAGTTAGTTCACTATATAGGTTTGGGGTGATTGTGTTTACAAAATCATATTTATACATTTTAAAATCTCCAATTTGCCCAACTATTAAAGCTTTAACTTTATTTTAATTTTTAAAGCGTTCCTAGAGTAATCATTAATCTTTTATTTGACTTGATTTCAACTTAACTAATTTATATGGCACATTTAGAGGCAGTTTATTTTACCAAAGTGCTTTACATCTGAAACACAAAGGATAAATACATGAAACAAGCTAACAAAACAATAGGAAAATGGGGGAAATCTCAATTCGTACTATAATTGATTGACCAAAAGTAGAATTTTATAATGAATTGAGTATTTCAGGGATTTGGTGCAGTTCTAAAATGTTACTTTTGTGTTAAAAATGTTAAAACATTACTTCATTCTTTCAACCTGGATCTTGGGACAACCAGGACCATCTGATTTTCTCTCCACAAAACTCTCAAAGCGAGGCCAAAAGTGAAGTGATGCACTGTCACTGTGCCCGTCATCATTAGCTGTTTTACTGTATCTCCCCTCCTGTTATTCTCAGTTGACCAAATGCTTAGGAACTGAATTGAATTGCAGATGTTATAATTTATATTCTTGGAGCTTGAAGCGATCAACATCACTGTCGTCTATCTTTCATGTCACTACACAGATTTACAAAAAAGCCGCATCTACACTCAGTATTGATAAGATTTAAAATAAATAAATAAATAAATTCCTGAAATGCAGTATATATTTAAAATAATCCTTGTATTAATGTAAAATCTTTCTTTTTTTAGCAGCAACCACCACGTCCCTGTCCCTCGTGAATGAAGCTCAGTATCTCATGATCAACTGTGCCAGTGTACAACTCATTCAGGAGTTAATGAGCAGCAGGTTTAAACACCCAGAGGCTTTACTCAAAACACGCCAGGAAATGACAGAAAGATGCCTGTATATTTACATTGTATTTTATGATTTGTGGAAAGGTAGCATGTAATTTCCACATCCCCTTTCTCAGGCAGGAAAAGTCTGTGGGTGGTCAACGCCTCGGCACAAAGAATATCACCAGCCGGTTCCGGGCCAATTTAGTCATTGCTGGTGTAGAAGCATTTGAAGAGGATAATTGGTCACAACTGATGATTGGCAACACTCGCTTTGTGGTGAGCTGATGCGAAATTCTCACATGCACCGACTTCAGATTTCTCCAAACTGAGCATTTCCATTGTGATTGAATCCAAAGGTCACAGGTCAATGTGGAAGGTGCTATATGGTTGGAGTAGACCAGGAAACTGGCGCCAAAACAAAGGAGCCTTTGTTGTCTCTGTCTAGCTATCGCACCGGGAAGGTCAGTCCACAGCAACTACTGCAGGGTCTGTTGATGTGTGAAAAGATGAATTACCCTCCATGTTATTGTGCATTTCTAGGTTACCTTTGGTGTATACCTAAAGCATGACTTACCAGCAACATCCACAGCAGTCCTGTCTACTGACTCCCTTGTTCAGCCGGAGCAAAATGGCTCTTAAAAATGTCACCTCATTTTTTATTTTTCATAATCTTTTACTAAATTAAGCAATAATTATTCTACTGCATGGTGTAAGAACAGTTCTCAAATCCTTTCTTTTCACCCGAGGCTGCTCTTTCTTTTGCGTGTGCAGCCTTGGCGTCTTTCGTCCATCAAATGTCCTTGCATTCAGAATTGATTCTAGTCCTTTGCTGTCTTGGAATTTTTAGATAGTTGCATTCCTACAAATGTAATAAATATAAAATTATTTTTTGAGGTAAAAATGTTAGAGACGAATATATGGGTCACTAAATAGAGGTCATCGTTTGGCACTAATTTTTTCCTGTTTCCTGCTCAAATTGTTGGAACTTTTTTCATACTCAATAAACCATTTATGATAAAGCTGTCTGATTTTTCTCTTTCATATGTCATCCATGTCGAAGAAATCACTCAGTTCAGGTTTGAGGTTTGCTGTGGTGGTGTGAGTTTAATTTAAAGTATGCCGGCCACACTGGTGGACTGATGGACGCAGAGCTGGTCTGAGTGGGTGAGCTGACCCAGAGCAGTGGAATCAGGGTACATTTATACAGGGAAACAAAAGGCAGTGATCGCATATGTAAATACAGCAGTTTATTACACAGGAACTGGGATGACGGGAGACAGTAAGGGCTAAGGAGGGGGGTCAGTGCCATTTGAGCACAGACCTCAAGATCAAGGCGCATAAATGGAGGTTCCTTGATTAAGGTGTTAATCAAAGATGGGAAATACAGGAGAAAGGGGAAACACAAGACAGTAGGGGGTAGGAAGGGGAAGCAGTGCCAATTGTGCATGAACTTCAGGATCAAAGGGTTCACTGATTAAGATGATAATCAGAGCCAGGAGACAGAGGAGGAAGGAGACTACAAGACACCAAGAAGTGAGACGTCTTGGTGGGTGGGAACAGATGGTCTGAGACATTCCCAGGTAATAGAATGCAGAGACGTTCCTAATACAGTACACAAAAGACAGCTAACAGAAAAAGCATTACAATATACAGAGATATTTCAAATACAAGACATTATTTGAAATACAAGACCTTCTTTGTTTTCTTCCGCACCTCTCATTTTAGTGCTGCGCAGTAATCTGTTATGTTATTTTTGAAGTTAATATGATTCAAGGTATGCAATTTTAGTCATTTATGTTGTCCAGGTGCATTCCTTATTGAGAGTAGTTGAGTTTGCATTGGACATTTGATAAAATGCATAGAATCGCTGCATCATTATTCTATGGATTTCTTTTCTTACCAAACCTAAATGTCTCATGTAGGTGTATTCATTTAAAAGTTTCAAAGTAGCCTATCCCTCGGGATTTTGGTAGCAGAGCAGTCAAAGCCACAGCAGTTGCAAGAATAAAAGTGGGTTTTTAAGATATGTTTTTAAAATGGACAGTGAAGGGGCTGGTCTGATATGCAGTGGGAGGTCAAGACCTTTTAAAAATTTAAAAACAAATAAAAGAATCTTAAAAGGGTTGCCAGTGGAGGGAGGCAAGAATGGAAGTAATGTGCTCTCTCTTACATACTTCAGTTAAGAGGCAGGCAGCAGGAGCAGCGTGAGGGAGGACTGACTGACTCCAAAGTAAAGTGCATTACAGTAATCCAGTTGAGATATGATGAATTGATTACTGTTTCAAAGTGCTTTTGTGCAAGAAAGGGCTTACCCTTTGCCAGCTGCCTAAGGTGAAAAAAGCTGGACTTAACTGTTGCACCCATTTGCCAATCCAATTTTAAATCACCTTCCATCTTAAAACTCAAGTTTGAGATGATTGACTTCATAGTGTGCTACAGGACACAAGACAATTCAATTATATTAGTCAATTAATTTAGTCAATTAATTATATTAACATCCCTCACCTAAATCTAATCATCAGTTACCCAACATTTCCAGAAAATTTAATTAAAATTCGTTTATTTGATATTTCTCTCTCTCTCTCTCTCTCTCTCTCTCTCTCTCTCTCTCTCTCTCTCTCTCTCTCTCTCTCTCTCTCTCTCTCTCTCTTTTTTTTTTTTTTTTCTGGGATTTTTTGGACACCGTAATAGCTATTAAGCTGAATGCACAGCCGCAAGTTTCGGTGTATGTTTTGTTATGTGCGACATACAGGGCCCAAGTTTTTGTGGTTTGGTGTTTTGGGTGCCTTATGGGTACCTTTATCAGTTTGTTTGTTTTTTTTTTTTGTTTGTTTTTTGGAGATTTCTCTTGGTCCGTTTGACCGAGGGCCTTGAAACTTCACACACACGACCAGTCATCGGGACGCACGTTTTGGTGTATGGATCGTCCCTGTGCGCCAGTTCCAAAAACCCTCCCATAGCATAACATGGCCTTTTCCGGGGCGCTTTAAACCCGATATTTGAGAAACCCTTACCCCTATTAAAAAAGACAAGTCAAAGCACACATTCCTGAATTTTCCGCACGTTTTGATGTATGCATCATGTTTTTTTTTCCTGTTTTTTTTTTAAATTCAGGATAGTGGGCCATTGGTTGTGTATTGTGGGTGAGTTTGTGATGTGACTGTGAAAAAATGCCACAGTGAACAACCTTTAAAGTCTCCAGAGTGTTAGAGGAGGGTATGTAGAATAAGCCAGTAGTGGAATTTGTGGAAAAGTATTTTATTTCGATTTTATATGAATATTTCAATTTGACATACTGTGATTGTGAGAAAGTGGTACAGTGAATAACCTTGTAAGTCTCCAACCTTGTAAGGGGGGTGTGTTTAAGAAGAACTGGAATGTATTGGAGTTTATAGGGAAAAAAATTGTCTTTTGTTACATTTTTTTCTTCGTCTGCCACTCCCACGGCGGCGCATACGTTTTACCGTACCATGCAATGTAGATGAGCACAGGACTTTCAAACTTGACAGCGTGACCGTGTCGTTTCGAAACGCGGGTGGCGTGACCGCAGTCACAAACCCGCCTCGACTGGACGCACGTTTCGTTGGTCGGTCGTGCGCGCGAGGTTAGATAAGAATTTTTAAGGTAGCACCATATTTTGAAGCGGGGAGCTTTACTAAAAGTAACAGATAAAGGAGCGCAACCTCAACTCAACTCCCGTCCTTTAAATTGAACTTTGTACAAACTTTATTACAGACTGACTTCGTGAATCACTGTGGAACGCTGATTCAAATTTCAGTTAAAGTTTAGTTTGTTTGACTATCACTTAGTGTGGGCTACAAGATGAGGAAGAGGCTCCATGAACGCAGTGATTCAAACAGCGATAACTTCAGACGGCGCAGGAAGGAAGAAAAACAGTGAGTTTTTAAGCGGATTCGAGCTTGAACCTCAGCTGTGAACCAAGGGGAGGCACTTCTAAAGTCCTCTGATGTTTCCTTTGTATAGGTCGTGACTGGGGAACGTCTTTATAGAATAATGCAAGCATAATGCTCATAAAATTAGTTAAACTGTTGCAATATGCATAAGAAAAACAAGTAAATAAAAATATGACCATGCAGGTCACTGTTGTGTTTGGACGATTGGAGGTAAATAATAATGATGAAAATTGTATGTTAAATTGGAGCTGATCACCAGATAGATGGTCTCAGACTGAATGACCTGGTGTATGTTATTTCTGGTACCATGAGGAGAGCAGTCTGTTCTGCTTGATTAAAGTGTTAAGGAGGATAATATGATGATCCTTTCATTAATTGGAGAATAGCATCCCCTTTCCTGTGGGGAGACAAGGAGGTCTGTCGTGGTATCTCTCTTGCGTGATCAGATTATTGACTGATTTTTTCCTCTGAGATATTAATTTTTCATTTTTATGCTGCAGCTACATGCACTGCTGATCAGACGTGTGCACAGCACCTGTGTGCCTGCTAATATGCTGGCGTGTGTACGTCCCCAGTTACATTTATGTGCTGTGCTATCTATTACAAGATCATCCACCACACCCTTCGTGGTTTATGAAATTTGTCCTTACTGCAAGGTTACCTTTTAGCGTAGACATGCAAATTTTTAAATACACAACTATTCGATCCACTGATCCCGCCACCCCCAGGCTTTGCCTAAAAAAACTAACTTTGCACCCTGATCTGTAAACAGGTTGAGATAACAGCTAACTGTTAACTTGACAATCAGATAAGTGGATTTTATCATGTAATATTTAGATTGTGCAATTTTAACAATAATTATACTTTGTGCTATAATATTTTGGAATTGCAAAATCTATCAACTATTGTGTGTATTGTGGGCTAATCAGAGTAGAGTAGTAGTAGAAGTAGTAGTTGTAGTAGTAGTACTTTTATTACTATGAACAGTCACCAGCTTACTTACTATAAACAGTCACCAGCTTCACCACCTAGAAATTGTTCTTATTTTTAAAGGTAGTCGAAATGGTCACATATACCTAGGTTAAAACCTAAAAAATAATAATAATACTAAAAAAAATCATATTGAAACAAACCTTTAGTTTGAAGTAACAAATTATTGGCCTCCTACCTCAGTCATCCAACCACTGAAACACCTTTGTCACTACTAGCTTGTAGTGGTGCATTACTTTGAACTACTGAACACACTGATCAATGATAATGTCTCTGTCATAAATAATAAGCTGTTGTACATTTAATCTAATTTACTGTTCTTGGATTAGCTAGTTATGTATTAAGTGAAGGTGACAGTTGAGACTCAACCGGCACAAACTTTACTCAGCTGTAATTTTGTGTGACATGTTCACTCACTGAAAGCACTGAAGCAAGGGGATATAACCACTTAGCTTGAATTTAGAGTGAACAAAAAACATATTTAGTGTGTAGGAATATTTGAAATGAGCTGAAGTGATTTGAAGCAGGAATGGCGTTTCCTCATGGAGCTCCTCACGTTTGCTGAGTCGATTTAAAACAGCTCACTTCCAGCTGAGGTCAGATGAGGAGAATAAAACTTGGTCTATAGCCAGCTATACAGTGAAGCAAATCAGTTATAAATTTCATATTATCTGCCTGTTATGGCTTTTGTAATTATACTCAGATCCTTTTTCTGACTTATGACAAAGCACTTATATCATAAGTCAGCCCCAAAGTTTCATCTCTGTCTTTCTGTTCTCAGGTCCCCGTCATGGTTGAAAAGAAGCTTATTTGGCCTTTTGGTCTTATTTCTAGTGCCTGTCTCCATTAAGTTTCTCTTGGATTTAATCCAGCACTTTGTATACACTCACAGAGGTAAGTCATTTCCCTGTTTTCCTTGTCAGAAATGTTGTAAATCCCTCAGTGGTCAGCCACATCTTTCCTATCTGCAGTCAGGATGCCGTTCTTTGTGGACCTCAGCCAACCTGCTGATTTCTCCCTTAATCACACCATCAACATTTACCTGACATCAGAAGAGGGAATCTCTCTTGGTGTTTGGTAAGACCAGGTTCAACTTTTAGTTCTTTTCTTTCACTAAGGGAAAAAAAAGGGGGACTCCTGCACTCTGGTTGACTGTTGTCTCTCTAAACAGGCTTTTCCATCTTTTTCAGGCACACTGTCCCTGACAGACTGTGGAAAGAGGCACAGGTGAAAGACGTTGATTGGTACCAGAACAGTTTAAGTGATGGCAGCCCAGTCTTCATATATCTTCACGGAAACACAGGCAACAGGTATGGCAAATAATTGTGTTGTGTTAGAGTTAAATCATAAAGAAACACACAGTCAACATGCCACACAGCAGAAATGGTATGTTTTACTCATTTACTAATGATGGGCCATATGTTCATAAATAACTCTAACAGGGCGGCACCACATCGGGTAGGAGTGGCAAAAGTGAGTGATCCCTGGTGCAAACACATTTATCATTTTTGAGGCTGAGTTAATGTACAAAAGCTTCAGAAGCCATGCTGTTGACAAATAAGTTGTGTATCTGCAGGTTTTAAGTGCGCTTGGTTACCATGTGCTGGTGCCTGACTACAGAGGTTAGTGAGCTTTTTCTCTCCTGAGCCTTTATGTTGTTACTAATACAAGAGCATCTCTTGTTGACTATAATGTTGAATTGATTGAGTAAAGCTATCTTCTTATTGTGACGCTCGTGGATTTGGTTGTTGTTACACAGTCAAAAGTCAAAGCTTCAGCATTGACGGTAGCGCTGCTTTCCTTCTAAATGACTACCATCTAGTGGCCAGTAGTTGTAACACTATGAGTAGCTGACCTGAGAACCCTGACAGGGTTTGGAGATTCTACTGGGGAGCCAACTGAACCTGGTTTGACCACTGATGCTATCTACATATACCACTGGGTCAAGGCGCGTGTCGGAAACAGCCTGGTGGTCATCTGGGGACACTCTCTCGGTACCGGGTCAGTAAGAAAACATCCACCCTACAGTATACAGATACAACTTTACATCTGCACTGCATAGTCCTTTTTGAATTTAAACTTGCATTTTCTTCCCTGTGGGATGAGCAACACCAGCTGCCCTGCCTGAACATTGATGCATTGAAACATTTCCTCTTTAAAATGTTCTCTGATTCAGTGAACAAATGTCACAAATTGCTGATTTTTTTCTGATTTTTTTCCCCTCAGGTCCTCCCAATATAGCAAAACCTTACATTTCAGAGTAGCCTTTTATTGTGGCCAGCCTAAGGAACACCTGTGCAATATTCATGCTGTCTAATCAACATCTTGATATGCCATTCCTGTGAAGTGGGATGGATTATCTCGGCTAAGGACTCACTAACGCAGATTTAGACGGATTTGTGAACTATATTTGAGAGAAATAGGTCTTTTGTGTAAATAACTCATACAAAATGCAAAAACATGAGCAAAAACAAAGTATTGCATTTTTTTTCAGTATACATGTGACAATTCCTGATTAAAAAATGAATGCTATTAAAGCTGCCTCAGTCAGGAGGCATTGAAGAGTTGAAACCACTCGATAGTAACTAAATCTGTCATCATTCATTTCTGTACAGAGTGTCCACTAACACAGCAGTAAAACTGGCTGAACAAGGTAGGTTTTACTTCTAAAAGGAATAAGATAAAATTACTTTTAGCACTTCAGGGTGATCATAGTTTATGTTTTTCTAGGAGTGATTTTTGATGGCGTGATCCTGGAAGGTGCATTCAATAGTGCTCGTCAGGAGATTCCAGTCCATCCATTTATTTGGGTAAAGTTACTCCTTTTGATATATGGCTTTTCTTTATTGGCTACAGTATGAATACATCCTCAAGCTTGTGTTTGTCTTCTGTTTAAAGTATTACTGGAAATTTCCAGGCATAGGGATCTTTTTCCCTAAGCCATGGGATGAAAATATAGTGATATTTCCCACTGAAGAAAAGTAAGTCTTTAAAACATCTTGGTTAGATTCCACAGTTATGTGTACAATTTTATTTAGTCAAACCGTTGGGTAATAATATGGTTATGTGATATGTAATGTTATTAATAATTTTGATAAATTTGTATGTGCTTTTGTCGCCCTGTAGCTTGAAGAAAATGAGAAGCCCAATCCTTTTCCTTCATTCAGAGGATGATCATTTAGTTCCTATGCCCATTGCACAGCAGGTATTACTAAAGGATAAAAGTCAATAATACAATATAATTTGAATTTTGAGTGATATCTTGATATGCACTAAATATGAAATTTGCAATGTTATTAATGAGAAGCAAATTTAATTAAACACCTGTTTTCCTCATATTTAATAATATGGCACAGTTGTCAAATGCTACAGAAAGTTGTTTAATATGGTGAAGTGGGGAAAGCAAAAACAGCACTACGTCATGTTGATCAGGTTCAGATTGTTGCATCATATTTAAAGGATGGAACCTTCAATCCATGGAAGAGACAAAACTGATAGCAAATTGCACTATAATCCGTCCATGAACCATCTCTTAAACTACTCACCCATTATTCTGCTTGGCTGTGACAATCAATCACTGTGGAGAGCTACACAGTTTACGTTTAAAACAAATGTATCATGCACTTAAAAAACTTGTAAACTCATTTCATTGAATGTTGTCCATGTATTGGCCCCCATTTGCCTTCATTGATTGTTTTTTTATTTCGCTTTTTTTGTTAGCATGTTTTTATCATCTAAAATTGTCTAAAACACATTAAGCTTCTGTTCAGATATGGACTTGACTCCCTTTGTTGTGTTCTCTCAGCTATATGAGGTAGCACTGAATGCCCAGAATACAGAGCGAGTCAAGCTAGTGACATTTGATGGCCATCTCGGGTACCAGCACAATGGCCTCTACAGAGACCCCAAACTGCCTGGCATCTTAAAGTGAGCATACCTTTTTAAAAGTATACAAAACATTTTATTTGCTGCAACTCAGCATGTTTTCTGAAAAATGAGGTTTTTTTAAATTGCCACTTTGATATCATTTGTCCTTTGCAGGAACTTTGTACATTCTTTGCAGTTTTCGAAAACTGGATGAAGAAAGAAGGAAAAAAGACTGATGTGCATATTACAGAAAATTATAATTCACTTTAAATGTGTAATACGAGACCAAGATGATGAGTGTTTCGTTTAATTAAACTACTTTTTCCCCCCTACCTGTGGCTTATTAATTTGCAGTCATCATACCAGGAAATGCATCTCAAGTGCATCTTAGATGTTTATTAACTATAACAGGAGATGCCCTTTTTCTGTGTCTCCCAGGCGCACAGGTTGTAATCCTAGCAGCCCAGAGTGCACGCTTGTAGGGCGCGCAAGCACACCCCATACACCAAAATGTGTGTCCCGACCAGGCGGTCCTGTGTGTGAAGTTTCAAGGCCCTTGATGAAACGGCTCCGAGAAATCCCCCCCAAAAACTGAAAATGGTCCACACAAGAATAGCAAAACACATAAGCCAATATAAGTGCGTGCCCATGGGGCACACATGACCAACCCATACACAGAAAATGTGCAGCGCGAGGAGGCAGTCACGTATGTATGAAGTTTTACAGCCCTCTGATGAACAAGCCCCAAAAAATTCCCAATAACCTGAAAACTGTCCCCACACAAATAGCAAAACAAAAAAAACCTCTAAATCTTGGGCCTTGTAGGTCGCACACAAATAATACAGACACTAAAATGTGTGTGAAGCAAAATCTCAGTGAAGCGGTCGCGTGTGTGCAGATTCAAGGCCCTCGGTCTAACAAGCCCCCCAAAAATCCCAGAAAAACCATTAAAAAAAAGTCTGGGTTTCACTCATTTTTTTTCACTCATTCACATTTTTTTTTGTCAAAATTTTTTTGCTGCGTATCTCCTCCTACACCTTTTGTTGCACCGGCATGAGCACTACATCAAAATGTGTGGAAAATTCAGGAATAGTGTGCTATGACATTTCTTTTTAATAGGGATTGTGGTTTCCGAACTATCGAGGCTCAAGTGTGCCAAAAAACCAAAGTTATCCTATGGGAAAGTTTTCGGACCTGCGTGCACATGGATGACCCACACATCAAAACGTGCGTCCCGATGAAACGGTTGTGTGTGTGTGAAGTTTTAAGGCGCTCAGTCCAACGGACCCCAAAAAATTGCCAAAAAACTGAAAATGTCATCGTCTCACACACACACACACACACACACACACACACACACACACCGCCAAACCAATACTCGGGCCCCGTAGGTCGCACGCTAATAAAACATACACCAAATCATGTGGTTCGGCCAACCGGACATGGATGTGTATCTTCAGCTTAGTACCTATTACGATGTATGAAAAATCACAGAAAAACATCCTACAAGAAGGCTGACATTTTCTGCATGACATCACTGTGTCTTGTGTGTGGATACGGAGGGGAGGGGCTGCTGTGAAAGTGGATAGGGGTTATCTATGGTGTGTTTAACTTGTCGTTTCTCCTTCATCGATGAATATATTGTCATGAAATTACACACACGTGTATTTATTTTAAAGTCTTCCGGTTCCAACAAGTCCACCAACAAGAATATTAGTAATTTGTTAAGTGCTCCAAATTTGCATTTGAAAAGGGTGGGTTCTGTTCGTTTCTTTAGCAGTTTGTGGGTCAGGCACAGGTCTGCTCAGCTCATGAGGCGACTTGTGGGTGGGCATGAAGGGCAAGGAATGGAGACACACAATTACAATTTCTGTGGAATTGTTTCGTCTTAGTATTAATGTGTATTAAAAATGCCTCTGAACGCCTCATCAGGGAGGTGTCCTGGAGGCATCCTAAGTAGGTGCCCTAGCCACCTCATCTGGCTCTTCTCAACACGGAGGAGAAGCGGCTCTACTCCGAACTCTTCCCGGATGACAGAGCTTCTCACCATATCGCTAAGTGAGAGCCCAGCCACCCTACGGAGGAAGCTCATTTTGGCCACTTGTACCCGCTTTCGGTCACTACCCAAAGCTCATGACCATAGGTGAGGGTCAGCTCTCTCTTCACCACAACGAATCGGTGCATTACTGCATTACTGCAGACGCTGCACCGATCAGCTTGCCGACCTCCTGCTCCATTCTCCTCTCACTCATGAACAAGACCCTGAGGTAACTCCTCCCTTTGGGGCAGGATCTCCTCCCCGACCCAGAGTAGACACTCCACCTTTTTCCAGCTGACAACCATGGCCTCAGATTTGGAGGTGCTGATTCTCATCCCGGCCGCTTCACACTTGCCTGCGAACCAATCCAGTGAGAGTTGGAGGTCACAGACTGATGAAGCCAACAGGACCACATCATCTGCAAAGAGCAGAGACTTAATCCTAATGGTCACGGAACCGGACCCCCTCAGTACCATGGCGGCACCTAGAAATTCTGTTCATAAAAGTTATGAACAGAATCAGTGTTAAAGGGCAGCCCTGGCAGAGTCCAACCCACACTGGAAACGAGTCCAACTTACTGCCAGCAATGCAATACAGGGAGCATCCCATACTCTCAGAAACCCGCATTGCTCCTCCTGAATCCGAGGTTCGATTATCCGGCGGACCCTCCTCTCCAGTACCCCTGAAAAGATCTTACCAGGGAGGCTGAGGAGTGTGATACCCCTATAGTTGGAACACACTCTCCCTCCCGTTGAAAGTATTCCTTCCACCAATCAATGTCACTCACCGTACCCACCATACACAGTGTTGACCGTGCACTGCTTCCTTCTCCTCAGATGCAGGATGGTGGTCCAGAACAAGCCATCCTCAAGTCGTTCTCCATGACCTCACCGAACTCTTCCAACGCTCGGGCCTTTGCCTCGGTGACCGTCTTAGCTGTACTTCGCTTGACCTGTCGGTACCTGTCTGCTGCGTCAGGAGTCCCACAGGCCAAAAAGGCCCGATAGAACTCCTTCAGCTTGACGGCATCCTTCACTGCCGGTGTCCACAAATGGGTTTGGGTATTGCTACAGTATAGAAATGGGTAATGAATTGAAATAATGATTTTTTTTTTTTATGTGTTACTTTCACTGGCAAAACAGGTATATTGATGTCTGGTTTTAGAAATTCCTAAACGCTCTTTCATTTATGATTGTTATTATTATTATTATTATTATTATTATTATTATTATTATTATTATTAGCTAAATGAGATACTATACAGACAGTCAGTTAGAATTGGACTCTACATTAGCCAAATTCAAATTGCAAGGGTAATTACTTACAACACCATCTGTGTAACTTTCCAAATGATACCTGACCTACTACGTGTCCAGCAACTTCCTTATTTTTTATTATTTTTCTTTATATTAACATCTGAACGCTAACATTTCCAAGAAAAATAAAGTAGCGTCTAATGTATTTGCTTTCTGTACTAAAGTCGCAACATTTTCCATCTCTTGCAAATATTATGCTTGATATTACACACAAGACTTACATTGCACAATAAGCATAATACATTTTAAAGCAAAAAACAAAACAAACAAAAAAAAATCCACTGATTTAAAAAAATTCGTTCTGGGGGCCATAACATTGGAAAAAAAAATACCTGTAGAAATATTGAAAGAAATTTTAGTTAGACCACCACTGGAATAATAAGTAATTAAAAAGTTATGTGCATTATAACAAAAATAGTTGCAATCATTGTGTTAAACCCATTTCGAAATAATAGAATATAAAATATTATTACAGTAGATAAAGGAGAATAACTTGGCGTCTCATAATAGTGAAAAGACCGGTTTGTTGTGTGCAGAGATCATGTTTCGGTATAAAACTCCGTCAGATGTGGAGTGGAGTGAAAACAGTGGCAGTCGGATGACGTGGCTGAAGGTTGCAGACGAATATGCCGAACGGGTTTCTTTATTCAACACTTGATGCATCGCTTTCCACTGCGATTAGAGGTTCTTTACCACATGACTTGGGCAAGCCAATAGGAGGCGAGCGCGTTGAATTTTCTTGAAGCGCTTTACGCCATATGCGCACGAGAGCGTCCCCAAAATTCCCTCTGTCATACAACCAGGAAGAAGGTGGGATAGCCGTGCCAAGCTAACGTCCCCATTCCTTCTGCATACTTTTTCCGAAAATCATGGTATCTTCCAGGTGGAAAGTGGTAGCCACGACCTTTCTCCTTGTACTTGGCTTTTTCTTACCTGTCGACGCAGACGAACACGAGCACACGGTAAGATAGTGTGCGGAGAGGCCGATTGAAATGTTGAAGCCTTGATAATAATGGACGTTTGTGCTCTGTGTGTAACCTGCTAACTGTAGCTTTAAAGGCTCGCTACATACGAGAAACGAAAATAACAAAAACACGACACATTGACTGGTTCAGGGACGTCTGATATTTATCCTCATTGCGTATTATAAAGTAGTTTGGCATTCAGGTGGCTTGTCATTATTTACCGGCCTAGATCCCCATGGCTAACGCTAGCTTGTTGAGCGTATACCCCATTGGTCGTCATATGCTTTTTGGAGTACCGGCTGAAATTGTGCTTAAGTAAGCCTAGCTAGTTGGCTGTTATTTAAAAACAAACAACATTTATTCATATTATTAATAAAAATGTGTTAAGAAGCGCACAATAAATTTAGCGTCATACGTTTCAAGTAATTAATTGCTGGAATTTCAAGTAAACATCGGTTTGATATGAGGGCCTTTGAGTTATTTCTGCTTCTACACCACTTAATTACATTTTTTTAACAGGCTAATAAGGCGTATTATAATATAAACATACGCAGGTTGTATATATAGGTTATTAAATACAGATTATGTAAACGGAAGTAACAATTTACAGTGTTACAGCGCTTTAATACGCTTGTACGTTGGCAGCGATATTTGCCACATTTCATGTTTTGTTCTTGATATAATTTAAGTGATACTTTTTCAATCCAGTGTGGTATTGACTAACTTGTTGTCCATATTTTCCAATAACCCAATTCAAAAGCATTTACGTTTTGTGAGTTGGAGTTTGTTGGAAACCTCACTAGCAAGCAAGTGTTGCAGCATTCCTAGGGTTTAAAAAAATGGCATTTGTTTTTGTTTTACAGTACATAGATAAAGAGGAGATAGTTCTATGGATGAACACAGTGGGGCCTTACCACAACCGACAGGAGACCTACAAGTATTTCTCTTTGCCCTTTTGTGTGGGCAAGAAGAAGACCATCAATCATTACCATGAAACTCTTGGGGAGGCTCTGCAGGGAGTAGAGCTTGAATTTAGCGGCCTAGAAATAAATTTCAAAGGTATTCTCTTCCTTCACCTTCAGCTGATAAGCACACATGAAGTGATGAGAGCAATGAAATTTCTGTGTCTTTGACTCTGACTCTGTGCTTAGACGTATATTTTTTCCGTCTCCAATCAAATAATGTTTCATTTCTGATCACTGCAGAAGAAGTAATGCAGAAAAACTACTGTGAAATCGACCTGGACAAGGCAAAACGGGATGCCTTTGTCTATGCCATAAAGAATCACTACTGGTACCAAATGTATATTGATGACCTGCCTATCTGGGGTAAGTAGAACTTCATCTCTAAATATTTTACTTGGTTAAAAATATGTCCTGGGGTCTAACTTATATGTGTATTATACTGTGTTGCTTTATTAGGTGTTTGTAGTTGTCTTAGTTTACCAGTCTGCAAAGGTTTGCAGCACTACTGGTTTTTTTGTGTCCACGTGGCTGTCTTGACATCAGAACAGCTAAACTACGTCTTTCGCATGGGTACCTTAATCTCTATGGGGCTAAAATACAAAAAAAATTAAGTAAATTAAATAATTCAATCTTTCTATTTTGCAGATTATATGTAAAAGTACAGTGTTTGGTGTTGTAGTTGATGCTAAAGAAATGAACTGGTATTTCATTGAAAAAATCTGACCATCTCAAATGTACCAGAGGAAAATGCAACTGGAAGGCATTGACACTGCTATAACTTAGTATTACGTAAGCTTAAAAAGACAGTGTCGTTCCATAGTTTGAAAGATGAGTACTTGGAAAGCTTGTTTAAACACACTGTTACATATTTTTGGGCTTTTTTTTTTTATTGAATATTAATGTAGCCCTTGTACAGTGTGCATTATTGGGAAAATAGACTCTGTCGGACTTGCTGGAATGAATGATCAGTTCAGTCACTTGCATACGTGGTAGAAGTTTACTCAATGATACCACTCCTACAGTTGTTCAAACATCCCATTGTCAGCTGTTGCAGGTAGTGGGTGGAGTTCAGGCATTTATTCAGAGTATTGTCCACATGTGTTCCTTAATTATAATAAAAAGGTGTGGACATTGACCCTGGTTCTGGTTTGTGACGATTCTTTTAATTACAGCTTACACGATGACACATTTGGTAGGGGTTACTCCAAGAATATTTCCAGTTCAGCATTTGTCGATATTAGCTTTAATCCCTCTGTGACCACAAAACACTTTCAACAATACAGAAACTAAAACCTCTTACTGATTCTATCAAAAGTAATCAGTCATTTTATTTTAAGGCACGAGGAGGACAGAATTAAAATTTACATCTGGCATGATAACCTGTTGCACCACAAATGGTGCTGTCAGTTACCCTTCAAAGGGCAGCTTCACAATTGTTATTTTATTATTAAATGCATTTTTATGATTGTAAAGTTTCCAAAATAAGATTTGTTTTTGTTAATTGTGACCATGAATCTATACATTTATTCTATGGTTATTTTTCATCCATCCGTCTTCCACTGCTTACCTGGAGTCGGGACGCAGGGGCAGCAGCCTAAGCAGGGAAGCCCAGACTTCACTTTCTTTGGCTACTTTGTTCAGCTCTTTCGGGGGGAGGGGGGGATCCCGAGGCATTCCCGAGGCGTTCCCAGGCTAGCCAAGAGACATAGTTTCTCCTGGGTCTTCCCCGGGCCCTCCTACTGGAGGGATGTGCTCTGAATGCCTCATCAGGGAGGTGTCCTGGAGGCATCCTAAGTAGGTGCCCTAGCCACCTCATTTGGCTCTTCTCAACGCTGAGGAGAAGCGGCTCTACTCCGAACTCTTCCCGGATGACAGAGCTTCTCACCATATCCCTAAGTGAGAGCCCAGCCACCCTACGGAGGAAGCTCATTTTGGCCACTTGTACCCGCTTTCGGTCACTACCCAAAGCTCATGACCATAGGTGAGGGTCAGCTCTCTCTTCACCACAACGAATCGGTGCATTACTGCATTACTGCAGACGCTGCACCGATCAGCTTGCCGACCTCCTGCTCCATTCTTCTCTCACTCATGAACAAGACCCTGAGGTAACTCCTCCACTTGGGGCAGGATCTCCTCCCCAACCCAGAGTAGACACTCCACCTTTTTCCAGCTGACAACCATGGCCTCAGATTTGGAGGTGCTGATTCTCATCCCGGCCGCTTCACACTTGCCTGTGAACCGATCCAGTGAGAGTTGGAGGTCAAAGACTCATCTGCAAAGAGCAGAGACTTAGTCCGAGACTTAGAGACTTAATCCGGGCAGCCCTGGCAGAGTCCAACCCTCACTGGAAACGAGTCCAACTTACTGCCAGCAATGCGAACCAACTTCTGACACCGGTCATACAGGGAGCGGGCGGACCATATCAGGGGGCCCGACATCCCATACTCTCAGAAAACCCCCCCACAGGACTCCCCAAGGGACACGGTCGAATGCCTTCTCCAAGTCCACAAAACACATGTGGACTGGTTGGGCAAACTCCCATGCACACTCAAGGACCCTGCTGGTGGTGTAGTGCTGGTCCACACTTCTACGTCCAGGACGAAATCCGCATTGCTCCTCCTGAATCCGAGGTTCGATTATCCGGCGGACCCTCCTCACCAGTACCCCTGAATAGATCTTACCAGGGAGGCTGAGGAGTGTGATACCCCTATATTTGGAACACACCCTCCCGTCCCCCTTCTTAAAAGAAGGGACCGCCACCTCGGTCTGCCAATCCAGTGGCACTGCCCCCGATGACCACACGATGTTGCAAAGTCGTGCCAACAACGACAGCCCCACAACATCCAGACCCTTAAGGATCTCCGGGCAGATCTTGTCCACTCCTGGGGCTCTGCCACTGTGGAGTTTTTTGACCACCTTGGCACCTTCAGCCCCTTGGATATGAGAGCCTGTCCCCAAGTCCCCAGGCCCTGCTTCCTCACTGGAAGGATTTGTTGGTGGGATTGGGGAAGTCTTGAAAATATTCCTACCACCAATCAGTGTCCCACACCATCCTCACCATACACAGTGTTGACCGTGCACTGCTTCCTTCTCCTCAGATGCCGGATGGTGGTCTGGAACAAGCCATCCTCAAGTCGCTCTCCATGACCTCACCGAACTCTTCCCACGCTCGGATCTTTGCCTCGGTGACCGTCGTAGCTGTACTTTGCTTAACCTGTCGGTACCTGTCTGCTGTGTCAGGAGTCCCACAGGCCAAAAACGGTCCGATAGAACTCCTTCAGCTTGACGGCATCCCTCACTGCCGGTGTCCACAAATGGGTTTGGGTATTGCTGCGCTGACAGGCACCGACCACCCTGCGGCCACAGCACCGGTTGGCTGCCTGAACAATGGAGGCACAAACCATGGTCCACTCGGACTTGATGTCTCCCACCTCCCCCGGGACATGGTCAAAGCTGTCGCGGAGGTGGGAGTTAAAGCTCCTTCTGACAGGAGACTCTGTCAGGTCTTCCCAGCAGGTCCTCTCCCACCATCGGTGGTGATCAGTTGACAGCTTCGCCTTTCTCTTCACCCGGTTGTCCAAGACATATGGCCACAAATCCGATGACGTGACCACAAACTAGATCATTGAACTGTGGCCTAAGGTGTCCCGGTGCCAAATGCACCTGAACATGGTGTTATTTATAGTATATAATTAGTTTATACTCATTGATTGATTTATACTGTATTGACTATTATTTAACCATTTCTGTAAGGACTTCTTTTTTTTTTAATTCAACAATTTCTAAATTATTTTTCAGGCATTGTTGGTGAGGCTGATGAGAATGGAGAAGATTATTATCTCTGGACGTACAAGAAACTGGAGATCGGCTTCAATGGTAACAGAATTGTTGATGTCAATCTCACCAGTGAAGGAAAAGTCAAGCTCGTGCCAAACACAAAAATCGCCATGTCGTATTCTGTGAGTATATGTGCAGCTATATAGATGTGCAGTTTTCTTCTTTCAAACCTGGGAATAAAAGCAGTATCTGTAACTGAGTGGTGCTCACCATATATCTGTACAAATGACTCATGCCTTTCCACAGGTAAAATGGAAAAAGTCAGACGTGAAGTTTGAAGACAGATTTGACAAATATCTGGATCCCTCTTTCTTCCAGCACAGGGTGAGTTAACTTGTCTAGGTCTGCATCCTTCTTTATCACACAAAAGTGGGAATGAAGTAGTGATTTAAGCCAAACTGTAGCAGGTTTGAGCTGCCTCTTCACCTCTGCTATCATGGCAGCACTAATGCACTGTAATTTAGCTAATTTGCCATTAGAGGTAAGTCATGCAAGGCTCACTTGGCTTACACAGTCAGCTGAGTGTGTGACTACCCTGATATATTTGAAATATGTGATGTGTTCTGTTTTGACATAATAAGGTGATCACTTGGTTTTCCTGCATTGGTTTTAGATTCACTGGTTCTCAATCTTCAACTCCTTCATGATGGTCATTTTCCTGGTGGGGCTGGTGTCCATGATCCTAATGAGAACATTAAGAAAGGATTATGCCAGATATAGTAAAGAGGAGGAAATGGATGACATGGTAAAGTTTTTCTGACAAAGTTGGCCATTAAGGACTTTTGGTATTTGATACATTATGCACTATGTGGGGCTCCTGCACCAGTAAGGGCTAAAATAACATATGATTTTTATCCTTTATGTGTGATTGAACAGGACAGAGACCTAGGAGATGAATATGGGTGGAAGCAGGTACACGGTGATGTGTTTCGGCCATCCAGCCACCCGTTGATGTTTTCCTCACTCATTGGCTCTGGCTCTCAGATCTTCTCTGTGTCTCTCATCGTCATCATTGTTGCAATGGTTGAAGATTTGTACACAGAGTAAGTGCTAGTTAGATAGCTGCCTATTGTTTGTTTAGGTTCCAAATTGAGCAGAGAACAGGAAAGAAAGTATGGTTATTATAAAGAAAACACCTGTTGTCCACTCTGCTAAACTGAAGTTTTCTGTTAAATTGTACTGTACTTTACAATGTGAAAGTAGACCCTAAAACTGCTAAAGTATCATGGACTAAAAATGTTATGTTGAAACCCAGGCGTTTTTTTCCCTCACTATTTTTGTGGAAAGGCCAGTCTCCAGAGCATGTTGTTCAGGTTTCTAATCTAAAACTGTTGTGGGAGTGCTTTTACACAGACTCCGCAGGGCTCCCCTCACCGCATTTTTCTTTACAGGAGAGGATCCATGCTGAGTACAGCTATTTTTGTGTATGCTGCCACCTCTCCTGTAAATGGCTACTTTGGGGGAAGCTTGTATGCAAAACAAGGAGGTAATTATAAATAATCCCTTTATCATTTTCCTGCCTACAGTTGGTTAGCTTCATATTTCCTCTTAAAAATCTAAAGTGTATCGTTAACTGTGTGTTTTCTGAATAATATAGGCAGAAGATGGATTAAGCAAATGTTCATTGGAGCCTTTTTGATCCCAGCCATGGTCTGTGGGACTGCCTTCTTTATCAATTTCATTGCTATCTATTACCACGCCTCAAGAGCCATCCCATTTGGCACCATGGTAGGTTTGATACAAAATGTCAAATGAAATCAAAATGATGTAGATCATAAGCTCCACTGTTATTGTTGGGTTTTTTTTGCAGGTTGCTGTCTGCTGCATCTGCTTCTTTGTCATTCTGCCACTGAACCTGGTGGGAACTATTCTGGGGAGGAATCTGTCTGGCCAGCCAAACTTTCCCTGCCGAGTTAATGCAGTGCCACGACCAATCCCAGAGAAGAAATGGTAGGTGTTTCTGCAAAAAAAAAAGTTTAATAAAATGCTAGTATTCAGCAAGACACTATTCACTTTGACTGACTATGCAATATAGGAAATACCAGCTTATTTGGTCAAGAAGCAGCTGTTTTTGTAAAATGTCAAATTACTACAGACCCAACTGTGGGTGTTGGACAGATCCTTTCTGTGTTAGTCATCAGTGATGAAGTAGATAATGAATATCCAGCTGCCTTCAGGCAACAGGTAGGTTATACCTGTGAATGAAATATGATATACTGTCTGCACAAACTCTTAAAATGAGTTTTTAAAATGGCAAAGCAGTAATCAATAATTGCAGTAACATTTTCAATGTTAAATTGGGCACCCGGCCTTCAGAAGGTATCAAAATTCCTTTTATTGTCTTCTTTCACAGTTATTGGCAGTTCTTGTTCTATAAGGAGAACTCTTTTTTTTATGTTGAGTGTTATGTTATTACAGGTTCATGGAGCCCGCAGTCATTGTTTGTCTTGGAGGAATCCTTCCATTTGGGTCTATTTTCATTGAAATGTAAGTCTTTGCTCTAAACACACCAAAGATGAATTGCGCAGCCAGTTTACAAAGTCGAAGCAAAAGCGCGAGAGGACGAATTTGTGAATTCAAGCATGAACTGCAGTTACCTGAAAAGCAACTGTAAAGTAATGAAGTTGTTTATCTTGCTTGTCATTTTGTGTTAGTAGTCATAGATCGTAAAAAGTGTTTGGTTCTCTGGGACACATACTTGATAAAAAAGAGGAGAGAGACGAAGAAAAAGAACGATGCCTCTTTCAATGGACAATTGTTCCTTATATTTATAATTTAATAAAGAGGTAGACGTCATCTATTTTTTCTTCTTCTCTTTCCTACAGAACAAATAGTGGGTTCAGATATTTCTTGCATTCCTGGGATATTTTCTACTTCATTGAACTTAAGTTCAAGTTGTGCAAACTGCTGACTACACTATGTGATGAGCTCAAAATAGTTGGGTGAACAAACAAGGGCGGACAGCGCGACACTTTTCTTGCAACACTTGCAAAAAATTTGCATCGTTCGCATTTGGGGTTCAGGTTTATGATGTTTGCAGCAGGTAACTTCATTTTTGCTTTGTTTATTTTGGCAAATTGTGTTTCAGGTACTTTATCTTCACATCCTTTTGGGCCTACAAAATTTATTATGTATATGGTTTTATGATGCTGGTCCTGGTCATCCTCTGCATTGTGACCGTTTGCGTCACCATCGTTTGCACGTACTTCCTGCTCAACGCTGAGGACTACAGATGGTGAGTGCGGCTGTGGAACATCATTGTTTCAGCGTTTGCTAATTATCTGTGAAAGGTCTGATTAACTTCAATCTGTTCTCTTCTAGGCAATGGACAAGTTTTCTCTCTGCTGCATCCACTGCTGTTTATGTTTACATGTACTCATTTTACTACTACTTCTTTAAAACTAAGTAAGTTCCTGGTTTACTTTAACCTACGTTATACTGTAGATATACTGTATTATTCTGTATGAGTCATATCAGTCACACCTTCGTCTTGAAAATATTTCCAAATCAACAAAATTAGAAATCAAAAAGAGTCTTGGTAAAATCAAGTAATTGTTTTTATTTTTTTCCTTTTAGGATGTACGGGCTGTTCCAGACATCTTTCTACTTTGGCTACATGGCTGTGTTCAGCACTGCTTTAGGGATTATGTGTGGTGAGTTTTGAATTGTGTTTTAATCATTGTTTTTATGCTGCCCACGTGATTCCACTAACACTGGGCAGACTTGAATGTAATAAACCCCAAACAAATCCAGCTTTTTGTAATTATCAGAGCTCTGGTGTTTTTGGTTTAATTTCCAAAAGATTGAATTAAAATTCTTCTTTTGTCTTCTATGTAGTATCTTCTGCTTTTGCTGGAAGTAAAGCTGGTTATTTTCAGGGCTAATTTAACCAAGTTGTCCTGTGAGGAGTTATGAATATATAGCTTAGAGTAAAAATTTGTATATAATTACTTATTCCAGTGTTGGAAATTTTCGAAGTATTTTGAAAAACAGTATGATTATTGCTCAATGAACTACTGAAGTTATTTACATTTTAAAAAGAACAAAATTGATTTTATATTAGATGGTTGTCAGGTATATTGTTTAACAAATTAGGACGATTTAAACCCATGTTAAATCAGGTTCCGTCTATTCAACTGATTTAGCGACGACGAAGCAGCAAAGTGTTCACACTAACAAATGTATGCTTGAATATTTTCTCCTTTTTTTTGAAAATTGATTTGAATTATTTTTGATAGTAGTTAATTTTATGAAGTAACTTATATTTGCCGCTTTTAAATTAAGTTCTGTTGTATACCCTTTCTTTTCTGCGCCTGTGTCAAGTCAGCTCAAGGAGATGTGCTTGTTGCAGGTGCTGTTGGATACATGGGAACAAGTGCCTTTGTGAGGAAGATCTACACAAATGTGAAAATTGACTAAGAAGCAAAGCAACAACAGATATATTAAAAGATTTTCCTACATGTAACCTGAAAGATGGCAGGCACAAGTCGTTCATTACTTTTCTTTCTTGAAAAGAAATCACGAGAGTCTGCCTTTGTACAATGTAGGTTTGTTTTAGTTTCCATTTCCTGAATGAATTTCACCACTGCAGTGCACCTCAAGAAAAGATTCCATCTGCAAAAGTGACAAAGACAAGGTTCTGATTTTTATCAATCGTATTCAAACAAATGTTTAAGGTTGACATGGCTTCTCTTTTGTAACCCAGTCCCACCTGAGACCAGAGAACATAAATGTTTATTGAAGGAACTGTGTAGCTCTCTTCAGTGAAGAGGCCAAAGTGTTTTGAAAGCCTTTGTTCTATTGTGTCAGAATGTCAACAGTCAGGTCTCTTGTGTTCTGACTTGATTTCTATTTTGTAGTCTTAAAGTTAGTCTAAACATCATTATGGCAGTTTAGTATTTTGATTCACATCACTGCAGAAAAAAAATATATATAAAAATGTCACTCCAGAATCCTTTCCCCTGTAATGACAATGATTAATTCCCCGTTACAGTAGCAGTCCATCCAGTTAAAATTTTAGTCCTTAGGGTTGAGGTACAGTATGAACATGTTTGATGTGATCTCATTTCCCCCATTTCACTGGGGCTTTCTTAATGTTTGGGTTTGAATGAAGACTACTTGTAAAGATAATATATGGATGGGAGTGTATATAACCTTAATGTTCCTTTAGATGTAGATCCCAAAATGTATTTTCATTGTACAGATTTACTACAGGGTGTTTCTTTTTTTATGAATTGAGTGGAGAAAAAAAAATATTTTTGTCTTTGTTTGCTTGGGGTGGGGCTGGTGGCACTTATAGCTTTGCCTGAAAATGCATGGGTTTTCAGACCATCTCATCCAGTCAGTGCAGTTGGGGTCATTTCTTTGTTCAGGCATATTCCAGAGTGCAGTAAACCTGCTTGTAGACATTTGTCAGTTCAGCTATTATTTCAAGCTTTAAAAAGGTTTTACGTTTCCCGTCAAGCCATCTCCATCACATTCTGACGTCCAACATGAAACATCTGTGAATGTCGGGAGGCAGTTGCTTTGTTTCTGCCAGCATACTGTATATGTCAGTCATATACACCTCAAGATGTTTTCATCACCACGCAGTGCTGCAGAGTATTTTTTTGATGCTCTTTCCTCCATTGTGTAAATACAGTATGTACCCTACTTGTGTGAGAAGTGGCAATGCACCCCATTCCCAGTTCTCTCCCACTGAATTTGGGTCTGACACCTCGTGCAAAAGTGTCTAATCATATGTTTTGGATCTGCATATTAACTTGCTGTAAAAAAAAATAATAAATAAAAACAGTAAATAAACATGTTTATGTACAGGGGTTATGATGCATAGTCGTGAATCAGATGGCATTTTTAAGAACACCCATAAAGATGCTATAAAGGACATCAGGACCAAGAATATGACACGTGCCATGAATCAATAGCAAAGCTGTCAATTCTAAAGAACTTATTTATTTGTTTTTTGTTGATACAAGGGAGACACTGAACACCACATGAGTTTTAGATGAGTTATTTCCCTGTTTTAAATACCATAATTGTGATAATAGTCTTCAGTTGACCTTTTCAAAGTACTCTTTGGATCCTTCTGGGGTCGGTTTAATCTGAAACCAAAACAGAAAAAAAAAAAAAAAAATTCCACTGATGTGAAATAAAGAATATTACAAAGCACATATCTAATACATGCCCACGTTTTATTGATGACCACCCTGACAGCGTCTCAGCAATTTAACCACTATTAGACGTGGGCACTAACCGTCGGCGACTCCGGAGTCCAGCTGGCCGGACACACCTCACCGTGGGTCTCCACAAATTGGAATGCCTTCACCAAGCGAAGGGTCTCCTCTACGCACCGACCCACGGGAAGGTCGTTGATGCTCATGTGTTTCACAACACCGCTGGGGTCGATAATGAACAGTCCTCTGATGGATAAATTATGTTTTAAACAGTGTTGAGAAAATGAAAAAGATGCACATCAAACTAAATAGGTTGAGGATGAATTGTGATCTCCCAGAGCTTCCACTGTGCAATCATTAACCTAAAAAAAAAAAATCTAGGTACCATGAAAGAAACTCCAAAAACGAGCTACATGTGAGGTGTGTAGTCCTGAACACACCTGAGGGCGATGCCTGGAGCCTCCAGCAGCACTCCATAGTCTCTAGAGATCTGCTTGTTGAGGTCAGAAAGCAGGGGGATGTGAATGTGGCCCAAACCTCCAGTCTGACAGGACATAATGACATAGGTGCATGAATTAAGTTTGATCATTACGTTTCAAATTACAGTCCAAAGATATGCTTGTTAGGTGAATTGATCAGTCTAAATCAGGGGTCAGCAACCCACAGCTCTTTCATCCTTAGGCTGTGGCTTGGGAAAATAAATTTAAAGTATCCAATTGTAAAAAGTGCATTTTATTTGTATTAGTTGTTTGTTTTTTATTGTGGTTGTAAATTGGAAGATTATTGTGATCTTGAATATTATATCTTATTTTTTATTTGTCACTTAAAATATGTGGCACTCTCGCCGGAAGCCAATTATATGCATCACCCTCATCAAAACACCGTGCATTTGTCACGACTTTCAACCCCAAATAGGCCAAGTATGGAGATATATAAGAAAAGAAAAATATCTGAGGGAAATAGAATATTAATGACGCCTGGACAGATTCATTTGCATTTACCTCTGGCGAGATTGGCTTACCAGTATGCCTAATTTGTTGTAAGAAACTGGAAAACAATAAAAGATTAAATGTCGCAGGACATTTCTGAAATAAACACACAGCCTTAGCTGAAAAATATCCGGAGGGAGAAGGCTGCTCAGAATCACAAATGGAATGATATGAAGAACCTTCCAAGATTGGACAAACTCGTGTTTGAAACATGGAATGCCATCCCCGACACCTACATAAACATTAAGAAACATGCATTTGGAGTCCGTATGTGGATTTTCAGATCCACATACGTACGTATGTGAGCAGTTATTTGAGCGTTAAAGGTTGTTGACCCCTGGTTTAAATTGCCCATAGGTCTGAGTGTGAATTGGTGTCTGTCTTAGCCCTGCAACAGGCTGGCGACCTGTCCAGTCTGTACCCCGCCTCTCTCCCCCTGACAGCCAGGACTAGGCTTCAGCAGACCCCTGTGATCCAAGTGTAGGTAAAACAGGTACAGAAGATGGATGGATGGACCTTTCAAATTATGCTTGTTAAAAGTTGCTGTCCCTGTGGCCCAAATGTGGATAAAGCAGGTACAGAAAATGGATGGATGGATGGAAAAGATGCTGTCAACTTAAGTAAGTGGCTCATCCTTAAGATCAGACCCACAATACAACAGTGGACCATCAGGGGGACTCTACCTTACGTGGAGTGTTGATCCATGCTAGGTGTGTGAAGTGAGAGTCCACAGACACACCCACCACCTCACAGTTTACATCATGGAATTCATTCGCCTTGTCACTAAATGCGATTATCTCTGTTGGACAAACAAAGGTGCTGCAAAATAAAAAAAAGCACAGAATCATGAGTCAGGCTTTCATCATATCTGTAGAGGAAATTGTGACGGGGACTTTTGTGGTCGAAAAAGGAAAATCTGTAATCCAACAATCATGATTATGCCCAGTGTTCACATGTATTCTTTTGTAATTCCCGCATAAACTCTTACACACTCTCTAAAGCAGATGTAGTCTCTGATCCTCGTTGAAGATCATTTCATGTTCAGGTCAAACTAGGATGCCGTTTTGGAGAATTAAATTCTTGAAACAATTTATGTATAGTAATAGTTACACACAGTAACACACTCACAAATCCAGTGGGTAGAAGAACAGGACCAAATATTTGCCCTTGAAATCAGCAAGGCTCATCTCCTTGAACTCCCCATTGTGGACAGCTGTGCCCTTGAATGCAGGAGCTGGCTGGGTGACAGCAGGGGCCCATCTGGAAATGTCTGATACAGAAAATACAGCATTCATTTATACTGACTCTTCTACTAAGTCAAGAAATGAAAAATTACAACAGTGTGTCTGTCAGTGCAATGTAACCAACATTAACATGCTCACTTGACAGGACCTACTCATGGATTTACACTGAAGATCTGGCTTTTTTGTTTGTTTTTTAAATGCATGTCCAATCCTACATTAAAAGCATGTCAATTAACCATCATTAATATTGCATATGTATAGCATAGGACTGTACAGTTTCAACATAGAGAACAATCACTATTAAAACACACTAAAATGGTGATTTTTGCACTCACTGGTGGAGAAACAAGCTCTCTGCACTGCATGACTAGTGAGGGCTCTTGCAGTCCCTGAAGCTACATTTTGACGCGCCGCTGTGACTTTCAGCCCTCCTGCTGAAACCTGAGCCTAAAACAAAATATTGTAACACACTTAGTCCACAGGTCAATTTAAATAATGCTCTATTCTGTTAGTGGCTTGATAATAATAGTGTCTCTAACCACAATCTGAGGATTAACATTCATTAATGCAGTTGTTAATATCAAAAGTGACAGTCTACAGAAATGTAAATATCATATCAATAGCAATTCATTACAGTAGTTTTCAATTGCTTTATAGTGACTTTGTGAGTTGCAAATGAATCAGATGATGGTATAATGGGTACATGTGGCTTTTATTAATGAAGGAATGAAAATATGTACCAGTAATTGCATTTTACAATGTCACTGTAACTTTTATCAGCTGCTTTATCATCTTTAAAATTAACTGACACAAATGTGCATCACCTGTGTCTTTCAACATTTGTCAACCTAAATGTTCCTACCTTTGTTGTTACTTTTTTAAATTATTTGTGAGAACAAAATAATCAGATATGGGCTGTAAATATACAAGCAATCCTTTTAAATCTTGTCGCAACACCTCCCATTAATCTATTCAAGTAGAAACTTGGACACAGCAAATAGAGCTGTGCACATTCACAACTTAGAGTAGAATTAAAGATCCTCCTCCTAACCTACAAAGCTGTGCATGGTCTGGCCCCATCGCTGATCTAACTGAGCCATATCAGCCCTCTGGGATGCCATGTTCCTTAGAGCTGGGAGCTGTTTCTCTTTTTGGATGTGTGAAGTGTCTTGAGATAAAATTGCTATGATTTGGCACTTTAAATAAAATTGAATTGAATTGAATTGAATTGAATTGAATTCACAAGCTGATGCCTGTATTAACACCCGCTGCTAACATTCGCCTGCAAATAACGACTGATGGATGACCTGACAGCCTCATCGTCGTTAAGCCAACCAAATTGAGCGCCTCTTGGTTTTATCAGTTTTTTATTTATTTATTTTGTTTTTTTTAGGACTTCATTCATACGAAAGAGAATGGAAAAAAAAACCCAAAACATTTTACTTCCAAACGCAAAATTTGCTTTTTTGGAATTCAAATTTCAAATAACAAATGACAAATTTTGTCATTATGTAAGAAAAACCGTCGGACGAAGTTTGATCACCGGGGTTCAGATTCAGACGTGCGACGCGTAGGACAGCGGTGGAAGGTGCAATTGACACTACGTAATGATGCAACACACAAATACGCAAAAAAAAGAAGAAGAAAAAAGAATAAAGCTGCGCTCCAACACTATTTTACTTGTATATAAATGGTTGTGAGAAGCGTGAACTTACAGAGGTCCTGAGCAGTCTGCCTATGGTGGCTGCCATTTTGGATTCTGTCTAAAGTACGCACTTTACGGCGGGCATTTACGTCGGTCCAGGGAGCGTTACATTTTCAGCAACAGCATTGTTTTATGATTTAACCACAAATAACTGAGCAAGAACATGTTTTGTTAATTTAATTTAATTTAAATCAATTTAATTTAATGCCTGCAACTTGACTAGAATAAAATGGAATGGCTTGAAGATCACTGATCGAAAATTATGCGAAACTTTTTCAGTGTTGTAAACGAAACAAAATGCTTTTATGTTGTGGTTTCTTACAGGCAGTGACCAGACATTTATAACTGATTTAACCGAATATATTAAAGTTGCTTATGACATTTCCGATTATCATTGAATGCAGCACGTCAAACCCGCCCCAAATATTAACACGTGGTTGAAAGAGGAAGTAGCTGTTCAACGGTATTATGCCTTGACCTCTTAATCGGAGCAACATGATGATAAACAATAGAAAGCAGTAAAGCTATTATCATTCATACATTTCAGTAAAGAGTAAACCTTCTAATGGATCCAAACCTGCTTTACTGGAAAAGCCACGGGCAGGTGAGTGTCATGTAGCATTAATTTTAAGACATCAACTGTTGTTTTTAGAATTAGCATATGAACATTTGGTTAACTTAAAAAAATAAAAATAAAAATTGGTCTGTCTTTTTGTTGTTGTTGTTTTTGTTTTTGTTGTTGTTGTTGTTGTTGTTGTCCTGTCAGTTTTTTCTCGGCCGACTTAAGGTCTGGATAAATCTTCTTGATCCAACATCTCTGCTTGCATCTAATGTAAGAATCGATTACATTTTTGGTCTTGTAAAACGCAATTAACAAATAAATAAATAAATCTGATAATGTAACTGTTCTCTTTAGGCTGAACTTCACAAAGCCCATAATCTACTTGGAAGTGGAGAACAATATAATAAAAAGGTGTCACTATAATACAGGATCTTAGTTTCATGAATATTTTCATATTTATTTTAATATTTGTTTCCCTGTTTTTAGGATGAACATGCACCAACTCTCTCACTTGTACGTCTTACAATAAACACACCAAGTAACATCTTTTTAAATAAATCAGATCAATTGTATTCAATGTCAATGAACATTTCTTTTACTTCTGTAATAGTTATTCAGCAGTCAGTCGTTTTGAGCTGTCAATATATATGATAACGGAAGCCCAGAGATGTTCCAATTGTATTTCTTTGTTTCTTTCAGTCATCCATCCATGCTGATTCTGGTGCTATTCTGCCACTAGTTTTCCGACCCCCAGGTAAGCTGAAACCTAGACTTTAATAATTTTGTCCTAAAATCCCAAATTTTTCATCTCCATCATGATTACAAAAACTGGACTATCCTAAATGGATCAGAAAAAAATGTAGATTAGGCAGCTGATTTTTCTGTTGGCCAACCATTCAGTCCATTCACACAAACATTTTATTTAGATTGTTTTCATATAATAATGGCAGTACTGGCACAACATTTATATAATAAGAAAAAGCATCCATTTGGGGAGATCTAGTTTAATTCCAGTAGTATTAGACAATCAATTAGTCACTTAAGGGGAAAAAAATGAATATCTTGTATTTCACAAATTACCATGTGCATTTTTGTGTTAGCATTTGTTTGTCTATTTGTTAGCAAAGTTACTCGAAGTTATGAACAGATTTTATGAAACTTTCAGGAAATATTACCACAGGGATGAGTGACAATATGTGGGGAAATGACCTGCTTAGTGGAGGTCTGTGCTCTCCAAGTGCTTTTCTAGTCTGAAGATGAGATGCTGATGCTCCTGCTGTGTCATTTCCTCCCTAGCATTTCTGCCAGTAGCAACCCCCCTGGTACGTTTGTCCTTTATTTAATACAAATATACTTCATTCTTGGGAGTCAAATCAAATAAACCATCTGATATAAACTATCTTCAAATATATTTTCCAGGTAATTGCCGGCTTTTTCCCTCACAGAAGTGTCAAATCAGCTCTGTTTTGGCAGGTAATGAACTATCTATCTTTATCTAATACAGCCGCACGATTAATGTGTAATTATTTCGAAATAATCCGCTCTTACAGTTACTGCTACAGAGCTATACTGCTGGATTCAACCTTGCAAATAGAAATTCTTCATTGGAACAGGTGTGCTTAATGTTAAAATAAGAACATTTCTTCAAAATATTTGTTATTTTGTCCTCAGTCTGCCATAAAATTATTTATTTCTCAACAACAGGATAAGAACATGTCTTTAAAGCGCCTTCTTCTAGTCACTGGAGCAGTTTCCTATACCACATGTGCAGGGGTGTGTATGGCGTAACAATACGTGCCGGGTAAAACTAAAATTAAAACTGAGCGTAATGTTTTGTTTTTTCCAGGCCCTTCCTCAAATCTTTATCAATCGTCTTGGTGTGAGAAGCGTTCCGATCCAGACTTTTTTTAGGACAATTTTACCAATTCCCCTCTCAGGTAAAGTCTCTCAGAATGAATGTAAGAAATAAAAGGCAGGGCTATTAAAATATGCTGACTGTCTACAGCATCTCTGGCCTTCTTCAATGTGTTGACTGTCAGGAGCGAGGAAGGAGAAACCGGGGTCCGGGTGTTTGACTCCAAAGGGAATCCTGTTGGCCTCTCGAAAGCTGCAGGAGAAAAGGTAATTATTGTTTTTTTTCTTTTTTTTAAGTGAAATAGAATGTATTGTGGAGTATTCTGTTTTGTTTTGTTTTTTTCTTTTCCTCAGGCCGTGAGGGAGACTGCCGTGTCCCGAGCAACACTCTTTGGCACCACCGTTGCTGTTTATAATTTAATGGCCTTGCTGCTACCAAGGTCCATCATTTTTAAACTTTTTTTAAAAAACTGCAAAAACAACCCCAAAACAACTAAAAACACCAGGGGCCCGTTTCAGAAAGCAGGATTTCAAAACTTGGCGTTCCAACCTAAACTAAGGCTTGCCAAACTCTGAATTGACAGCGTCTGACAAACCTTGATCGTCACACTTCTCCCCGTTGGAGAAGGAAGATTTCATCACCGCGCACCGAAAATGTGCATTTTTTCCACGGAAAAAAGTTACACTGTGGATGTCTCTGACTTTTTAACACTACAGACGTATTTCAAAATCGTTTGAGGGCAAGAGTAACGTTTATGACAGCCCGACGGTTACCACGGACACATGCTCACTGATATTATATTTAAAAAAAGAAAAAATGCAAAATAAATAAATAAAGATAAAAACAAATGCAACGCAACACAAAGAATTTGGTCCGAACTGAGAGTGATGTGAATGCTGTTAAATAAACTATCCAGGGTGCAAATAAATCGGTAACGCTCAAAGAAAGGGCTTAATCAAACGTCTAATCGGGGCGGATCTTCCTCATTGCAATTTGCAGGCTTCAAGGGCAGCAGAAACTCGGCCTTATTTGGAATAAACCTAAACAGAGTCTGTTACCCCGGTAACTGAGTCAGAGTTACGCTGAACCTGCTTTGGGAAACCGAAAATCCAGAGTTTCCCCTGAAATCACAACAAATTAAGTCGGGCTTTTCGTTAATCCCGCTTTCTGAAACGGGCCCCAGCAGACTAACACACTTTTTCTTTACAGAGTAAAGGCTTTCAAGAGGAACACTTTCCTGATTGCCCCCCTGCGTCACATAAGTGTTGTATTTATCCTGGGTTTGATGATCCCTGTCTCATTCAGTCTCTACCCACAACTGGGAACAGTAAGAATTCATGAATCTCTTTTCATTGCTGAAAAGAACATCAATGCGTTTTCAATATATAAGAAGTTGCATTAATTGAGTTACGTAATAAGCTACTTGTGTTTCTATTTGTGACTACACTCACACAATAAACACAAAGTAACATGCCTATAACTGAAGGAACTGAAGACTTTAATCGGTCTAATCGAATGGCAGTCAATCAAGAGACCCACCTGAGATCTGAGATCTTCAGTATTGAGACTGGACACTAAGATCTCTTGACTTTCATTGAGCCTTGAAAAAATATCTTCCAAAAACATACCTTGCCAAAGAAAATGTGCCTATAAATGTGGGTCTGAGTTTATAAGGTCTTGGAATTGAACAGCTGTCACACAGCCATAAGGAGAACACACAAAATCCTCATAGAAAGTACAGGACATTTGTGCGCTGAGGAACAAATCATTCTGGAAAGAAATCTTAACAAATTTCTCTCCTTGTTTTACAGATAAAGAAGGAAAATGTGGAGAAGGAGCTGCAGGTTGCTGGCAATGATGAGCAATTGTTCTACCACCGAGGACTCTGAGATAATTCCTGTTAAAATATAAAATCAACAAAAACATTTGTCATCAATGCAAGCATCAGATGTTCATTTAAAATAAATTCTTTAATATGATAATCAGTTGGCATATTAGTGTGTATTTTTCTTATTAAATATGGACATTAACTTGTAAAAATACAGTTTTTGAAAGTATATGGGTATTTCTTTCTCTTATCTGAAATAAAAGAAAACAGCCATGTGAGTTAAAAAAAAAATGAGTACAATAAGACACATGATGGTATTCAAATACCAACAAAAGTACCGATCATATCACCTGCAAGTTGACAATGGTTCTGTTCTGCCCAGCATGTGAAATAGAAGCAAAGAGCCTTAGCTTGTGTTTCAGTCATCGGTGCAACACTAGATTCATTAGTAAACTACGGGCTGTAGGACACCAAGTAAAGTCACACGTGCAATATCCTACCAAGTGATAAATGGCTTGTATAGAATTTTGCATGTATTACAGAGTGAAAACTAATATCTTGAGAGCGTTGATGTACTAGCTGTGTCAGTGTTGGCTTATCTGCTCCAATTTCACCAGGCTAAAACCAAATACTGCTGTTTTCTGTAACCATCTGTTTAAATCTGCCTCACAATTTACCAAATTATTAAAAGGAGTTGCACTTTAGGCCATCTGTGTAAGGCAGGTCCATATGTCTGATGCCATTTTTTGGTGCCATTTGTGTATTTGGGCCACTTTTGGCAGCAAATCAACATTTATGATCGCTGAGCAAATCTTGTATTCATGATTGTACACATTGGGGTGAAAGAACATTTTAACTTTTACTCTAAATCATTTTTATCATGTTTTTAGTCAAAATTAATCTTAAAAGAACAATGTCTCAGCTGGTCAAAGTACGATGACTTTCTGCAGTGTTACGGTTTTACGCTAAAATCAAAACTGTCTCTCCGCTAAAACTGAGTTTACTGCTCAAAACAGTCTTATTAAAAAAAAAATGTGCTGTTGTCACATTCATGGAACAGTAGATAACTGATTGCTGCAAATGCAGAATGCTGAGAAATGGTCGTGTGCACACCGATGACAACAGTAAAGGAGTGTAGGAGTCTTTCAGAACGCGGTAATTATCCCCACTTCTACAGAAGAGCACAACCAGAGTCCATTCTGTCCACCTCAAAGCACAGACTCCTAAAGCGGCATCATATACGCAGGAGCTGCTCTGCTGCTGCCAAATGAAAGAGGAAGTTCTCGGTTACCGGAGGGAAATGATGCTGCTTTAAGCTCTCCAGTGTGATCTTCGAGTCTTCACACTCGTCAGCCAGAGCTACCAAGTTAGCAAGGATCTCTTTTGTCTTGACGGAAATATCCTGCGAATCACAATGGTGCTGTCATGTTAGACTCAAGGCTGCCTTTCGTACATATTAATGCAGGTACATTTGGGATGTCTCACCTTAACAACCTGACTCTCCGACTTCTCGGGATCTTCTGCAGTCTGCATGATAAAGTGACCAATGTCTTTGTGTAACTTGCCCATGGCCATTGACTCTATGATGGGACGTGGAGCAATAGCATAAAAATGTGATGGAATGATTTAAGAACATGACTGACTGACAGATGAAGACATCGTACCTTTGGCACTCTGGGACACTGTGATGACACTCTCTGGCAGGTTGACATAGACGTCAAACAAGTCAGTTCTGTTGCTCACTTCTGGATCAACAAACCCTGCTACATAGCCTGTGAATAATACAGACACACTGGTGTGTAAATCACTTCCCAACTCTGGTGAAGATGGCAACTAAACACCTGAGAGTAAATAAGTGATCAGGCAGCCTCACCAGGACATTTCTTCAGATCTTCTATTTCTGTATCAGTCAGATGCACATATGGATGCACAATGGACCAGTCTCTCCGGTGCCATGTCAGAGTGGGTAGAGCTCTAGGAGGTAATGGTTAAAGACTTATCTACAGCAACAATCTGTGTTACAATACCGATTCACTTCCCAAAATAAGTTATTTTCATTTCTAACACACACCTTGTGAATTCCAACAACGCTTCAACCCGAGGGTGGTGGACAATGATCCTCTTCTTCAGCATAAGGGCAGTATAAAGGATAATGTTCTCCATACCAAACTGTGACACTACATCTGTGGTAGCAAAAAAAAAATAAAAAAAAATGGAAGTAAACCACACGATCCACTCTGCATCACTTCACTGATAAACTGTTGCGTAAAACTAAAATAAGATCCCAAAAAGGGTCTTTCAGCAAAAAAGTATAGAAACTGAGAGATAATTAACAAATTTAATATTAAGTAATACGTTAAAAGAAAAAACATATCCTATAAGAAAATAATAACCAGTACTTATAAATTAAGAGGAAATAACCATTATTGTACTCTAGTCATTAAGTTACCAATTACCAGCCATTAACTTCTCTGTCCATTATATTATTATCAAATCATAATTGTTCATTACAGTCTTCCACACATGTAAGTGCAGAAAATGAAAAAGGGGAATAATTATTAAGTTATTATTGTCAAGAAAAAGACATATGTCAACAAATACAATGATCAGTGACCTCATCAGCTGTAGGGCCTCACCTTTAATTGAACCAGCCAGGTAGGCTTTGCGGATATCGTAGTCCTTAATTAGAAATGAGCCATTTTCATCAGTCTGACAAAGTCCTTTGGTTAGGACGGTGACATAAGCCTCCATCATTTTCACTGGACTGCCATGTTTAATATACATCCTGAAGAAAAAGTAGAATTTATATTGAAACTGTTTCCAGGAGGAAATCATCTAGAAAAAAAACTGTACAAATGGTGGGGACACAGACCTGCCAAGTATTCTGTTAAGAGCGGCATACTTCTCAGGGTTGAAATCTTTTGCTGTAATAACTACTGAAAAATGAGTAACCTTGATATAAAGAAAAATCAGATAAAAGTCAGTGCAAATACAATTAATTGCTGCTCTGCTGCTGTGGAATATTGAGCATTCTTTACCTTAGTTAGAGCAGTTGGTTCCTGGACTTCTACAGTGGTAATGTAGTACCATGTTTGACAGAACTGACCAAACACAAATACGTGGAAATCCCGGCTGTCCTGTGTTAAACAGCACTTGCTGAGAAGAACTTGTCTGAAGTCTGAGCCCACAGAAGGATAGCACCATACCCAGAGTGTGTCTCCATTCACATCTTTCTCTGCATATAAGGCACACTAGGAATGATGTGCAATATCATCACAGAGATAATATACAAAAACAAATTTGAGATAATATACATAAACAAATTTGAGATAATATACATAAACAAAGATGACAAAGCGGTGTGTTGTAAACTGTTGATACGGAATATCAACAATTAATCCATAGAAAAACACAGAACATATTAAGGATTCAGAATTCAATTAATTCAATCGAAATATATACTTTTACATCGTTAGATGTAAGTTGTGTTGAGAACAGCAATAATGTACAATTAATGAATTTGCGGATACTAAGCTCTGCTGAACAGACTCTTGTCATACTATTATCACGTGACTGTGTTTATGGGTCACAATTTGCAAATTGTTATTATTTTTTTTTCTTGAAGGAAAGAGACAGGAGAATCTACACTTACCAATTAATGCAACACTTGACATTAGCTGCGTTTCAGTTGCTGCCATATTCCATACCTGAAAGAGTTCGGAAGAACAAGTTAATAGTAGAGAAGCCAATGACCACCTTCCCCTGCGGATATTAATGTTCCTGTGACGCACCATGAGGGCTCCTGCTGAGTCTGTACACCAGAGAGAGGATAGACTTGTTTTTAATGACGCAATAAATTTGTTAAAACTCGTCAATTGCCTCTATTAATTCTGCTGTCAGCAAATTCTACCCCGTGTTTCTCTTCCTTATTCCGGAACAGGAGGCTCGTTTCTGGGAGGAGACGCATTTCTGACAGCCAATCAGAACCAGCCACAGCTCAGCCGGAACTCGAATAAATTGGGAAAACGCCTCCATCAGTCTAAGTAGCACACATAGACTTTTGTTCCCCTCATCAAATAGGTTGTTTTCATTTCAGACAGAATATTGCAAAGATGAAAGAAGACTGACAATTTGATCAGTGGTCCTAGAGTACAGGCTTCCTGCACTCAAGATGGCGCCGCATAAATTCCATGCCGGAAGTATTTCCACTTCACACCGGAATTTTGAAACTTGTGTGTGTGTGTGTGTGTGTGTGTGTGTGTGTGTGTGCGTGTGTGTGTGTGTGTGTG
>BJFM01000483.1:91051-102923 GCA_016586285.1 Arothron firmamentum | reverse complement strand
GTGTGTGTGTGTGTGTGTGTGTGTGTGTGTGTGTGTGTGTGTGTGTGTGTGTGTGTGTGTGTTTTAAAGAGGATGTTACGTAATCCCCGCAGGATCCCCAAAAATTTGACCGAACAAAAACAAAAGCTTAGCTGTAACGTTAACGTTCCATGATTTTAACTTTAACTTCATTTACGGTTTGTTTGGTAGTAGAAACACGTTCACAATCGGACTGAAAAATAAAATCTAATAAAAGTAATAATTGGCAATAGTTTAATAGATTGAACTTTTAAGCAACCAAATAAACACATTTTAGATTAGACTGCTGGGGCCCGTTTCAGAAAGCAGGATTAATGAAAAGCCTGACTTAAGTTGTGATTTCAGGGAAACTGTGGATTTTCGGTTTCACAAAGCAGGTTCAGCAGAACTCTGACTCAGTTACTGGGGTAACAGACTCCGTGAAACAAACCTGCTCGCAAGCAGGTTTATTCCAAATAAGCCCGAGTTTCTGCTGCTCTTGAAGCTTGCAGACTGCTGGGAGGGGATGATCTGCCCCAATGAGACGTTTGATTAAGCCCCGATGGGATCTCCTTTTTTTTTTTTTTGAAATTGAACTTTATGAAAATACAAACTCTCACTGAGGATAATGAACACAGATCAAATCATCCATCCATCCATCCATCCATCCATCCATCCATCCATTTTCCACCGCTTATTCGGGTCGGGTCGAGGGGGCAGCAGCCTCAGCAGGGAAGCCCAGACCTCCCTCTACCCAGCTACTTCGTCCAGCTCCTCCAGGGGGATCCCCAGGCGTTCCCAGGCCAGCCGAGAGACATAGTCTCTCCAGTGTGTCCTGGGTCTTCCCAGGGGCCTCCTACCGGTGGGACGTGCCCTGAACATCTCACCAGGGAGGTGTCCGGGAGGCATCCTAACTAGATGCCTGAGCCACCTCATCTGACTCCTTGCGACGCGGAGGAGCAGCGACTCTACTCCGAGCTCCTCCCGGATGGCAAAGCTTCTCACCCTATCTCTAAGGGAGAGCCCAGCCACCTGAGTACCAGCTCAGGCTCCTTCCCCATCAGGCTCCTTCCCCATCATCTTAAGGCTGTGGAGCAGCTCTCCTCTAGGATGGAATAGTTCCGCACCAAAGTCAGGGATTAGAGAGCACGTTCCCGTGATGAGTGTGGTGGCCTGTGGAGCCCGGCGGACTGCCAAGAGAATTGGCGGGCTTTATCGTTGCGACTGTGGCAGGTTCGGCTGTTCATCCACCTCCGGGGACTTTCGGACGGCCAACCAGATGAGGGGCCGTTCCCCACAGCGCGGACATGAGGGAGGCTATGGCAACTGGGAGTGGTCTCGAGTGCAGGGGGCCCCGAACACCTCTGCTGGCTTCTCACTGCACAGACCGGACACTGAGGATTCTCGGGATCAAAGCTTCCCGGAGGAGCATCAGCCAAGGCATTGAGTGAGATTCCTCTTGCCCTCCCGACGTTCACCTTCTCCATCCCCACGTGTCCAGGTGCAGGGAAACTTCCAGTAGCTGGTGTGGTTGAATGACCCCCACGGAAAGCCACTCTAAACTTGCTCCTCACTGGAAGGTTTATTCTGTGTGTCAGCAGCTAGACGGGGATGATGAAGTGGGTGTCACTTACCGGATCAGCAGCCCGTTTGGGAAGGAACCCCCTCTTCAGGTGGTTCATTATGACCGGTTGCGGCGTTACCATCTACCTATGGTTATTCCAATGGAGGGTCCTCCTAAGGCCCAGCTGCCTCCCTCCACAGTTGCTGGGTCACATGGGGGTTCTGCCTGGCTGATGGTCCTGAGGGCACGTTCTTGTTTGGTGCTGACGGGAACTCCATTTTGGACCTTGTTCCTGGTTCTGGTCCTTCACCTGCTCAGGCACCTACCCTACCCGTGGCCTCAAGAGTTGCACTCAGCACTCTGGCTTCCTCCCATAGTCCAAAGACATGCTTGTTAGGTGAATTGATCATTCTAAATTGGCCATAGGTGTGAGTGGTTTTATGTCTATGTGTTGGCCCTGCAATAGGCTGGCAACCTATCCAGGGTGTACCCCACCTCTTGCCCCATGACAGCTGGGATAGGCTCCAGCAGACCCCTGTGACCCAAGTGTGGATTAAGTAGGCAAAGAAAATGGATGGATGGATGTAATCTCTTTAAGGAAGAGAAATACAGCATAAGAATATACTGTAATGTGTAAACTTGGTCCCTTTCAAACTTGTTGAATAAAACATCCTTTTCGTCAAATGTTAGAAAATGAGGTTGGTTTAACATAAACATGGAAATTTTAATGTAAATTTAAGATGTCTTGGTTATATGTTCCAATTGAGGGTTAATCAGAGTGCAACTACTGCATATTACATTTGATGAGATACATTTAAATAAACATGACAACAATAAAGAGGAAACAGGTAGACCTACAAGTTCCCCTGAGCAAAGCTGAAGCCAAAGTATTCATAAGGACAGTGAGAGGGCAAGAGCACTGAGACATGGAAAGAAGACACCACCATCCTTTGTTTGAGAATAGGTCATACAGGTCTAAATCATACATTATATAAAACAGGTTGACACCCAACTGGAAAATGTCACTGTTCGAGGATCAGCTTTGTTGGCGAGATTGGTAGTTGAAGTGGCAGATTGTGGACTATAATTCTTGGAGAAGGAGGTGTGAGTTTGCCTAATTAGCATGATGGACTATCATTCAAAACACATTAACAAGGCAATGGGTTTATGTTGTTCCCCCCCCCACACAACTAAGGTTTAGAAGGAAGCTTAAAATTTTGAGTGCAGGAAAGCAGATACAGTAGTCTTTGAGATCAAAGCCCCTTGACTTTGATCCGTGAAAAAGAAAAGGTTAACGAGCCTTTGTTTTATTTGAAGATCAAGGCTTTGAAGATCAAGGCTTGTAGCCAAATCCTTTAAAATTCCTGTTGCTCTCATCAAAATTTTCTATGACTTCGATGAATGACTTAGATCAAGCAATGTCATGTGATCTTAACCTTACTCTGGACTCAATCAGAAGCTGTTGAACATATATTATTCATTGTAATAAATATAATCATAAGAGGAAGCACCATTTTCAGTTGCTAAAGAAGGCAAAACAACATTTTTTTCATTCGGTAGGTGGCGGTATAAAACATTTAAGTTGGTTGCCAGCCGCCCATCAAATCAATTGTAGGTGAAGAAGAGGAAAGTGCCGAGAGGATCCGAATTCAGCCGAAGTTCTATCTCGTTCCTTTTAGCCAATGCCGCTGCAGCGCGTGAGCGTGGCGTGAATGGACTGGTAAAATTTGCTGATATTTAATAAGTCAGTTTTTGCAGATTGGTAGTTAAACTCCGCAAGATGCCGGCGTACTTTCAGAGGCCAGAAAATGCTCTGAAACGAGCGAACGGTGAGTATATATTATCAGTTTTACAGATGTAAAGACCGCCATGCTCGATAGCTTACCCTAGCCATAGCTAACACCAGTCTTTCGCATGCCGCGTCATTGCTAAAGTGGCGCAGTATTAGCTAAGGGTAATGCTGGTTGTGATAGCGGGGAAGCTGTATTGCCTTTTAAATATACGGAATACCCTAATTGCACTATACATTCTGTAAGTTTTCACTTTAACACTCGGATGATTATCACTCGAAAGAGATGTGTTTCGACGTGTATGATACAAGTTAGTTAACGCTACTGTAGAGCTGTACTAGTAGTAGCACAGGCCTAACTATCTTTGAGACATTACTCTAAAATTAATACGTTGTTTTGAGGTGTGATAATGATGTTTTGTATTAATGTGATTACAGCCATTGGAATTCCATATGTTGATTTGATTATCTACTTTTATAAAACAGAATTTCTCGAGGTTGGCAAGAAGCAGCCTGCCTTGGATGTTTTGTACGATGTCATTAAAAGCAAAAAACATCGAACATGGCAGAAGATACACGAGCCCATCATGCTCAAATACCTGGAGCTCTGTGTGGATCTTCGGAAGAGTCACCTGGCCAAAGAGGGTCTCTACCAGTACAAGAACATCTGTCAGCAGGTGCGTGTGAAGATCAGATCACTTAACACTAAAAACGTTGTCCATCATATAGTAAGACAGTGTATGGGTGAATTAATTGTTTATAAAGAAACATCCTGATTTAGTTAGTGAAACATACAGTTGACCCAGGCTCACTGCACAAACCATAACAAATGTAGAATAAAGGATAAATTACAAAACAGTCATGAAATAGAAATTAATTGCTAGGATGTACAAAAGATAATATTTTGATTTGCTACTGAGTTATTTAATTTGCCAATTATACAGAGTCTCTTATTAAGCAACCGGGACTGTCACTGTACATATCTTTCTAAAATTTAAGCAGTATGTTTGAGTTGGTCTGAATTCATGTAGGTTCTCAAACATCCTGTTAGCCAAGTGCTTAAATCCAGAGCAATTGGATTTCTCCCCCCAAAAAGCCTTTTGCTTCAGAAGTGAAACATTTTTGAGCAAGAGAATATAATTCCAATTTCCCTGATATAGCAATTAGCTACTCTAAAGGAAGTTGTATTACAACGTTAAAAGGTACTAATTTTAACATAATATAGTGCTACTATGATCAGCCTGACCAGAGACCCAGGTATTACAGATAAACAACAAATAATAAAATTATCAAATAAGGGACTGGGTAACCCTGCTATTATAATGTGAGCCACAAGACATAACTTTAATGTGAATTAAAATGATTAAAACATCACTTGTATGTAAAAGTATACTGTGGAATAAAAGTGAATAACAGGCATAGACTTGGCAAACAATCACAAAAACATGGATGAAGATTAAAATGCTGTATTTTTCCAAATGGTAGCCTGGCCGCAAATAACTGCCGGGAACCAAATGGCCACTATGGATTTGACCTCATTTTGCTTATTAAATGCCAGTCTGACTAAATGCCAGGGTAGTTTGTATTATATTTTGAAACTCAAAAAGATGGATAAAAATGAAAGTAGGACAGACCATGGCAGAAGCAAGAGACAATGGCAACAGACTAATGTAAAATAATGTAAGACGGAAGAGGAATTATAAAATGCGAATGAAATTGGTTCTTAGTCATTGTATAATGAGTGTATACACCCCAGTTACTCCTCGTCAGAAAGGACAAGAAACTCCTACTTTAGCGTAAAGGACGTTAGGCTAAGATAATCCTAGCATGGATGGAACAGTCATGCATGATTTTGCACTCTTTTCTGCAAACACAAATCACTGATCATACGTAGAAAAATGTTAACTGGGCTTTAGGTCTGTTGATTAGAGCAAGTTGTTGGAAAAAAATTGAAATTGTTTTTGCTGATTTCAGGTGAATATCAAATCCCTGGAAGATGTAGTCAGAGCTTACCTTAAACTAGCAGAGGAGAAGACGGAGACAGCCAAGGAAGAGTCTCAGCAGATGGTTCTAGACATTGAGGATCTGGACAACATTCAGACCCCTGAAAGGTTAGATGCTTTGTGATGTTAAGTTTTCAATGTGGGGACCTAAGGGTGGTCTGTTCCCAGAAAATATTTTATGAGTCCCAGGAAAATTCATCACGTTTGAATAAAATGTATCATTTTTAATGAAGTGTAGCACTTTACTCTTGTTTGATCTTAAATGGTTAGAATATGTTTGTGATTATGTAGAAAATATGTCTGAAAGAAATAAACACAAGTCAATATCTGACAAATTTCATTGTAAATAGCACCAAAATGTATGTCAAAGTGTATAGTGCATTATTCCCAGCTCAGTTAAAGTGTCTGTGGCATAGAACATACTAGTAGCAGTCAGAAACAGCACCAAAATAAATCCAATTAAATCAACACCTTGTTGTGCATTATGAGGAAAAATAAAGGGTTTATGGTGCTTAGCAGTTCAAATAGGAGCATGAGTTGGGACTCAATTGTTTAATCTGGTCTGGACTCAAAACTGAATAACAAAACAAAATAAGGTTCTATAGCCCTTCAAAGGTTTGTACTTAATGGTGTACAGTTTTCTGGCCCTGGTCTGTTTCCAGTGGCTAATAAAAATTAACTTTTAGTTAACTCAAAGAAAGATAACTCATTAAAATTAAGTTAACAAGACAAAGTATTTAGGCTAGCCAATGTGTAAAATTTATATTCAATTATGTGTAGATGTGCTAGTTTTAACTGTTTAAAAGTTATATTGTTTTTACACAATACACACAAATAAAAATGAATGAAAAAAATCTAGAACATAGTAACCTTGACAAGAAAATAGACTCGCTATTTTCTGTTGTCCAGCAGCAGGCTTCAGCACCTTCTTTGGTGGCATTTTAAATCAGACCTGCTCCCAGCAAGCATTTGCCTGTGCTGAAAGCCGGGAGGAAAACGGTCACATGTGGCCTATAGAAAAGAGTCTGAGTCTGCGCAAAATGGTGGCTCCCGTCGTTAAATTGTTTTTGTTATCATCATCTGATCGTCTTTTCTAAGATGATTTCTACGTGAATTTTATTGTTTATAACGTAAGATAAAGTAGAATGCGGCCATAAATGGGGACGTCAGATCATTTTTTTTAAAAATTTAATTTAAATTTTTTTTTTTTTTACTGAGATCTTTTTAAGCATGAAGTTTGTTGACACAATGTGTCCCGTGGACCCTGGGGCCGGGATGCGTCCTTTCCAAATGTTATGTGTCAGAGAAGCAGGACGCGGCCCTTTCAACATCTATGGCTTTTATGGTGGTGCTTAACCCAGCATTGTTGGGTATAGGTGACTTCATTTTGATGGAATTTATCCAATTAAACATATCGTGTATTTACACACACACACACACACACACACACACACACACACACACACACACACACACACACACACACACACACACACACACACACACACACAAACAGCTAAAAGTGTAAGCTTATGAGTGCATTCTTGTGCTGAATTCTTTGTGATTGAAATTTTGTGATTTCCAGTGTGCTTTTAAGTGCTGTAAGTGGAGAGGACACTCAGGATCGTACTGACCGCCTGCTTCTGACTCCCTGGGTGAAGTTTTTGTGGGAGTCGTACCGCCAGTGCCTGGACCTGCTGCGAAACAACTCCAAAGTGGAGCGCCTGTACCATGACATTGCTCAGCAAGGTAGTTAGGGATACTCCCTTGATTGCATTCTGTTTTTACTGTGAAAGATGTGTTCAAATATTTGCTTTTTTATTACCTTCTGGTGGTGGATTCAAACATAAGCACAAAATTTGACATTAAAACTAATGTTTGATGCATGGTTCATTTGGTTGCAAAATGGGCCGTTTCAAAAAACTGGTTGTTTACTTATAGTTGAATAAACATGCTAGATGCTATATCTGATCATCTTTTCCCACAGCATTCAAGTTTTGCCTTCAGTACACCCGCAAAGCAGAGTTTCGCAAGCTTTGTGACAACTTGCGTATGCACTTGGGTCAGATCCAACGACACCACAACCAGAGCACTGCCATTAATCTCAACAACCCTGAAAGCCAGTCCATGCACCTGGAGACACGTCTGGTTCAGTTGGACAGCGCTATAAGCATGGAACTGTGGCAGGTATTAATGCTTTTTCAGTAGTAAGTCATCTACAACACAGTTTGTGACTATATTAAAAAAAAGTTTAATTGACTATTGTATATAATCTGTGACATGATCAAGGTAAAATGTATATTTTTACCAATGTGTTTTTCTTTCAGGAAGCATTTAAGGCTGTCGAGGATATCCATGGCCTCTTCTCTCTTTCCAAGAAGCCTCCCAAACCACAACTGATGGCCAACTACTACAACAAGGTGTCCACAGTTTTCTGGAAGTCTGGAAATGCTCTCTTCCATGCCTGCACCCTCCATCGACTCTATCACCTTTCAAGAGAAATGCGCAAAAATCTGACTCAGGAAGAAATGCAGAGGTATCTTTACAAAAAAAACAGGATAAACAATATATGCAGTAGTGACTAAAATGGAACTTACACTAATTTTAATTTTCAGAATGTCCACCAAGGTCCTCCTGGCCACACTCTCTATTCCCATTACCCCTGAGCGCACTGACATTGCTCGGCTGCTCGATATGGATGGCATCATTGTGGAAAAGCACCGTAGACTGGCCACCCTCCTGGGATTGCAGTCTCCACCAACTCGGCAAAGTTTAATTAATGACATGGTACATGATCTGAATAACAAATAAGCTTGGGGATTTGATCTCTGCCCTTGTATAGGTTTTTATTATTCATGCTCTTATAGGCAGAATTCAAGGAAATGTTAACTTTAAATTTTTAATTATTGATATATATTTGCTAAGACCTAAAATACTTTATACCTTTTTATTTATAGGTGAGGTTTAATTTGCTGCAGTATGTTGTTCCTGAAGTTAAAGAACTCTACAACTGGCTTGAAGTAGACTTCCACCCTTTGAAGTTGAGTGGAAGAGTGACCAAGGTAAACAAATTATTGCCAGCCAGCTATGGTTTTTGCTTGCATTATGTCCATTTAAGTAATTTGTATGTACAGTATACTAACAAGTGTTTTCATTATGGAAGGTGTTGAACTGGGTAAGAGACCAGGCTGAGAAGGAGGCTGATCTGCAGCAATATGTCCCTCACCTGCAGAGTAACACCATCTTGAGGCTCCTTCAACAGGTAATTCCAGTCTTTTTCCTCTCCCTATGGAATTCTCCTTCTGGAGTCTCGTGTACTTTGTTACACTATAATTCTGATTATTCTTCCGCACAGGTTGCACAGATCTATCAAAGCATTGAGTTCACTCGTCTGGCATCTCTGGTTCCATTTGTCGATGCCTTCCAGCTGGAGCGCTCCATTGTGGATGCTGCTCGGCACTGTGATTTGCAGGTATACTCAACAAGAGGCCTTGTAACAATTGATAATTCAACCAATAGTAATGTATGTTTGCAAATTTTTCCTTATTTAGGTCCGTATAGATCACACCTCTCGAACTCTGAGCTTTGGATCGGATCTGAACTACTCCACCAAAGAGGATTCCCCGGTTGGCCCTTTTCTACAGAAAATGCCCTCAGAGCAGATCAGGAACCAGCTCACTGCCATGTCTGCATCATTGGCCAAAGCTATCCAGGTCATCAAGCCTGCCTCCATCCTGGTGAGTGGCCTGTCTGTGTAGTTTCTCTATTGTTTCTTACACGTGGTACAATCGTAATTGTACAAGTCTCTCATGAATAATGTTTAACACCAGATTTTGCTAACAAGTTGAGATGTTTGTTCTTCTTCAGCAAGAGCGTGAGGACCAGAACCAACAAGCCATTGCTGCCTATCTGAAAAATGCTCGTAAAGATCATCAACGCATTTTGGCACGTAGACAGACCATTGAAGAAAGAAAGGAGCGCCTGGAGAGCCTTAACATACAGCGTGAGAAGGAGGAGCTGGAGCAGCGTGAGGCTGAGATGCAAAAGGTTCGCAAGGCCGAGGAAGAGCGTCTGCGCCAGGAAGCCAAAGAGAGAGAGAAAGAGCGTATCATGCAGGAACATGAGCAGATCAAGAAGAAAACAGTCCGTGAACGTTTGGAACAAATTAAGAAGACTGAACTTGGAGCTAAAGCTTTTAAGGACATTAATATTGAGGTACATTACAAGTAATTACTGTTTTCTTTAGGTTGAACTTAATTTCATTTAATTTAATGATTCTTACACACTTGTTTTTGCAGAACATTGAGGAGCTGGATCCCGACTTCATTATGGCAAAACAGGTTGAACAACTAGAGAAAGAAAAGAAGGAGCTTCAAGAGCGTCTTAAAAACCAGGAGAAGAAGGTCATATATTTGAGTGATGTTGGAGTCAAAATGTCAAGGATCTTGTTTTGACATTGATTTGTCCTCACAGATTGATTACTTTGAGAGAGCAAAACGTCTTGAAGAGATTCCTCTGATCAAGAAGGCCTATGAAGAGCAGCGTGTGAAGGATATGGAACTGTGGGAGTTACAGGAAGAAGAGAGGGTACGTAATGAGAATAGCCCACTGTGCAGAATATGAAAGTAAATGTAAACCTAAATGTTTTATCTATCAATACACAAGTACAAGCATGCCATGTGTTCAAGTATTAATGCCAAACATAGTGGCAACTTTGATCATCCAATTACTGACCAACAATGTAAGAAAATGAGTATTTTCTTTTGCATTGTAGATCAGCAATATGAAAGTTGAAAGAGAGAAAGCACTTGAGCACAAGAAACGCATGTCCAGGATGATGGAAGACAAAGAAAACTTCTTGTCCAAAATAACTGCCGCCCGTAGCTTCATCTACAAGGTAAGTTCAGTCCTTTTCCCTTATTTGTGACTAATAGTACAATAGCTAACGTATTTTCCGCACCATAAGGCGCACCGGGTTATAAGGCGCAGTCTCAATTACGGGTTTTTTTTTCTGTACTTAAGCCATACATGAGGCGCACCGTATTGTTAGGCGCATGCTGAAACATACCGTAAAAAACGACAACGGAAGTAAAACAGTGAGTTTCGACACATTTATTGAACAAAATATTCATTCTTCCGCCTCAAAACCATCAAAGATTTCATCTTCTTTATCTCATTTAAACAGCTGCGCTATTTCAATGTCTAACATCCGAGTTCCTCTTCTTCATCATCTGAATCAGACTCGCCGACCGGTTCCACTTCAGTGTTGATGCCGGCTTTTGCGAAAGCTCTTACAATGCATGAAGATTGCATCATAGCCCATGCGCCTACAATCCACCCGCATATGGTGGCATAACTTGCCCGCCGCTGCCTCATAGTCTTTGTGAAGGAGCGTTTGCCTTCGCTGGATGACGGACTGTAGCAACTTGACTTTAAAAGCCCGGTTCACACCAATGTCCACACGCGTGTCGCTTCACCGGTGCCATTTTAGGGAGTCCTTACGCAAATACCGGTAAATGGTGATTAGCGGCACACCTCTGCTGTATATTAACCAGAGGTGTGCCGCTAATTGATGGGCGGAGCGTTTACCGTAGTGCACCCACCAAAGGCACACAGCAGATTTTGGAACTCAGTCCACACACAAGGCGCACCGTCGATTTTTGAGAAAATCTCAGTGTTTTAAGTGCGCCTTATAGTGCAGAAAATACGCTACTTTCTGTCACCATTAGTATCTGATTCGGTGTTGCATCCATGGAATTTTTTTCTCTGTTGTAGTTCTGGTTTCTGTATATGCTTGCCTTGTACCAGCAGTTTAACAGTTGCTGTTTTCTTTCTAAAGGAAAAACTGAAAGCTTTTGAGGAACGCTTGGTGGAGGAGAGAAAGAAACGCTTGGAGGATAGGAGGAAGCAGCGCAAAGAGGAAAGACGCAACACTTACTACCGTCAGAAAGAGGAAGAGGCACAGCGTATCCATGAGGAACAGCTCAAGAAAGGTAATCTGCACATTTGTGGTGGGACACATAAAAGCTAAGTAACCATCTAAGTGGAAGACATAGACCTTTTTTGAGCAGGTTTTTTTTCCTCGTTGCACCAAAAAGGCTTTTGTTTACTTTTTGTTTTTTCAGTTTAAAGCCTTCAGTCCTCTTTGGCTGAAACATCCAACATTGATGACTGTGATTGAATAAATGAGAATATAATTACATTAATTTGTAGTATGCTTTACATATGCCACATTGTTTATTTTCGTGAAAGAAAGTTACCAATAATAAAGCATAATTTCAATGTTGTGCAATTGCAAACCTGTAAACCTTCTTTTGTTACAGAGCGTGAGGAGCGTGAACGTCTCGAACAGGAGCAGCGAGAAGAAGAGGAGCGGGAATATCAGGAGCGGCTGCGTAAATTGGAGGAGCAAGAGCGAAAACAGCGTGCCCGGCAGCAAGAAATTGAGGAGCGAGAACGCCGCCGTGAGGAAGAGAGGCGAGGCCAAACTGAAGAAAAACCCAAGGTACAAAAGAGTTT
>BJFM01000483.1:70970-91008 GCA_016586285.1 Arothron firmamentum | reverse complement strand
TTTTACATTTTTTTTTGGAGTATCTAAAACCAGTTCCTTGTTAATATGCAGGCATGAATTGTACTAAGTTCTGTCATCATCTTTTCTACTGTCAATACTTGATTTTTAACCCAAGGAAAAGAATAAAGCACAAATAAATTTGAGAATCCCTAAAGGTGTTATGAAAGCATCTTTGTAGATTGGATTTTCCCCCCAAGAAATGTTGAGTCTTTGTAAAGAAAAATGCAAAATATCCACACACGTTTGATCAGTGAGATGTTTGTATGTTTGACTTGCGCAGGACTGGAGTGAAAAGGAAGAAGGAGGATGGCGAAAGCGTACAGAGGGTGACTCAGAATGGCGGCGTCCTGGCGCTGACAAGTTTGTTTTTAAACTCAGTTCAGTTGTAGTTTTTAAACTCTTTTATTAGGATTAACCTAACAAGATCTGTTTTCTTCAGGGAATGGAGACAAGAAGGACGTGATGATGGAGAGGAAAGAGAGGGTTCCTTCAGGCGAGGAGAGGGATCTCGCAGGGGTGGAGACGATAGAGCTGTCCGTCGTGGCTTTGATGACGAACGTGGTCCACGGCGTGGAGGGGACGACAACCAAGGTCCACGCCGTGGAGGGGATGATGACCGAGGTCCTCGTCGAGGCTTTGATGATGATCGTGGTCCTAGGAGGGGTGGAGAAGATGACCGAGGCCCCAGACGTGGTTTTGATGAGGATCGTGGCCCCAGACGTGGTTTTGACGAGGACCGTGGCCCCAGACGGGGCTTTGATGATGACCGTGGTCCCAGACGGGGATTTGACGATGACCGTGGTCCTAGACGTGGATTTGATGACGACCGTGCTCCCAGGAGAGGTGGAGATGACGACCGTGGTGGCAGACGTGGCTTTGATGATGACCGTGGGCCTAGACGGGGCTTTGATGATGACCGAGGTCCTCGTAGGGGTATGGATGACATAAGAGGTCCTAGGCGTGGAGTAGATGATGATTGGGGTTCCAGAAGAGATGATGACCGTGGTGGAAGGAGAGGCATGGATGATGGGCCACGTCGTGGCGAGGACTCCAAACCATGGAAGCCCCTCGGTAGACCCGGTAAGGCTGCACCACCAAATCAACTCATTTGCATTTAACAGCAGTGTTGGGAAAAAAGATACACACTCATATCAGTGCATAACGTATATAGTAGTATTACATTACATACATTGTAAAAAAAGAATGTGTGTACAGACATGTAGTAGCTTTTACTTACACTGTAGAAATTATAAAAATACACAGTGACTGACATTGCACATTTAAACATGAATTGCCAGCGCTTTTCATACTTTTCACAGTGATTTTTTTCACGTTTTGTCATATGTTGCCATAGTTGTTGGGCAGGTGTCTAATGTTAAGCCAGGCCCTGTAATGTTCACAAAATTTTTATTTACTGATGTTCGACAGCAGAGTTGATGCTCACTTTTTAAGACACATTGTTGTGAATTGTAGATGAGTACATCCCTTTGTGCAACTTGCTTAGTATTTCCATAGATTGATACTCTGATCAGATTTTTACCTCCACCAAGGGGAGCTTATGTGACAGCTATCAATTGTTAGCAAAATAACTTGGTTATAAATGGTTTTTAATGAAATGTTGATAATGGGTCAAGGAACAGATGATTAAATTTGGTGATGTCTGCGCTCTTTAATGTGCTTTCATATTTTTTTATGTGCGTTTACGCACCTTCCTGCTCAAATTGACTTGAGTTTGGCTTTTAAGATACGCTTTAATATCAACTTACCACCAGGTGTCACTGATCATGTTTTCAGACTAAAGACAATGAGCTACACAGGAGATGCATTTAATCTAGGGACACCTCTGTTACAGGTGGTTGGCGTGAGCGAGAGAAGGCTCGTGAGGAGAGCTGGGGTCCCCCTCGTGGTGACAGTAATGATGATGGCGATGATGCTGATGGAGCAGAACGATCCAGTGATCGCTTCAGAGACCAGCGTCCTCAAAGGTCTCATTGTTAGAACAACACTGTGTTTAAAACACCTTTTTTAAACTTGTGATGACAGTTTATGTAAAACGTGTGTTCAGGGACGACACCTGGAGGAGAGCAGCCCCAGAAGATGCATCCTCATGGCGAGACAGTAGAAGAGAGGATGTTGACCGTGATGACCGCCGTGAGCGTGGTGATCGCCGTGATGATCGCCGTGATGATCGCCGTGATGATCGCCGTGACAGAGACCGTAGAGATGAACCCAGAGGTCCAACCAGAACTCAGGAAGAAGGTAAGCAGAACTCACCAGAAAAACATTGTTACTTTCAACTTACAAATCACAACTTTATCTACAACACTATTGTTATCAAAAGTTATGTGAAACTTCTCTTAAACTTGAGTCAGCAGGTGCTGTGTGTTCATACCACAGAAGGCCTTTAGTACCAAACAAGTGAAACCTTACACAATCGAGCAATTCTTTAACATAACCATTTTGCTCCTACTTAGGAAGTTCCTGGCGTCGTGGAGGTGAAGATAAGAGGGAGGAGCGGGAGAGAGAGCGGCCCCAGGACAGAGAGCGTGATGTAGATGGAGAGAAGGGTTGGCGTGTCGACAAAGAAAACCCTCGTCGCATCAAGAACGAGACAGATGATGATGGTTGGACTACTGTCCGCCGCTGAGCAACCTCCATTCTTTTGTCAATGATTAATTGATTTGGCAAAAAAGAAATAGCATCCATTTTCTCTTCAATTTCCAGTTAGCTGCAGCTTCTCATAGTCCTGTTTGATGTGTTCCTGGAAAATTATTATTCAAACACTTCAATCTGTCTTTTAATATTCCCAAGTTTTGAACCAGATCCTCTTCACCTCCAGCATCAGCAAGTGACCTGTTTTCTGGCCCATGTGTTCCATAGGGTTATTACCTTTCATATTTAACATCATTAAACAAATATTAAATACCTGCTTAAATTTCACCACCTGCCTGTTTGAAAGCATTAGCCTTTTGACCATGCTGGTAATTGAAAAGAAGAATTTAGCTGTCTCTGCTTTTCAACTAACATTTCATCACTTGTTGATGTCGAAAAACTTATATTTTGATGTGCATGCTTGAAGCTTCCTATCTTTATTCTTGTGTGGTTTTATCTGGCTATGCTTAAATTCACATCAGGTGGCAAATGTAGAGATCAGACCTTTAATAATAAATCTTTCTTTAATAAATGTTTGCTCGCCAGGTTTGATTTCTGTCATAATTTATTACCAATTGAAGTCATTCTGTGGAGGGGAGGTCAATGCCATTTTAATTTGGGGTTAATTAACTTAAAAACCTGTCATAGCAGGAACTGGGGAAGAGGTTATCATTTCACATCACAAACATGCATTTGTGTAGCACTCTAGATGTGCAATTATTCAACTGTCAGTGTTTTGCTGTAAAGGGAAATGTGTAAATTGGGTGACCCGACGTATGAGAAGGATGTTTGACAATTTGAAGTAGAGTTGTCAGCATTGATTCAAAATTTGGTGCGTCTTTGCAGTGATTAAACATGAGTTAACCTTTGGATTCTAGGTCATTTTGCACATAGTATTATCAACATGGGCACATAAACACTAAAATTACTCTTATGATTGACGTATGCTGACCTCCAGTAAGGGACTCCCAATAAACGGCTACTAATTGGGTTTTCTATGAAAGAACCCATGGTTACATTATGTTAACTCGATAATTGATGCACTTATTTGCTCCATATTGAAAATCTGATGGGCTTGCGTGCAATTTGTATAAACGTAGAAGCAACTCATTGAAATGTAAAGAAATCTTAGCATGAAGTAATTAACAAGTAGATGAATAGTTTATTGTTTATCAACGTAAATTCAGTCATCTCCCCTGTGAAGTGCGCCATTCTACCGTCGACGAAGTACCCGCACTTTTATCCAGTTTTTGACTTAATATTGGAACATCTAAAGGTTCCTCAACGGCAATCACGGGCAGTTTTTCTCAGGTTGAGAGTGGGGGGACCACTAGAGGTAGCTAAAGTACCAGGAAAGAGATCAGCACGTTTAAATGAGAGAGCAGCTCAGTCAAAAAAGTTGCAGATGGTAGTGAGATTGATCACGGTCAGTACATTAATAAATAGAAAAGCCATTAATAAATAGAAAACCATCTCATTCCTCCAACCATTGTGACTTACACCTGTAGGATGGAGTAAAATATACATCGTAATATAAAGTTAAATAACATAGTAAGTTGCTTTATGATAAAAGCCCTGAGATCTTGGCCTATGATCTTGGAAGATCAAAGGTCAAAGTCCCTCCAAAATCTGGTATGTCACCAAAATTTAATCATCTGTTCCTTGACCATTATCATTTCTGAAAACGTCATTAAAAAGCCTTTTGGGTTATTTTGGAATCAAAGAGATAGATGAACGCTATTACATAAACGCCATGGCAGATGGAACAAATAAGCTCAATCTAAAAAACAAAGCAAACCAAAAAGAAAAGCAAAAAATAAATAAATAAATAAAAGAAAAACGATTTTTTATTTATTATTTATTTTATTTATTTTTTAATCAGAAATGGCCGGTATATAGCATATAGGTTGTACAAGTACCAAACTACCCCGTGAACTTGTACTAAGTAGTTTAGGACTGTCAGGTAGACTATTATTCGCACTGGAGCTATTGTGGCTTGATTGTCTCACACATGTCGTTTTGGACAAAAGCGTCTGCTCAGTAACTAAAACAAGGGTGTAAAATTTACTACTATTACTACTATTACTACTACCACCACCACTATAATAATAATAATAATAATAATAATAATAATAATAATAATAATAATAATAATAATAATAATAGTAATAACAACAACAACAACAACAACAACAGCAACAATAATAATAAAGAGTTTTTAATCTATTAAGAAGCAACATTTGACTTTCATAAGAAGACATTTGTTTCAAAATGCTGAAATACAATACAAATAAATGAAATACAAATTGTTCTGATTATAACTTATTCAATGTTTCCGTCACAGATGAAAGTAACTAACAAAAATCTTTCAGCAAATTTTAACAAAATGTGACGCCATGGTGTTTCTGCGTCTCGTGTATGTCGTTCCTTGATGGAGGCCCTCGGTGCGCGCTCACTCAGACCCACTCTCACTGCTCCTCCAACAAACCCCCCAGCTTTCTGCACCAAATAACACGCAGAGAATCATCACTGGCTTGTTGTTACTTTTATTGACGCAGCGACCCGCACAGAACACCTTTTTGTCGGTACAAAGCGTTTTTTCTCCGGCTCTTCTGAAGCAGAGCTGATAACGGGGATCGAACACAGAAGACTGTGCACGTAAATCACGGAGCAAAACCGGAAGGAAATTGACAAATAAATGAAACCCAACTGACCAATTAAGGTCGTAAATGAGATCGGAGCGTCTGTCGCAACATTGTTGTGCGCAATTAATAATAAATAAAATAAATTAAAAAAAAAAAACACTTTCTAGAAACCACACGCGCACGGACTCAGAGACCTTAGAAAATCAGTTTGAACCTGTAAATGCATAAAAGCAAGCCTGAGCTTTCCTGCTGTTCCAGATGTGCGCGTTAAATGTCCTGGAGATATATGGGGGGAGGAGGGGGGGAGGAGGGGGGGGTGCGCGTGCGAAATGCCCTTCTCTGGTCGAAACGTGTTCCGTGTGGCGCGCCCGAGTCCGCCTCTCCGCGCCCCTGCTTCCCATTGACGTACTTTTAAAGCGTCTACCCCTTCTCCACCTTAAGCGAGCAGCAGCGGCAGCGACCAATCACCATGCTATTACAGCCTTCAGAGGAAGCTGTTTATGGGCGAGCAGCGCTAATTAGGCTCATGAACTAACAAATCTGCCTGCACCAACACGGCGAGGAAAATGATCACATCCATGGATTAGTCTGGGAGCGGACGAGCACTTTTATTTGGGCTTTCTTTACGCCGTCGCTTCTTCCTAAACTCACTGCGCAGAAAGTTTCCCTCTTTCTTGGGTGTGGAGTATTTTTTAAGCGAGAACCTCTTAGACAACTTCATCTTAAACTGGGGATTCTGGACTATCAGACCATGTTTCAACCTACACCCAAGAGGTGTTTTACTATAGAGTCTTTAGTGGCGAAGGATAATCCTGTACCGGCGTCCCGGTCCGAGGAGCCCATCAGGCCAGCAGCTCTCAGCTATGCAAACTCAGGCCAGATGAACCCTTTTCTCAACGGCTTCCACTCCAGCGGTCGGGGGGTCTATTCTAACCCAGACTTGGTGTTCGCCGAGGCGGTCTCTCATCCGCCGAACTCCGCCGTCCCAGTGCACCCGGTGGCCCCGCCGCACGCTCTTTCCGCGCACCCCCTTACATCCTCACACAGCCCGCACCCGCTTTTTGGCAGCCAGCAAAGGGACCCGTCAACTTTCTACCCCTGGTTATTACACAGATATAGGTACTTGGGCCACAGATTTCAAGGTAAGTTGTCAAAGTCCTTTCGGTTGGTTCACTTTTACGCACGAAACATGTCGACCGGCTGGAAGGTGTTTCCTGAAAGTCACCAGGACCTAGATGGAATTTTTTTTCAAAAAAAATGTGAACTTACAGCAGAAAGATTAACATTTTCACAGCAAAATCTTTGCTTGAATAATAATTTCAGTCGAATTATAAAACAGATTTTCTTCATTTTTAAGAACGAAATCTAAAAATACACATTTATCATCCAAAAGTGAGTGGTGTCCTGTCTGTAGGAGCTCTCAGCTAATAGGTCCATCTATTCATGCTAAAAGAAAAAAAGGCAAAGAAAATTTGACATTTTAGTTGTCAGTCTACTCATGCGTAAAGTTCGTTTTTTTACGCAAAGATAGGCATCTTCATAAATGATAGTGCCTTGAAAAAAATATGAGTGGAAATTGGGATTTATTAGAATTTTATAAGAATACAAAATGTATGGATGTCAAAGATAAGGTTTTGTGAGCTTATTTAAAATCTAATTGTAATATTTTAACTGTTTATTTTAAAGCTCATCATCCTGCTATTTCAGCCGTGTTTTATGTGCATGATTGTCTTTAAAGAGGCTACACCTTGGGGTTATAGCCCCATATTCACTTGTTTTTAGTGTCGTTTGACGCAGTGACCTCATAAATGTTAAAGCAATTCAGCAATCAAAAAAAAATATTTTTTTCCCTACAACGCGATTTCCATTTGACGTCTTAAATTGATGTCAGACATAAATGGATCGGACGGGTCTTGGTCTGCCCTAGGTGTTGTCCGCTGTGGCGCGCAGGCCCTGCTATTTCTAGAAATAATCAGAATGTGGGTTTTTAAATGGTGGTGACGGACCTTCGGTTTCTCCACGTTTGCAGGTAATGAAACAAGTCCAGAGAGTTTTCTTTTACACAACGCGCTGGCCAGAAAGCCCAAAAGAATCCGGACAGCATTTTCACCTTCGCAGCTTCTGCGGCTCGAACACGCGTTTGAGAAAAACCATTATGTGGTAGGAGCAGAGAGGAAACAGCTCGCACACAGCCTTAGCCTCACAGAAACTCAGGTAAGAGCACTTTCTTTTTCAAATGCGCTCTATTTGGAAGATGCAAGTTATTTTATTGAGAAATTTCATGCGCGCTTTCATGCGGTTTGTGTGCGTTTGTTTGGAGCCCTGGATTAAAACCTCCCACCGTTCTAAATGTTTTCAATAAATTCCTGTTTTTTTTTAATGATAGAATGTGACAGGTCTGTGACATTCTGTCTGATGGATTTTGACATGGCGTTTTGAAAGCGTGCCGCTCTAAAATGAAAATATCTCAACTTGACAATTGTAAAAAACAAAAAACAAAACAAAAAACCAAAACAAACAAATTAAAACGCGGCTATCAAAACACAATTTAAAATAATCAGAAAGTAAATAGTTTCTGCGCGGCAGAATCCATAAATACATGCTCTCAATCGAAGACAGAGGCTTACTGTTGGATCAAATCCACTGTCATTGTATAGGCCTAACCTCATTTTAGGAGGGGTTGAATTACTTTGTTTTGGGGGGAGAATGTTGCCTTTCAAACGGAGGATAAATTAAGGAGTTAACCATTTTATGGGGAAGGCGACACAAAGAGCGAGGCGGCTTCAGTGAATTCCCTCTGCCATATTTAAGATGTTGTTTGAGCCCATCGGCCGCTGCCTTTTGTCCAGTGTGTCTGCTGTGGACGGCGGGGCCTTTGGAGGAGAGTTAAGGGGAGAAGTGAACCATCACCTACTTCAATTAGCTGACTGAAGGCTTATTAAAGGCACCTCAGTCGCCTTTTAAGCGGTTTAAAGGGCTGCAGCGGGACAAAGCAGTTTATCGATCTGGATGTTAATTCACTGCACCATTTAACACGTCGATGTAAAGCTGCGTGTGTGTGTGTCAGTGTCTGTATTTATATTCTCACGATGTCTGGAAAATATTTGGAAGATATGCTCTGACCTACTTTTAGGCGAAGCGTCAAAAGTTTTTTTTTGCAGATATAAAATGTTTGATGATTACATAAAACGATTTTATTTTAATCTTTATTCGCCTTTAGTCACTTTTTGTATGCGTGCTGAAATTGTTAGATAATTACTACAGTTTTATTTTTAGTTGACTGATCAAACACAGCATGTTGTTCAGTTTCCATGTTACGGTTTGAGCATATTGATGACTTGGATCCACGCTTTCCTCAGTGATCCTTGTTTATTGATGGTGCAGCTATGCTTGCCATCACCAGACCACAATTTTTCGTATTTTCTGTCTCCACTGCACCGCTGCTGGCTCTTATCTAGCCCTGTCACACCAACAATGCCTCCTTTTTACGCGCGGGTTTACGCACCGCACCAAACGTATTTGATCTGGTAACACTGATCCGGGCTTTTGTTTACCTCACCGGCCTCCCGTCTCTCTCTCTCTCCCCAGGTAAAAGTGTGGTTTCAGAACCGGAGAACGAAGTTCAAACGACAGAAGTTGGAAGAGGAGGGTTCTGAGTCTCAGCAGAAGAAGAAAGGATCGCATCACGTGAACCGGTGGAGACTGGCGACGAAACAGTCGAGTCCGGAGGAAATTGATGTAACTTCGGACGATTAAAAAAACAACAAACAACAAAAAAACAACTATATAAACGTCTGATTGAAGGAGGACATGGATAAAGGATGCCGGACAAAGACAGTGAGAGAGCACAAAGCCAATGTCACATCTCAGATTTTCACGGAGATCGGCAGCTGAGGGTGAGAGAGGCCCGGCCGGTGGCACAGCTGTCACCGCGGTGGGCTCTGTCAGGCCACGTCACCCAGGAAAATATGACGGACGGTGTCTCAGTCCGCCTACCTGAACCCTTCCACACACACACACACACACACACACACACACACACACACACACACACACACACACACACACACACACACACACACACACAGACCACCACTACAATCTCACAACACCTCTCCCCCCCCCCCCTCCAATTCATTTTGGACGTTTGCACTTCAGATTTTTTTTAAAGAAACAAGCTACAAAAAAATAAAATAAAATAATAATTAAATAATAATAATAAAAAAAATTGTAAACGTTTCCAACTCAAGATACCAAAACTCCAAGCCGCTTTTGTAAAACTTGAATTGCATGGCATAGTTTTTATTTCCCTTGTAGTCCGTTTAAATCTGACAAACCAAGAAGAAGAAAAAAAAATCGATATTCTTTTTAACGTTATTTTCAAACTGAGAGATGTCGTGCTTCTTCCTTTATACAAAGTGTGCAGTCTTTAATTAATGATTCTCGTGTAAACGTTATTGTGAACACATATGAAGTAGCGGTGCTGCGATATAGTGTTTTTTTTTTTGTTTTTTTTTAAAGAAAGACAACAACAAAAAAAATCGATCCAAAACCTTTTTTTAAATAAGGAATTGAAGTACTTAAAGGGAAGGCATCAGGACATTCCTTTAACCTAAAGCTTTACCAATGTGTCGCGGTCGCTCCACGCAGCCTTGTGTCAGGACTTGACCCTCCAGTGAAAGTTGCCACGAAGGATTAAATGCAAGAATTGAGGGGGAAAAAAAATCTTCAAGCACTGAGCGTATTCCATGTACAGACATGCTTAAAAAAGTTAATGTATCTGTTAAACTCTCTTTTACAGAATGTAAATAATTTATAATTTTTGTGTTTGTGTTAAGTTTGCTACAATTTTAACACAAAGTATACTTCCAAGAAGTATGTAATTGTCAATATTTTGTCAATAAAGTTTTATCAATATGTTGCGCGCAGTACAAATATAGACTTTTGATTCAAAGAGCAGCTGGAGGCCTCTGGTGACGTGAGCTCGGCGGAAACTGTTGTGCCGTTTAATGAAGGGGAATCTGGAGAAGATGCGTTTGGCTTGAGAGCAGCACCAGCAGTTGTAGTCAACTCTGATATTTAACCGGCTGGTTGGATATTTATGAAGCAGTGTATAGTGTTTGGCTTGCTCCAGCCACAAAGAGTGCCCGCAAGCTTTTGTAGAAGTGCAAATCAGTTTAGGCAATTATCATTCGAGTAATATGGGGGTAGGGGGGTGTGGGGGGGATGCATTACCCAGTGGTCTACTTTAATCTTTTAATCCACAGATCCAAGGGGGTTTGGTTGGACATAATTTAGTACAATCTGACTACCCCTCACGACGCGATAAGGGAAGGTTGTGTTTTGCCGCAAAATGGGATCTTTGTTTCAAATCTTGCGTGCGACGGCGCTCTGCGAGCCGCAGGAACACGACGGGGTTCTCTGACATCCCGGGGCCGAAAACTGAAATAGGTCATTTACATCAGGGACCAGCCGCTACAAAAACAACGAGTGCGTCATTTAAAAAAAAAGCATTTTAAATAGATTATAATTTTAAATATAGAACAAAGCCAACTTTATTCTTTTCTGGCGAGAGGTGTTTGTTAACTGTTTCACAGAGCTGTTTTTGGGCTTGCTTAGGGGAGGTGGCATATAGGGAATTCTTAATCGGTCCAGATTATAACAGCAATAAAAATCTTTAGAGAATACCATTAGCTTTGGAAAAAAAAAAAAAAAAAAAAACTAAAAGCTTTATTACAAACCCAGCTTTGAAATAGGGGGGATTAGAGGCCTGAAAGGGTCCCACAATAGTTAGAAGAAAAGGTTTCATGCTAATGAGGTTAATGCCCTTTGTATCTCCGGACTCCACAACTTCATTACTCCTATCTCGGGCAACACCGAGCGGCTCAGAGCCTCACAATCCACTCGAGCCTTTCCCTACCCTGCCTCTAAAGAAGGATTTGATAGCGGTCCTGTTCAAACTAGATAATTATATCTTTTCAAGTTGGAATTAAGATAAAGAAAGTGCAGTGGAGGCGGTGAGCCTTGATCTGCGCAAACAAATTTGGCGCACCCCACCACTGACCCACCTCCCTCGTGTGTGCGGCTGCATGGACGCGCACAACAGAAAGGACGGGCTTCTCATTAGTGGCTTCATTTGATCAATTTTACTTATTTAAACCTGGAACCGTTCGGTCCTTTTTTTTTTTTTTTTTTTTTTTTTTTTACATTTTACAGTTTTTTTGTGCGTTCTATTGGAAATGTAATATTGTTTTGTGGATAAGTAAAATAGTCTAATTTTGCATAATTGTCTAGTCTATATTCTAACATTTTTGCAGCAAGATTAGGTAAAATAGCTTGGAAAAAAAGGCAGACATGGGTAGGTATTTTAAACAAGGAAAAAAATCATCAGATCTTGAACCTTATTAAGAGTAAATAGTGACCTTAAATAAATATGTGCCAGAACAGACCCAGTGCTTGTGACCAGATGTGTAAAGGGGTTCTGACAAGTCTGTATAGGGAACCTCCGCTGACCATTATCTAAACCAAGATGCCCTGTTCCAGCCGAGGTGTCAGCTGCTCCATAAACCATCTCAGCTCCTTCAACTCTTTGATTATCTCTCAAATATTCACTGCCGCGCTGCGTTCGGATGCTCCGGAGCCAGCGTGCAACAGTCACCCTGGACCATAAAATGATTATCAGCCGGTGGAAAAAGAATAGCCAGTGCTATCGAGTGACCTCACTGACCCAAAACGTCTAATCTGCAATTAGTAGGTCTAATTACGCCCGATGACAACGCTAATGTGAATGGTGGCTCAGGAAGTGAAGGCGCTAAAGAGCGGCTCCGTATTCGCACCGAAGGTCAATAATTGATTGAGCTGGAATGACTCTTGAAAGAAAGGATCTGGGTGGTAGTGGCACCTGCAGGCCGGTCTGCCATAAAACAACGCGAGGACTAACTTGATCTGGACCGTTTCACAAATTGCATCTGAAATTGATCCTTGAAAATGAGCCCTACCCTCTTCCTTTGGCCCTGACATAAGGCGGATTGATAAATATCCAAGCCTAATGAGCAAATTACTATACAATCACCATTCAAATAGCTTATGATAAATTAAACATCAGAGCCTCAGATTGAATTTCTTTCTTTATTATCTGGTGAGAGGGTGGGACGTTCCTGATGGCTCTGAAGATCATGTTTTCCAAACCCAACAAATTCCCGTTTACTATCGGGCCCATTCAGCACTTATTGACTCCCATAATTCTCAGATTTTTGCCTTGATCATACCGCCAAGGAAACTATTTTAATTGCCATTCAAATTTAATTCCTTAATGGAACTCTTTTTTTTTTTGTTATATATTAACATTGCAAATTAAGTTTTTGAAACAGATTATACAGAAGCTCTTAAATGCAACATCAAATGGCCCTGCTGCTTTGAAGTAACTGTAAAATTTTCAAAACATAAAACAACTCATAACAGATCATAACATGTAGCTATCATTCTCTTAGGTAAACAGTAAACAACAAAGGTATTTAACTAATCATGATGTATGTCCATGGCCTCTAAAAACAAGCCTTTAAGCAAAATAATTTTAATGACCTCAGATTAAGGACTCTGTGATTTTGTGGAATTTTACAGTTTTTGGTATTCATGTTTACAGTATAAGACCAAGATGTGTTGCGGTGATAAATGTCTGGTTTACCATGTAATATTGATTGAGAGCTGCAATTCAGAACCCCCCCCCCCCCCCCCCCCCCCCCCCCCCCCCCCCCCGTCCACACAGAGCCTCTTTCTCCTTCTTCCAGTCCTCCATCCCATAATTCCCTTAAATGTCTACAGTCATCTCCAGCCTCGGCCTGAACTCAGCCCATCACAGCCGTTCACAGTCACCGCTTAGTGTGGGGAAGCCACCAACAGTTTAAGGCCTTTATTAGCCCCAGCTATTTTCATTGGCTGTAACTGTAAACATTTATTTTCAGTGCATTAATATTCTTATGAATTGCCGCTTGGCCATAGGTTTGTTTTCTTTAATGATAGGGGGAATTTGGCTGTAAGGTGATGCGGATTGATTTGCATATAAGTGTTTCCTGAATATCCACCAGCTCTGAAGAGAGCAATTGTCGACCCTCCTGTCTGCTGAGGTTCCAAACTCAAAACAATTTATAGGTCGTATCTGCAACCAGCATTCCCCTCAGCACACTAATGTGTAACATATGTTGGACTGTACACCTGATAAAATACCTCAGGGGCCCAGCAGTTTGTTAAATCCTCAATTCGCTCCCTAAATAAAACAAACAATGGCCTCACTAAATATATCACATGTGCCTGATGAACTCTTTTGTGTCTTTTGACCTGTCTGTCCTGCCCCATCACTGACACGATCCCAGGCGGCAGCGTGCTTCAACAAGCAAATATTTTTGAGAAGGACAAGTCATGTTTTTATATTTCGCATTGGCTTGTTGAAGTTGTTTGGTGTTCCAACGACAAAGGTCAAGACTCCCCTGCCTGTGTTTAGTGACATGCCGTGTCAGGATGAGCTCACGTCCCAATAAATTAGCTCTCATCTGCAGCGGAAGTGTTACTCCACTTCTCTTCAGCTGCTTCATCTCTGTGGAAGTGCTGCAAATATGGTTTCAATTACAGCTTAAAATGTAATGTAGCTGCCAGCGTCGGGGCAACAGAAAAGACAGGTGGGGACCTGTGGGCACCTGTTCCTCAGTCCCTACTTTGCACTGAGCTCAGCTTTGCTGTGTCTCCCCCTCTTGGTAGCTGGGAGAGAGGGAAAAAAATGTGACACTCCCAAAACATGAAATATCATGTTTCTGCTGGCTGAGTCTGAGGCAGTTGAGTGCTCAGTGTCTGGAAAGTGAGGCCGGATGAAATACCATGGACTTGGACTTGGACTTCTTGGAGAGGGGCCTGTGCAATTGGATGGTGGATCTTTTTTCTCAGTGCAAATTTCAGTTATCATTGTTGAAAATAAAATAGTAAAAAAAAACCCAAAAAAAACAACTTTCTCTGGAACAGAGTTGAAAGAAGAACAAGGACAGAAACATCTCATATTTTAATCATTCTAAACTCTCCAATTCTTACTTTATAGTCATCCTATGTTGCAGTAAATGTATCATTTACTCAAATCACAGATCTATGTATTTTAAATACTTTGATAACTATTTAAGCATATATGTGTATATGTCTATATAGTTTTTTCTATAATGAAATACTATACAAAGTCAATAAAATACATTTTTTTAGCTTAGTTTTATCTAAAAGGTCTGCCATAACAATGATGCCATGACATAGAGAAAATTACTTTTTTAAAATAAGTCTTCGGCAATTTCCACAGTGCATTAATATTGATATTGAATATTATCACTGTAAAATGTGTTTGAGAACTGTTCTTGTAAGTGAAAAACAGACTTGGAGAGGAATAAAATTAGCTTATGTTGTAAAATGTTTCACTCCAGTGGTTCAAACAGAGGTGCAATTTGGAAGCATTTCTAACAACTGCTGATTATTATTACTTTTTTATTGCACACATACTTTTTCTGGGTGACAATCACAGTTTTCGGACATATTGTATGGTGATGGTGATGATGATGTCCATCTTGTGAAAGCGTATAAGTAGACCCTAGGTCAGCCACAATACACCTGATTCATACAGTTTCAGCATCTCCTCAGATTCAATGTGGCATTTTCATAAAAGCTCTCCAACGTGGCCTGACTAGCCTCTGGGTTTGTTTCTGATGTGGCTACGTGCATTTAAATTGCATGTTGAGCGCAATCGTTTCATCTCAGGAGCCTGTACACTGAAGTTGAAGCCAGACACGAAGCACACAATATACTCGAGGTCGGGGGGGGGGGGGGGAATGAGAGAATGTATTTGCTTCTCTTTTTATAGCAGCAGATGTTCTCAAATTCTCTTTCACAAAAAAAGTGCAGCCATGTGTTTAGAATGTGTAACTGCTGCCAGACATCTAAGCACTGACGTGCTTAAACAATGTAGAGAGAAAAGAAGAGGCATTTGGATATTTGTTCTGAGGATAAATGTGTAGTCTGAGTATGACTGCTTGACAGGAGGTATGAATCATTGGTAGCAGTAATTCAGGTTGTGACACCTATTATGGCGCAGCGGACACTTCAGCACCTCAGCTGAGGAGCTAGCCCAAATTATACCTGCTAATCATTCACTTCACTCTTCCCTTCTGTACTGCAGAGCTTAGCCACTGAAGGAAGTGGATGCTTACGTGTGATCTCAAGTGTCCAAGAGCTGCATTTTAATTAATATCAAGCAGAATTTGACTATGTCTGCCTAATATGAAATAATTATGCTTCCATTGGCAGCTGCGGTCACGGCGTCGTGCAAGGAGGGACTTTGAAGTTCTGTCAGTAGAGCCTGAGAAGTCTTCAACGTCGATGATTCTGCTTCAGCAGCAGCTCAGCAATCTTCTGCTTCACCTGGCTCCTCCTGATTATGTCTACCGTGTACTTAGATCCATTGCGAACAGGTACAATTTGAATGCGTTAAAAGCTGCAAAAATGACAGGTGACCACCGTTTTGGACATGTGATGGTGGACTACAGGTGTATAAGTGGTGCAACCACGCTTGGAGACCCTGTAAACAATGTAATGGTAATATTTGCCTTTTAACGTCCAATGGCTGCAACAGCAAAAGTTGCTTCAAATGTCCGTGACGCCCGCCTCCGCCCCCACGGGACAGTGCGTTAGTGCTGCAGGTTATTTTGTATTTGGTGGCGAGTGTGTGCCAAATTGTACCACTTCACACATGAGAGGCAGCAGTAGGCCCATTTCACTTCAATTTTAATGGATCTGGTTGCCCTTCTATAGGGTACTCCAGAGACTAGTTAAAAGGTGTCTGATTCACACTATGAATCTAATTAGATCTCCGACTGAGGTCTTAACATCTCTAAATAAAAAAAAAAAAAGAAATACACGAACTAATAGGGTGCTAAAGCTCCTAACCCACACCTCCACCACTGCACCTTGCCCTTAATCGCCTGCCCACCCCAATTCCCTCTTTTGTGGAGAAAAAACAATGTCCTGCAGGCTAATGAACTTTGTAATTAGGGAGATTCTGTCAGACTGAATGGATAATTAGGATGTGGTTTCTCATGGGTGTTAACAGTGGTCAGGCTGCATACATGGCCACAGAAAACACTCTTTCATACCCCACCAGGACGTCAAAGCTGGAAAAGAGAACTCTGTTTTCATTTTACACACTTCAAGTCTTACAAAATCAGTTTAAGAGACGAGAAAAATGCTAGCAGAGACAACAGCGTGAGCGGTATCTTCCTTATATCTCACAGATAATTCTATTTACACACTGGGAATAACGTTACACTTGCCATGAATTTCCTCTGGATTTCTGATGTGCTGTGAAATTGTACAGTATATAATTTAAGAGAAATGGCTGCAGGACAGACACATGCTCTGTTTTCAGTGAAGACATCTCCATTCTAATTATCACATTTGCTTTAGATTGGTTGACTGTGCCGTAGATAAAGAAAGTTCATCTGGCCTCAATTAACTAAATTTATCTCAGATTATCCCTTCATGAGATTTCTGCTCCAGCAGAAAGATTAGCATTATTAAGAGTCACTTTTGCAGGATGAATACGTTTTTTTTAGACAAAGTGACATCTCTTTAGGATGAGAAATTAAATCAATGCCAGTGGAATCAAAAGAAAGTAGATAAACGTTCCTGGTGTATGTTTGTTTCTCCCATTAACCGGCATCGATTTACGTTTGCGATGTTTTGTGAATTTGACAAAAGTGTTGCTCCCGTCAGAAGCTCCTCCTGACTCTGCTGTTTAACGTTGCAGTGATCTGGTGCTGGGAAATCCGCCCCCACCTTGAAAAAAGCAAGAACACCCGCGCGGCAGATAAGAGTGGAGGGCTGACAAATTGGCGGATTTTGACAGATACATTAGATGGACTGTGGGGTTAACGTTGACATTCCCTGAAATCATTTACACTGTTTAGACTGGGAAGTGTTCCGCTGCAAGGCACAACACCTGGGCCTTGAACCCCTGACCTGCCTCCTGGTAAGCTGGAGGATCAGCATGGACAGACAAGCTCAAAATTCTTCATTTCCTGTTTCGCCCGCGATGAAGTCTCACCAGGCTACAAAATAAATAAATAAATAACAAAACTTGCTTTTTAGGTACTGAATCCAACATCAGCACTGACCCGGAAATAAAATCCAAGACATGGAAAAGTTCAGAATTTTGCCACACTTAACCGATGACTTATTTATTTAGAGGTACGAGTGGGGATTTCACGGTGATGTTGTTGTTATTTTGTTTCTTTTTCCATTTCTTAAGATTGACTTAACAAATGGGGACGATGATCCTGAGGTGCGGACTCATTACAGGTTAAACAGAGCAGGTGTTCTGTCAGCTCCGGGCAGATGCGGCCTTTTAACGTCAATCGCTTCCACCCTCATTAGTCTTCGGCCAAATAGCTCTGAGTGGAGGCTTTGACCAGCCCCGGTCTGACCTTTCCCTCCCTCTACTCTGCAGGCAGCCTGGAGATAACAAAGAGAAAAAGCTCAAGAACAACTCCAGGAATCCTAAATATTAGTGGTTGTAAATCAGCCCCTTGTGGCCTTTGAATAGCAATTGTCTTTTTTTCACACTAATAAATCCGCCCGGTCAAAGATAAGATGGTTTCCTTTCCTTACCTGAAGTAAAAACAGTATTGAGCAAGTAATAAAGGGAGAGTGTGCAGCATATGAAGCTGTAGATCACAGGAGAAATATGTATCCTGTGTGCTGCAGATCATGCCCGCAGTAAAATGGCAGATGGAAACGCGATCACAGTGACATTGGGAATTCAGGCGATACCAACAGGCAAACTCTTATCGGCCTGATCAATACCTGTTGAACACGATTCACTTCAGTGTGCAGTGACTTAAGGGTGGCAGGAAGGTGCACAGTTCCTGAAAATGTCACCGGAGCAAAGGCTAGGAAGGTGAGCTAGTGGATGATAGCGAGGTTTATCTCATCTGATAGCGGCATTCTGCGATTCATATCTACAGCGGGCTCACACGGGCGCAGGCGCCTTTGCTTCTGCTTCTAAACAACCAGCCAACTGGAACCACAGACTAGTTTCTTGTCTCTGTGAGATGTTGCTGCTGAGTATATCACTCCTTTTTTACTCCATGGAGATTTGTACGGCTTAATGGTCATCTTCTATATAGGAGCAAAACACAGCAATCGGCAGTGGTAGGCTGTTTTTCCTCCATTAGGTGACTGAACCCTTATTCCACGTACAAACTTAAATTAACCTCATTAAGTGTGTTCTCACACTAGATACATAATTAACCCTGAGAGGAAAGCCAGCGCTAATACAAATTAGAAAGATAATTAAGCTACTGAGACTGGCCATTGCATCTCCCAGAGCATTGGGCCAATAGAACGATTATGGTGAATTAGAGCATTTGTTTACAATCAAAATAAAAGCCTTTTCACTGGTGGCCATGTTGGTTCACTCCTTCATAGTCAACACCATTACTTCTGACACGTCCAATGTTTTAACTGGCATCACCAACAAACCTATTTTAATTCAATTTCTTTATCCATTTATCTACATATATAGATATATAAATCAAAAATAGGTTCTTCATTTTTAAAATTTTCATTTATAGTACTATTATTATTTACCTTTTTGTATTTTAATTGAAAAGCAAGGTGAATAATATATCTATATACATATTGTTTTCTGCAAAATGTACAGTAGCACTGAATTCAATAAAAACATACTTTAGAATTGCACTTAAGTGCACGGATAATCAAATTTACCATTATATATTATCTATACAAAATTACCTAGTTATAATGTCAGAAGAGACTTGAGATAGTGTGCATTCCCCTCAGCACGGTGTGAAGATGACTTGTTAATGGGCCCTGCTGTTAGAAGTCAAACAACTTTGAGTCATTCTGAAAGAAGAACCTTTAGGGCGCTCATTAAAAAAAAAAAAAGTTAAGCTAAATGACAATTCCCCTCTGTAGTGTGTGAGGCATCTGTTCTCTCGTAAAAAAAAAAAGTGTTTTAGTGCTTCAAAAAGTCCTACAGCTACCTGAAAAATGCCTTAAATGCTCACCTCGCCTTTGCGGCACACTCAGACAAGAACAATAAATCCTACATTCCTCTTTAGATCATGAGATATGTAAATGGCAGAGTCGAAATCTAATCCCGCGTGCACACACACAACAAACATACATGTGGCCGTGCAGGACTCGCTGCATGATTAAAACGGGGTTTTCACTTTCCGGTCAAAATATGTCAAAAGAAAACGATGGCTTCCCACAGCTGGAGGTATTTAAGACCGCAGTTCTCTTTTGTCACAAGAAGGTCGTCTATGTTACATCCCAGTGAAAAACCCTGATGCATTTGCGTGCAGCACACCAGCCACAAAAATGACTGAACAGACTTAAGCTGCAATTTTTGCAGCTTAAGTCTGTTCAACAGAAGGCTTTGGCCGGGCACAGAGGCCAGGCTTCTTTATTGTTCATGGTGAGGGGAGTGAGAAGGAGAGAAGGGGCTGCTGGGCACGTGCATGTGCCATTGCTGCCTCCTGTGGTTTCACGTATAACAATATTGCACGCACAGGGCACTGAGCAAGCATTGATTTAAGAAGGTACTTCTTCTTTCCACAGATTTAGCAAAACAAGCCCCCATGTTTGGATAGACCTGGTAAGCAGCTCACTGACCTGAGCAATGGGTCAGATTAAGTCAG
>BJFM01000483.1:57124-68476 GCA_016586285.1 Arothron firmamentum | reverse complement strand
TGTGTGTGTGTGTGTGTGTGTGTGTGTGTGTGTGTGTGTGTGTGTGTGTGAGAGAGAGAGAGAGTTTGTGTGGCAGGTGGTCAGAATTCTATGTGTGGGCACAGAAACTATGAAAAACAAATGTCTTCTGTGTCCCAAAATGACAGGATGAACTCTCAGGCAGAAGTAGCCGCTCGTGAACAAAAACATATGGCGAGGAATCATAAAGATTCTGTTTCTGGTGCCTCAGAGTCCCACTGAGACTAAAGTATCAACTTAAGTCAAAGAAAGAGTGTATTCTGTGAGACAGCCAATCTGTAAATTATTATTCAGACAAGAATGACCATCTACTCTTCCACAGAGCCCAGTGAGCTCACGGCCGAGAGCAAACCCAACACCAACGTTCACAGGCACGTACTCTTAATGTGCCGCGTTAATTATGCACCAGTGTGCTGAGATATTTTACTTGCTGCCATGTGCATCCTAGCTGCATGCTTTCACCTAACGTTCAAGCTCTGTGAAAGCGCTCCCCCGCCCCAGGAGTGCTCATACATGGGGACTTTGTATAGAGCGTGATTTCGATCTTCATGATTTTCACTCGCAGATAAATATCAACATGTTTAGCTGCACTTTGTCCACAAGGACTAACACTTTGGATTTCTGTGTGTGTGTGTGTGTGTGTGTGTATCAACTAAGCACTAAAACGCTTCCCGATGAAATTGACTACCTCTACTTATTTTCATAAAATGTCAAAGTAACAACTAAGGCCTAAAGCTCTTAAATTAGCGCAATGACAAACATTAAAACTTAATTTCTGGTCATTTTTGACATCCAATGATCATATTTCAGATGGTGGGACAGTTAAGACTGCATTCAAGAATCTCAAGAGCATTTGAACATGATCCAAGGTTGGTGATGGATCTGTCTTAACCCTTAACACCACAGCCATGAGCCTCCTGCTGTTTAACAGCATGTGGCCACCAGAGTGAGACAAGAGAGCCTTGCAGGGGGAAAAATAATGGCCCTATCTTTACTTCCCTGTATACCTGCGAGCCATCTCCTCAGCTGTAAACTGGACATACAGTCGGTCCCGACAAAGAAAAACGACAACATTCAAACTGCTTGAATCACCTGGAATGGTCAGCTCATCCTTTCCTCTGCCAGATTCTGTTCTTTTGGGTTTTTTTTATAATGATAGTGAACAGCTGACTAGTGAGTGTTAGAACGTGTTGCTGGGATAGTTCGCCACATGGATGCAGAACAATTGTGTGTACAGCTCCATCTCTGCAGGGATTAGCAGTGCCGTTAAGTGATGATGAGTTGCAGTTGGGGGCCGCAGCCACTACTCCCTCATTAAATTGCTAGCAGCTTGCCTTTATCTCAGTGTTGCTCTGCCACACCACACCATTGGCAGCCACGGTTTTACAAATCTATGTGTGTGTGTGTGTGTGTGTGTGTGTGTGTGTGTGTGAGTGCTGTACCAGTGGCAACCAGTGGTAACTAATTTCTTTTGCTGTCTGAAAGGGGTGGTACCAGAGATTATGATGCAATGGAAAAGCTTTATGGAGTTTCTTTTTGGTGATTCATCCTAATGCGGTGATTCCTGTACTTTACATGTAAAAGTACACAATAACTCACAATTTCCGCACCTTTGTGACTTAAATATGAGCAAGCACAGCAGACTGAGGATCCAGGAGGTTGCTAGAAAATTGGGGACAGGAACAAGTGTTAAATGCGATGACAGCAAGCCAACATGACAACAGAGAGGAGGCTATTACTATGGTAACGGCTGGTTGGATTGATGGAAAAGCCAAGCGACAATATAATAAGTGAAGATGAAGCGATGGTAAAAGGATCAATTGTGAAGATGCCTCATCAATAAGGACAAAAAACGAAGTATGGAATAAAATACTTGAAAGTTGGAAAAACAGTATTTGAACACAGGTGGTGGAATAAGACATTTTCTATCACCCACCTAAAATGTCAACAATCAACAATCCCAACATTCACACCTTTTCACCAGACCTGGTGATATCATCGTAATGCGACCCTGGAGACAAAGTGGATGCACCCACAAAAGAAACTATGCTAACAACCCTGCTAACGACATCCTAATCATTAGCATGCTAATGGTTCACAAGGGCAACATTTTCAAGCTCCGGCTCCTGCTAACCTAACCCAAGTCCAGTTACTCACAGAGATCAAGCTTTGGATATTTGAGTGACGATTGGTTGATTTGCTTCACTCCTTATCTTTACTATATCTGGTCCAGGGAGGATGAGTAGGATGGTGATAAAGGTTATTTAGTTTCACGTTTTGTGACAACTAAGAACATGAAAACAATCTGCTACCTCTCTGAAAGGGATTATTCTCCTCAAAATGTTGCTGTGGCTGGTTAATATTTCTTATTAGAATATTTGGCATGTCTAGTGTATTCTAGGATATGTTTTATCAAGCAAAAAAAATGTCAACAGTTGACAGGGAGCTTGAGACTCCTTCCTTTCATCGGTTTTTCCATGGAAGGCTCCCCTCTTAATAGACACTGTGATCTTTTTGCACTTGAATCTCTTCAGATATATCTAAACCACCAACTTCACTTTTAAGTGTGAATGATGGACTCAGAACAGTATATAAACATGCGTCAGGGCCTCCTGCACATCAACATTATGTCAAACACCAACGACTGTCTGCTGTGTCAGCTTTCCTAGTGTGTTCTGGCCACATCTGTTTGAGCATGGTACTGACTGCCAACACTGAAAACTGACAGCCAAGTAGCTCACATGTTCAGTGGCTGTGTAAAGGACAATAACTCAGCTTTTATAAGGGAAATCCTAATAACAGTGTTTCTATAGTGCCACACAGAGCCGACCTGTCTGGAATCAGGGGGATCAGGTGATCTTCCAGAGGTTCACTACAACAACTATGATTTTGGGAGAGATAATATGAAAATAAAATACGACTTGATGTTTGCTGAACGTGCCAATCATTAGATTTTATCAATTAATAAGCATTTAGAATGATTCATTAGCAGAGAGTTAAGTTGCGATGGCGTAAAATGCACTGATGTCACTTGGACGGTCAATTCCAATGAACCGTAGATAAGATGAGATAGCCTACTGTTGGATTGTTGGGTAAAAGTTGCGAAAATATCAAAGAAAGCTGGAAAATGCTCCTGCAGTCCATTGATAAGAGGAGACAGAGGAGGTGTGTTTAAAACACTACCCAGAATGCTTTACTGGAGTCCTTGGCTGCGGGGCACTGATAGGTTTCTCTGAAGACAGTGCAGGGAAGGTGGGTCAGACAGTAATCATAAGCTTCTGTGCATCTTCCCGAAAACAAAACCACCCTCTTTTGTGAACCTTGTTTTTCCTAAAGGCATAATTAATTTCTAGAAACATTAGACCGCCACGTAATGTTAAGACGAGTTAACTGTGTTTTTCAGACTCGTCTTGGACAAGATGAAACACAGATAGGACAGTTGGCTGCCTTGATCTTTGTCTGCGGAGCAGACAGTTTAGTGGAGTGCAACAGGCCCACACCAGTCACGGATCCTGAGGCAACAGAGCTGACGTGAGGTCTCACAAGTACATTCAAACATACACAAATGGATTTGGGAAATTAGAAGTATCACTTAAATGTAACCATGTACAGGTGGCAAATATCCAGCTGGATTTCACGAATGTAAGAGATTAAGCCTAAAACCCGAAGGCTACAGCACAGAAAAGATATGCACACATGTGAATATGACACACATGGTCAGAGGTTACACCGTTTTGTTTTTATTATTAACTAAATCAGCTGTATAATTTTTTTCAACACCTTTGTGGGAAAATCTACAGCCCCTGAAGACATTGTCACCGATACACTGCATGAAAATAAGAAAACTTTAATATGCAATCTGCGCTAATCTTAAACTCAGCTGAGTGGATAAATAACTCAAATCTCTAACCTGTGTCAATATAAGATATGCGCACCATGGAATATGAGTCTAATTTCAAGGTAATTAAGATGGTTCCTTTCCCATTTATTTTTTCAATTGACAGGCCTTTTAATTTATATTACTCCATACATCACCCTTGGAAATACGTAAATCAGATTTGAATTCCTTGAATCGAGCGTACGAGGAAACATGATTGCATCTGCAATTTCTCTTCCTAAAATTAAGTGGCGCTTTGTGTAATTTCATGACCGCAAACAGCAGCGATGCAGAGACAATGAAATCGACCATTATGGGCCACAATTATCCCCCACCCACAGCTGAAAGTTTTTATTATTCAACTTTTTTGTTAAATATATTAAAAAAAATCATATTGTAAATATAATAGTTGCTGCTCTCCAAATTTGTTACTTCATATTGTACCATTACGTGGAGACCTGTTGAAGTCAAAAGAGGCCACAATGGAGATCTCCATCCAGTGTTGCATATCTGATCGAGGGGCTTTAAAGAGGTTGTTTATGGGAGGTTGTTTGATGTTGCGGATTACCTTTTTTCAAAGGCGTTGTCTTCAAAAAATCAGATGCCAACATTGGCAATATCAAGCCATTCACTCAAGTGCAAACTACCGATGAGCCACACTTATTTTCTGCAGCAGTGTTTGTTTGTGATGGGCATAGCTAACGCTGGCATTGCGAGATCCCACAAATTTGATAATAACACTCCTTGTTACTCATAGACACGTAAATGTCAAAAATAAGTGTAACCACATCTTCAAAAAAAAAAAAAAAAAATCATTCTGAAGAGAAAAGAAAGAAATTGAACAGCCTTTAATTGCATCACATAGATTTCTGTACACACTGAAACATTGCCAATCAGTTCCTTGAGGAAAAAAATTGTAAAGGATTATTTCTGAAATGCAGAAAAAATAAAAACCATCGCGCTTATTAAATCACCCCCACCCCACCCTGTCTTTATGCTTTTCATGGGTGATCAAAAGTAATCAGTTTACCGGTTCTTTCAGGGTGTTAAGAAATCTACTTTTGAATTGCACAAACAGTATGATAGTTTCCAGCACACGTTTCAATTAATCCCTCTCAAAGTTTTTTTGTGCTGGCCAATAAGGAAAAAAAGCAAACCAGCCACTTTTAATCTGAAACCTACAGCCTTTTTTCTTTTATTTTTGAGGGGGAAAGAAAGGATTTACTGATAATTCTCATCGCTTCATCCCTCCCCCCCAACTTGAAGAAAACATGTCTGCCCCCTTTTTTGCAAGAATGCATGCACACACATGCACATACAGGCCAACACGTGCACGTAAACCATTGTACTTCTATCTTTGTGAGGACTTTAATAGATGTAATGTATTACCCAGCCGCTTACTCAAAACCTAACAATCACAACTAACCCCTTGACCCTAACCTTACCCCAACCCTGAACTAAACCCGATTCTAACCCCAACCTTGAAACCACATCTTAACCCTCAAACGGTCCTTTGAAAGTGTGAGGACCAGCCAAAATGTCCTCACATCCCAAAAATGTACTCACAATGCTAGTAGAATGCAGATTTTTGTAGTCAGTATGTAGCTAATATAAGGAGACACACAGGCACGCATGCATGCAGGCATGTGCGCACACACACACACACACACACACACACACACACACACACACACACACACACACACACACACACACACACACACACACACACACACACACACACACACACTGTATAATTTATAAAGCCTAAGCTCTCTCAATACTCCAAAATGCCAGATAAACTTTTCTCATTTGCTCCTAATTTGGTCACACAAGATAATGCCAACATCTGAAGGCTTTTTAAACTGCGTTTTCTAATGCATTCCTGAAAGGAGCTGGCACTGGCACCTCTGCACCTTGTCAGCTCCAATAATTATTTCCAATCCGAGCTAGCCCTTAATGTGCTGATTAATCCATCCCTCTCCTTGCTGTGAGATGCATTCAGCTCCATTAATTTTTCAAAAAGGCCTCACTCTCTTGCTGCTGGAAGCCCTGCAGATGTCAGGGCTGTGGCAGAGAAAGCCATTAGAAGTTAACACCTCCCACTCCCCAGAGACTGGCATGGACTTTCCCCTCCCTTATTAATGGCAAACATCCATATTAAAAATGTCAGCTGCCAAATCTTGGCATTCCCTGATCTTGGACATCAGCGTCTGTACACCCCACCCCCCCAAACCAGACAAGCCGTATGAGAATGGTTTACAAAATATAATTCAACAGCTTTCATTCCTTTCAGAAATGCTTGGATGTGGTCATGTGGGTCACTGTTCTTTTCTAGACCCTCGGTCCGGAGATCCCCAGTTTCAGATCAGTCCCTGTAAAAAAACAACCTTTGGAACAACTTGCTCAGCGAGCGCGCTCTAATTCAAAGCCATTTGAAATGTGTGCTCCAACCCTCTCTCACTCCGGAGCTTTGTGCAAGTCCTCTGCTTATGCAGACAGGTTACAAGCTGTCTCAATTGAGGAAATCCCCCCTTCAACCAGCTTTTATCTGCCAATAGGTAGGTGAATGGTGGAAATTAGGATTCCTGGAGAGACTTGGGATGGAGAGAATAGAAACAAAGACTTCCCCATGTCGGGAACCAATGTCTCTTTTTCTACTGCTTTTCCCTTTCATCCCGAGGGCTCCTGTCAGACAGAGGAAAGGAGAACGAGAGCACATATAATACCTTTTAAGAGGCTGCCAGTTCTCTCCCATGCGATACGCTCTGTTCAAATCTCAATGGTGTTTCAGGACCTCGCAGCCACCGCCGATGGCCTGAAAACATACTCCAGCATACACATCGACACCAATATGCAAACTACACTGAATAATTGTGTACTATAGCTAATTAGGTTCTCAAAGACAAGACTAAAATCATTTTTTTATATCATATATTTGGTTCCAGTTCATTTTCGAGTCTGACTGAGCGCATATATCAAGAGAACCAAACACCCAGCATAAAAGAATAAAGGATTTCAAATCCTAAAGGTAACACTTTAGATTAAGGAACACTAATTATTTGTAATGAATGATAAAGCATCAATATACAAGTAAATACTGGTGAATGTGTGTTCCCTTGTTAAAAAAATGTTACCAAAACTGTATGTCCTTTATCATCAATATCTCAATGAATCAATAAAATGTTGCGGAACAATTCTAATTTTAATGTTATGTAGGTTACTGTATGTGTCCGAGAGATGAATCGTTCAAGAGGTTAATATAACCCAGTAAATATACAGTGGGTCTGTGATGATTTACCATGCAAGCAGAATTCACACGCTTAAACAGTAATAAATGATAAGTTATACATGACTTATAGATATATGTTGATGCTTTATTACCTTATTATGGCTTATATGACCTTATTCTGCATGGTGAATAATGGTGAATATGTGCTCCCTGTTCTAAATTGTTACCAGGATTTCATTTAAAAGAATGCATTCTTATTTGATTTAAAGCAATATGTGGCACAATAGCAAATTACTGTTATTGTGTAACAAATTTCACTGAGGTTTGAGTAAAATATGTGCTAAGAGTAATTGTGTGGCATTTTATTTGGCAAATTCTGTTGGGGAGTGAGCTGTGTGTATGGTACACACAAACAGCACTAAATCCATTTTTAGTCGTCATCTTTGTCCCACCATGGGCTCTGTCTCACTAGTCTATTCCAAGGCGGCGTATTTCAGTTGAGCGTGGTACAATTTGGATTGGTACGGAACATCTTGGCCTGTTTTGGGTTTCTGCGGTGGGGTGTGTAGGTGACAGGATGACAACAGAAGCATGGCACTCTCCAATAAATTCAGTGAAGAAGAAAATAAAACAGGAGCAAGGTGATATCTTTAGGATCATGTATGAGACATTAATAAAGAAACAGAAACACAAACAGGACTGAAAGAACATTGAATTTCTGCATATTAGGCCAATTACAAAAAATGCTGGTGGACACCGTAGCTTGATTAAAATTGGCCCAGTAAACTCCTAATGAATTGACTTCTGTGAGCGTGTATACGGAAACCTACACTATGAGATTTGCACATGCGCTACATTTCACTTACATCTTAAACAGATGTTCCATAATGCCAAGAAAAATGATTTAATTTTAATTTAAGTGGCCAAAGTCCTGCAACAGGTCACATTTCCCTACTCTTTGGCCACCGATCATCTTCACAGGTGAGCGAAAGTAGTGGAGTTGCTCTCGTAGTCTGGCTAGCTTAAGCTCACTTTGTAAATAAGACGAATGTCCTCTTTCTTTACAATAACAAACCTTTTGGAGTGTTGCTCTTAACATCAGTGGCAATTAAGCATCATATATCGTTTTTGCTTTGACATAATCTCCAGCCATGGTTAGAACTACCACAACAACCAAGCTAGAAGTGTAGTCTGATTTAGAGCCGTATGGAAATGCACTTATTGTTTCCTCTCAGCCATAATCCTATCTCTTAACTGGGGTTTGGGGTTAATTATACTGATCCGAACAGATGTACATCAACGTGTCACCATCAATATGAGACAACATCACTCACAGTCCACACTGAGTATTTTAGCATTTAGTCACATCATATCAGGAGGTGTTTGATACACAGTATATGTAATTTAGGGTGCTTTAGATCAGAGTTGATGGTGTTTATTGCCATTTACTACATTATTTAAGTTCAAATTCAATAATTCATATATATATATATATATATATGAATTATTGAATTATATATATATATAATTGTATATGCATACATATACTGTATATGCATACATACTTAGATATATCAAAATATATTGGAAAAGCAACTAAAACTGCACACTTAACTTACAGAATTGTTGGTGTATTTACCCTCAATCATTAGTGAGACAATCACAAAAATGCATGCATAACAGCTGCCAACATGGAAATGTATAACTCCACTCAACAGTGAAGGTACTATGTATACACTATTTTGTATACAATCCATCCTGCAAAGTATTCTAAAACCTGTATAAACAGAGGCAGTGTCAAAATCCCAGCTTTTTTCAATGTTAATGAAATGGAGGTGTTAGGGTGTCAGAAATCTGTCCAATAATGATAACGGAACAACTCCTGTTTACTCTGTACACGCTTCAGCTCCCAAAACCCAAAGTGCAGCCTCATTTACGTGCTAATGTGGGGAGGCAGATAAAGGACGGAGGAGCGATCACATGCCATGTCAGAGAGTCACCCTTTGAACCATCCCTCGCGCTGATGAAAAGGGGGGCAAATTAAAGAGCCTCAGCAGGTTTACCACCTTTCAAACACAACTCACACTCCACTCAAGTTCTAACATTTGTGACAGACAGAAAAATAACTGCAGTGATGCACACAGGCACATGGGAGATTTGCTCTGACAATTATTCCAAATGATTGTTTAGCTGGCACAGAATTAGGCTGATGCTGAGGCAGACGGTTGAATATTGCATAAAGCATGGAGTTTAATACAGCATATTAAACACTTTCTATTGTCATTTCTTTTTACTTACTAATCTTATAAAACCGAGCTACAACTCCTTAAAACATAAGGGCTCTTCGTCAACATTTTCTAAACCTTCCTTAATGATGTTTGTTTCAATGAATTAATGAAAGTTGGATGCAAATCTAAAGTATTTAGCGAACAGTTAGCTGGGGGGCTAAGTCTTAATAAGGACTAGCACAAAGGAAAACATCATTGCCAGGATTATTCCCAGAGACATCTATCTGAAAGAATTAAACCCTAAGACTGATTGTTCTGTCCTAGTTGAATATTAATTCAAATTAATCATTTAAATTGGCATTGCTATAGCAAGAATATCTTGGTATATATGTGTTGTGTATGACACACATAAACATGTTTGCCATCAACTTGACAGGTGACACCAGTGTTTTGCTTTTCTTTAATGAAGAAAACCAAATAGCCTAAAATGGATACATTATGTTTTCCCATTTCCTCGTGTTTCATCACTGAAAAAGGGGCAGTGTGATAAAATGATTCTAAAACTATCTACCTCAGAAAATAATGTAAGTAATGAAGAAAAGGTAAACAACATCTAGTCTCCTAAGACTTTTGTAGTTGTGGTTGTTCTGTGTTCTGTGTTACCACGTGTCAATGGTTGACGGGCGGGGATGAAACATTGACGATATGTTGCCATCATGTTTTGACTGTTGCAGGAAAGAATTGTGCATTCAAAACTTCACGTCACCGTCTTGTGACGGCTCCTATTGAGTCGACCCTCCATCTGGTGTTCAAAGATGCCTAAAATGAATGAACCCTTTGCTGACACTTTATGACCTCACTTTGTTTGGGGTTAAAATGAGGTAACGGAGGACTGATGGAGCATGTGCGTGATCCCAGCTGCAGCGCATTTTGGAAGAGTCGCCATCTCAGAACAGGAAGTGAATTCACAAAATCCTCATGTAGCATTTAGGTGTGCTGAAGTCTTAAACAAATAGGCCTGGATGTTCTCCATCACCCTGCGGCTCAATCCTCATGCCTCAGCCGTCCTGCTAATGAGAGCAGCCAGTTAGGCCACATTTGTGGTGCTGCATTAACTGTTCCCACATGCTGCTGAAATCTAAACTAATGCACCTGTAATTTTTCCTCTGTTTGTTAATATTTCACTTGCTGGTTTAAGGCCCGTGTTACTGAGTGAAAAAGGTTTGTGTGGGACAGCGGTCACAGTTTGTTGCCTCGGTTCAGTTTTCATTTGTGCCTTTTGACAGTTTTACAGACACTGATAGTTCCAACTTATGTGTGGTTGTGTAATATGTTCACATAACTCATAATAACCCTCACAGAAAAAGCACGGTCTAAGTCAGAGGTCATTTTATGGTGCAATCACATTACATTTGTTTTATTCTGTTTCTGCAGAAAGTAAAACACGGAGCATGTATGGCTGAGACATTTTATTTTCACCTAACTGCATTTTTTCTCACACAGCTACAGCCAACTTTGTATGATAAAGCTCTGATTTGTAAGATATCAGCTACTTTTTGAGTAATTCCTGGAAAAGGATCCCTCTGTAAGAGGCATTAATGTTGAATAACGCTTCGGTGTAATTATTCAGGAGAGATTTAGGACAGTAGAACATTTAGGCCTTTATGCATTATGCAGGGAATTAACAGCTAGAGTGCTATCTGAATTTGGCAAGAGGGGCTAAGCAAACACCTGAATGGATGAACCGGACAGACTAGGATTACAAAAAATGCAATGATTGGACTTTCTTGCATTTTCATTAACTTATGGAGGCTTTGTTACTGGTCAGGTTAATAGGCAGTGAGAACGGTGTGTTTCCATTCCAACTGAATGGAAACACATCACTGCATGTTCTCATTCAGGTAGAAACCTAACGTGAAAATAAAAGCAACAAATCCTTATGTCACACCTTAAGGCTTTATTTTGAAGAACTTTGGCTACATTCATGTGAATAAAAT
>BJFM01000483.1:0-37636 GCA_016586285.1 Arothron firmamentum | reverse complement strand
TCCGTGTGTATCACTCCCTCCCATCTCTGTTTTGAAACCTCCATGCAGTTGCTCAGCCACTCCACTGCGTGTGCACAGAGGAGTCAAGAGTCGTGGGCCGTGGCTGGTGTAGCGTAATGCTACGACAGCACTAATTATCGTGAAAAAATTTACTGGCTAATCATGGAAATGCGACTGTGGTAATTTGAGTGGGACTGCTGTGCTTCTCTTGTAACACAAGAGATGTGTAGTTTTGAGTTTGGAATGGAGCCAGACTTGGCTTAACCTTTGATCACACTCAGTTATAAGAGCGTGCGCTTGAATTTTCATTTCTGAATGCCCTTATTGTACAGACGGAATTAGATTTATTCTCTCACAACCCTAATAGGGTTATACTGTAAATCCACCGATGTTTTATTTCTTATGTCTGAGATAGATATGAGAAATATTCCTGGAGATGACACATTCGTGTTTTATTGTATCCTTCAGCCAAAATTTGCAGATGTAAATGTCAGATTTAGATGATACGGTCAATCCATGCAGTATCTGCTGAATATATTGCACATATTTTAAATCAAGTTTTATTTTAATTAAGCACCTGAACAGAACCTTTACCTATAAATGGCCAAAAAGAACTTTTCTTGGGTTCAAGAAAAGGGTTTCAAGGGTTTTTGATTTGTATTGAAATGTGTTTCATGGCTGCAACGTGGCAGTTATATACAGTTACTGTATATACAAATATTTTAGAATATTTCAAATATTTCCATCGCAGGTCTGCATCACATGATACACACGATATAGGCTTGGATAGAGTACACGTAGGAAAAAGCTTTTTATGATAAAGCTATAAATCAGTCAGAAAGAAACAAAAGGTGCTTTAAGCAGGGCCAAACCTCCATACTTCTTTTACAACCTGTAGCATTTGTAATGACTGCAAAACCCCCTCATAAAAAAAATCAGAGCTCACCAATCTTAAAGAACAACTTTTTTTGTTGTGTATTTTGAGTCACTAAGTTAGAATTTCTTGGTGAGTGATGAATCAAAAGTTGTTGGGCAAAATCAGTTGCACACATAATAAATGAAAGCTAACAACCATTATTTAAAAAAACGAAATACAAAAACGCCAAAAAAATGCCACTAAGGACACAGACGCCGAAGCTACATGCTAATAGTGTTGCTAATTTTTATTTATTTTTTTCTCCCAAGAGAGCTTTAAACACCTTTTTGAGTGAAGTCATCCAGAACTAATAATCTTGTAAGAAAGGGTCAATCTTTGTGTTATCTATAAATCCCAAATAGCAGGTCTGCAGTATTTAAAAAAAGATGAAAAAGAGAGATGGGCTTAAAAATATAATAAATCACACCTGGATACTTGGTCAGTCCTGGCAGGGTGCTCCTTATATTGCACCCAAATTACTCCATTTGTTCCTGAAATATTTTAATCCCAGCTGACCTCAAACTTCCCATGAACCAGAGCCTGAACTAAAGGCCGCCCACTGTCCTTGCAGTAAATCTGTTGTCTCCCTTCTAGGCCCTCAACAGGGGATCATAGATCAGCACTGCTCTGCAGCTTGCTTCAATTTACTCAATTAACTCTGCTAAAGCACTTGTAAGTTCTGCAGATGTTGGTTTATTATCAGGGCCTAAAATGTACAAGTGGGTTCAGCAGCCTGGGGTGGTGGAAAGGTTCATGAAAAAGGGGGGAGGGGGCACAACAAATGTCAACCTCCTTTCCCATTAAAGTACATATCAAATATGCATCTACACATGCGTATGGCTGCTATCAGCTGCATCATCCGCTGGAAATATTGTTCCAAAGTTCTCAGAGGGTTCCCATTCAGATCTGCTCAGGTGATGATGACCAGGTTTAATTGCGCCATTGGAATGATAGAGTAGTCCATTAAGATGAGTACGAGTTTTGCTAAAGCAGATGTTAAACATCCAGCCGGCCCAACTGAATGAAGTTCTCTGAAGATCTTAGCTGCATGAAATGGCTCAGTCCTTTGGACTGAATCATTTGCAGATGACAGGCCTCAAGTGGCTGGAAATAAATCACCGTCGCAATATTATTGCGTTGCTTACGGTTAACTCTGAAATGACCTCGCCCCTCAATAATCTGTTAAAATATTTTACATATCTATTTTCTTTTACTTATCAGAACATCTCTGATTTCCTTAACCACGCAACTTTATTTTCCCTCTACTGCTAACCTCAGCTAAATAAATCATGCTACAACTGGCGTAAGGAATGCATACAGTAAGGAAGACACTAATCTTAACCAGGTGCTGTTACCATTACCATAAAACATCCTGCCGACACCATTGATGCGTGCCCATATATTTCCTTGCTTTCTTGGCCAACTACAATTCAATTAACAGCAGCAACACAGGATGACATTCATAGTGCTTTAAAATAAGGTTCTGACAAATTATTTTCACGTGTAGAGCTAATATGCTAACTGCAGTCTTGGCTCCACCGCACGAGTGTTTATCTGCGCGCAGCATTATGAGTCACAACAAGCCAAAGTTGGAAGGCTACGCACCACTTTAATGGCGTGCCAGTCGATTTTAATGCAAACATAAGCGCTGGAACACATGCAGCCAGATTGATCAGCAAGGTTTTTCTATGACCTATCTGTTGGCTAAAATATATATCAGAACAGTTGCTGAATATATATCAGCAACTAATCGAAATGGGTTAAATCATAGATATTCATTTGAAAAACGCATTCTTAAATAGAAAAAGGCAATTTAGCTCCACTGTGGAATTCATAGGCACATAATGAGAAAAGTAATGGAAGAGTGAAAGCATTTTAATATTTGTTTTCCCTATTTACAAATTGAAAAATAAGATTTTAGGGAGACTGTACCAGTAAGGTTTCCTGAAGGAAACTTTTTTTTTTTTTTAGGTCAGTTATTTTTAGTTCAGGGTTTTTTTCCCCCGGGGAAATACAGAAGTGCAAGTTGTGTGTGTTTAAAAGCGAACGCAGTGTTAATCATTTCCCCGTCACACTGCTCCTGTAACCTGCTCACAACAACGCCCAACGATATCTGAACTAAAGCATCAGAGTTGCACCCTGTGTGCAGGGTAGAGTAACACTAAATGTTTGAAATGAGGCAGTGACCCCAGAGAGGGTGAGGTCAGAGGGGTCTGGGGTAACAATTGTAAATGACACATTCACCCTCGGGCTTCTCCTAATAACTTTTGGAGCAGGGGATGGGGCCATGCGTTTCACTGTCTCCATTGACGGCTCTTTGGGGAGTGATATGCAAGTATGGAAGTGTAATGAACTTGTTTTCCTTCCTTAAACCTCCATGCTGTCTCCTAAATCACTTGTGCAGGACATGAGCCACCACCGTCTCTCCCACAGCTGAACTTGCTCTGGAGCTTGGAATTGCAGAAAGCGGCGTTGATTCAAAGCAGATAGAAACCTTCTGTACGATCAGCCCTGAATTACTAAACACGTCCAGTTTTTGCCTTTAATTGTGAGCATTGTAGTTTTAAACTATCAAAGTCTAATTTGTCCTTCATATATTGCTCAACATATATCAGAGTTAGGTTGTCGCAAACTATTTCCCGTGATGTAAAAAATATTGATGATTGACAGTTCTTTCTGACGGAACAGTCGTCTGTCTAATCGCACGTATGTTCAATTAAATAACCTGCACATTTACAGAATGTGACAGTAATTGCAACGTCATTTTGGCCTTCCTCCTCGCAGCAGTGTTGAATTGTTCCTGTCATTTCTTCTCCAACATTTCTGATTTCCCATCCAAAGTTTCAGAGGTTGACAGTTAGATTGAATATTACGCTCCTTTTAACTTTGTTAGGAACGCAAAGATTTGCCTTGTTAATGATCCGTATATTCAGATCTGATCACAACCTTCAAAAACAGTAGAAATCAACACTGACCTTCCAGCCCGAGATCTGTTACGCTATAATGCTAACATTGGTTATAGTGATGCTCTGGTGCATATCATGATTTGTTAACATTACATATGGTGTTTATTAGGCTACATTCACTTTTTTGGAGTCAGGGTACATGTTTCAAACATTACAAAGTTAACTTTAAACATTAAACTTCTCTAACCTATCCTATAAGAGATGAGAAGATGCATGTGTGTCATACCTTGTGTCGGGTCAGATTCAGGTCTGCTCCTGGTTAACTCTGCAGATCTTAATCTTCTACACAGAATGAGCACTGCATTTGTGGTATTCAGAGAGGATTTATTGGCGGCATTCCTTAATATCTATCTGGCCTTCTCTGTGCCCCTCCTGTGATGTAACGACATTACCAATTAGCCCCCATTAATTTAGCAAAACAAACAAGCGCCATGATTCGCCTCCCTTTCAAGCATGTGGTTCTGATTCCCCAAATATTGGTCAGTGGCCGATGTTTAGTTAATCTTTTGGCCATTGGGGTGTCCAGGAGAGGTCATGCCTTTGTCCTCCCTTCAGCGCGGTTCCTCCCTCTGCTCTGAAAGTTTCTCCACATCTGTGGAACACGGATAAGATTCAATGAAATTTAAATTACATTGAGAACATTAGACCGTTGGGTTTGATGCAGTAAAGATTTGTCATCATAAAAGAACAATTACTGAGCCTGATGCCGATCCAAATCCTAATGATGTCATAGTGAGCCAGTAACATTCAAGAATCGATCCTTTGTGAGCTTTCACCTACGAGCCAACCTGTTGACGCTGGATTTGCGTTGAAGTGTTATTTACTGCAGAACCAATGTCCTCTGTTAGAGGATACATCAGGTACCTCAAATCGTTATTCTGCGTCTTCAGCTGAGGCAGCAGCGAACAAGGCAACAATCACTGCAACTGTGCATAAAATAGCATAATAAATATCAACCACTTAATCAGTGTAATCTGAGTCCAAACAGGAACCACTGCCAATACAGACGCATATCCTCGTATACAAGGCTATGTACACAGTCTCAGGCTGCCAACGTTTGACTACAGGCTGGACTCAGATTTGTTTTGGAGTACAAAGAAAAAACACAGACACTCCATTGTCTCTCGCCAAAAGTTGTTGATTTGATATGAGCAGAGGGGTTTCAAGCACCGGTGATCTTTCCTGGTGAATAAATCAATGGTCAGTCTTTTGATGGTTCATATAGATTCCTATCCTTGTAGTAATCACAGCCCATTAAGTGGTTTTTAAATAATGTTGGGAATAATGATTTATTTGAATGTGTTGGTTGCTAAATAACTGAAAACATAGGAGAGAAGTGGTGAAAGAAGTAATATAAGAATTGGGATTTTATGAATGCATATCAATGGATGTTGTTTTTTTTAACATACGGTATATATGTACTTTTGTATTTCACAGCTGGTCATTCGAGATGAGAACAGTTTGAGTGTTGGAGTTTAAAGTAAATAACGTATGTGAATGTTGATGTAGTATGGATGTACATATGAGCGTAGGCTGCATTTGATTGAAGTGCTCAACAGTTAGCATGGTTATTGCTGTGGCTAAGTGACCGATGAGTCAGCAAAAGCAACCCTGTCTGAAAACAGGGCAGGTCAAAGTTGCTGACAGTGTTGAAGAGAAAAATAATCCAGAGTCTTGTTTTTGGCACTTGTAACAATAATAACGCAACTAATAGAAAAACCATCAGCCATAACTCCTGCTCAGTTGAGCTTCCATTGAGACCATTATTGAGATTTCATAGTGAATAAGCGTGAATCTATATACAATTGCTTATTAAAATTACTTATTTATTAAACATAAATAAACCTTTAATATAATTTGGCACCTTTGACTATGAGAAAATGTCTTAGAGGAGTTTCTTTTTCTGAAAATACTAGATTATGGAAAGTTTCCTAATTTATTTGTGGATGAGTTCAAGCCTGATGCCCAGAGATGAGGCAGCAGTGACTGATGCTATAGGTAAATGGGCTGTGTATGATAGCACATCCAGAGCAGGGTTAGGAAAGGCTTTAAAACACCAATGTATACATGAATGTTTTTCACTTGTGGCTCATTTTCTAAGAGGGCTGGAATTTTTTTTTTTTATTGTTTCAATAGTGGCCATCTGCTAAATTTTACTGTGATTTAACATGATCTTATCATAACAAAACCATCGACAGATGGAAAATGTTGAAGTTTATTTGCTTGCAGATTAAATGAAACAGTAATAAATTTGCTCGAGACAACATCTTAATCTGAACTCCTGTGTTTCTTGATAGCAGAGCCACATGTTGGTTATGCGATTGCCTCTACCTGCCCTATTTATTTGAGACTGAAGAGAACAAAATCTCCAGCTTCTCCTCCTGGTTGCAACACAGTAAATCCTAAAGAGAAATCAAGGACCTTGAAGCGTGTTAATGCTCACATATTGAAGTGTTACAGCATGGTTAAGATACAGCGCCTACAAGAGAGTGCAGATAAGAGCTGCGGACGGTGATGGGAAGTTTCCGTGCGGCATGTTTGGAGAATATTCCATCTAAACACTTTAAAGTTGCTGTGACTCATCTCTGGACTTTGCACCTGACTTGTGCTCAGCCAATCAGTGATGCACATCTTTATCCCTAAATCAAATCTGGATTAGGATGTTCTGCTTGGAGCACTTTACCGGAAATTCTGCATTTAGCTTCTCTGCTTAATAGCCCAAATGAAGAATATTTAACAAAGTTGATAATCTTCTGAGGTTATTTGAGCTCCGTGCATCTTTTCTTTAGTTGTTGTAAAAGTGAATGTAAATAAAAGACGATGTGGCACTTATTTCATTTGTAACAACGTATCTTGTTGTGTGGAGATGCTTTAGTAATTTTAGAACAATGATTGATGTGTTTTTGCACCGATTTGAAATAATGTAAGAAACAATGTATATCTGTGGAGTAAAATGTAATACAATTTAACATGTATGCAGGTACAGTCTGATGTAGCTTTTTGCTGTGAAAAATGAGCAATATCTAACAATATTTCAATGTGAAATAAAAAACCTTTAGTTGAGTGTTATTGTACTTAATTATGATCGTGAAATGACTGTAAATGTCATCCATAAGTTGCTTCTTTATACCCTTGTAAACAATGGTGACTAAAATGTGATGCATCATATTTACTTTTAACATAAGATTTCCAACTCTTTGTTTTTCAGAGTTTTTTTTTTTTTTTTTGTACAACCTTAGATCTTTGTATTACTGTGGTTTACATTATTGTGCATATTTTTAGTTTTAAATATGAGAAATGACTGGAAAATATATGTACCTGTAACCCAGTACTTTGACTTTGAAGGAAGTCTTGTGATATTAGACGGACTTTGACCTAATCTATTATATTTTGATGATTTCTTTAGCAGTTAGACCTCGAACAATCTAAAGACATGCGGTGGCCCGTCTTGGTGTGCTCCAGCGCCTCATCCCATGACTACTGCAATGGACTCCACCCCACACCTCCAAAAAAGGAGCCAGATTAGTTCAATGTGGTGTTTAAGTGGGTGAATAAACAGAGCATAAATGGAAATGCTACAAAAGCTAAAGCACATAGCATAATATTGAGCTATTGTTGCTGGAGATGGGTGCACTGCAAATATCATCATTTGTCTTGAATCACAGTGAGGATTAATTGCATTATTGCCGTAATAAAAAATGGCTTCCCTTTTTCTTCCTCCCGCAGATCCACAGCTGCATCTACGTGCTGGCTGGGGGATAACACAGAAAGGAATTCCTCTTTGATTTATATGATGGACCTGCTTTTGACCCGGTCCAGCTGTTGGAAGCTTGCCATCACCTCATTCAGTTATCAGTAAGCACTTGAAAGTGACTAGACAACATTTTTACAACACATTTGGGTTATTCTGTGCTGCTTGATGCTTTTGTTAATGTGTCAGAGCGACCACAGTGCTGACTTTATAAGACATCGGCGGTAAAGTTGTGTTTAGAATGTTTCAACGTTCACGTAAGTGTAAAATTTAAAAGTCAGAGCAGAGGTGTTCAGATGCTAAGATGAGCAGATGAGGATTCACGGAAAGTGAAAAGCACAGCAACTCCTTCATTTATCACTGGAGCAACGATAAGACGCTCCGATGAACACTTGTAAAATATTCTTGGAGAAGCAGAAAGGAAATCTAGAAATAAATAAAGTGGATTACAGCCGCTGAACGCTCCATCTCTGCCCTGCAGCTGACCGGGTACTTCTCCTGTCTGCATGGTAATGCTTTTGTTGAGGTTTGTGACCCAGTTAGCGAAAAGGGTGAAATTATGCCATTTGCAAATATGTTTTTATTACTCGATAGTTTAGAATTGTGCAAATGAAATGAGATTATCTCCCAAGTTGTCCGCAAACGGCCATGCAGCTTTATGGGCGGGGGGGCGGGGTATTGGAAAAGACTGACAATTTGCCAAAAGAGAAAAAAAAATTGTGGCATGGAGGCATGGAGTCAACCCTGTGCCCAGGTTATTTCTAAGGAAAGCCAATCTTTGATCAGTCAAGCTGAAATGACTAAGATAAGTGCAAGCTACATCTCACGGCAGGACCGCACGCCAGTCTGATATTGCCATTTCCTCCTCGGATTTTTGAAGAGTAGTAAATAGCTCCCCCCCCCCCGACACACACTTTCTTCTGAGATCTCTGTCACTTTAATCCACAGAGTCTGCCGCTGGTTAACAAGGAAATCCTGTGTCAATTATCACCAACCACTTCCTGCTGGGTGAGCAGCAGGGAATCAAAGGGGCCAGAGAGTCTTTCACACCAGAGAGGAGCAGTAGGCCTAATTAAATGGCCCTTGAGTCCCGCTGGCTGCCGGTGGCCGGGCGACAGATAGCTTCACCAAACGATAACCTCCCTTCGGCTGATGATTGTTTTGATAAGCTAGTGGACACTTTAGGCACCCTAAGGTTTGTAGATTACGATCCAGGACCCCAAATTAAGTCACGGCCAGGCCGTGCAGGTTGATGGTGAAGAATGATGATTAAATCCTCTGAAATGTGCGTAATCATAATGTAATGTGGTTATAAAAGATGTATCAGAGTCATGCTGGAAGCAGATCTAACCCCGATTCTGCAACATGCCATAAGAGGCGGTCATTAAAATTCTGGTTCCATAAATCTGGGACTGTGGGTCCATAGATGCATCATTTGCACACTAGTCGGGGAAGCGTGCTATTAGGATTTGACATGCTACACTTTATCTGGTTTCTGAAAACCCTGTGTTTGGGGAAAAGGAGCGAGGCCATTTAAAGCCCAATTCTGCTGCGGCCAATGACAATTCCCAAATCACTTTCAGGAGGAAGTCTGTAAAAAGCACAACTCAACATTTAAACTGAATCCAATCAACATCACGCCTCATATGGGGACTGGCAAATCGGAGTTGTCTTTTTTACTCTTAACTGTCACTTGCAGGATTTTTAGCATCATCTGCATACTGTCAAATTAGGCTGTCACCCTCAATCGCTGCCTAGAGTGAATCTGTTCATTAAAAAAGTCTGGCTCTAAAATTATCATTTCAAATAGCACCTGTTTGAAATTTTATTTCATGGGTCTGGTTATGGGCTGTGCATTATGATGATGGTAGAATAGCTAATTTGAGGTTTCGAATTAAGGCAATTTAAATACATTTAAAGAGCCAATAAACTTTGTAGAATATTTACAAGTCTAAAATTATGCTGGAATTTCAGTTTGTAAACATTACGAAAAAAAAAAAAAAGGCTAAAGAGTTTCATCACATTGTCCTCTCTACTGTTCTTGGAGGTATCTTTCAAGCCCAGGGACTTGTTCACCTTTAAATTTTCATACTGAGAAAAGGGGCTGCAGAAAAACCAATTTACTAACAGAGCGACACCATCTGTTTGGTCGTTTATCTCTGACACACCACCCCTCAGTCCAGTGTTGACAGTACATGATATTCCATTAATCTGCCTAATGAAAATTTAACCAGTGTTATAAACAAATAATTGGCCATTATCCTCTCAAAGATCCAGAATAAATTACTTGAGCATTTTTCATGGCTTCTGAAAGAAGAAGAAGCCGGCCCCTCCTGATTGATGTTGGAATAAATGCAAGGCCGGCACCGACGCTGCGAGTGGGTCTCAGCTAAGCCTGTGATTGACTTAATGAGAGTCTTTGGGGTGAGTAAATGTTCCAAATTGCTCAGTCATTAGCTTTTGCTCGGCTGTCTGAAGATACCCCCGGATCTGCGGCACGGGTCTCTCCTCTTGTACCATTCCGCCTGCAATTACATTTTCATTTAAAGCAAACCTCTGAAGTCCGATAGGCAGGCCCCTTTTCATTACGCTGGCCTCCTTTTTCTTTTTTTATCTAAATGGTGTGAAATGTCTCTTCATTTAGACCAATTAAAGTTGAAAAAGACGGCGCTGTAATGAATTATCATCCAAATTATTTACTTAATGCCACAATCTCTCTCCCTCTCTTCCTCTCCTCCTCCATCAGGCAGCAGGGATGCACAGAGTGAGGCGGGTAGGGAATACGGCATAAGATGGGAGTCCATGCTGGGTCCACTTTGAAATTGAAACTTCTTCGAAATGATGTACATTTTACCCCAGATACGTCTCTCTCTAGTATTTAGCAATGTCTCATATGAGCTTTGCTCTGCATTCTGACAATCTTGACTAATGGAGGTGGATTGGGAGACCATCATCTGCACATAAGGGAACAGTATGTCGTCAATATAGTTCATTTCAGATATTTCATTTAAAAAAATGTCTAAGCTCTTCCTAATTAAGGGTGAGCTTATGGTTTCAAATTAACTCGTTTAATTGAGGGGGCCAGTTTGGGAGAATGTATTACGTCTCTTTCTGGAGGCTGTTGGCTGACACAATAAACACTGGGAGAGTTCACAACTATCACAGCAGCCCCATCCATACCTCTGGGACTGCCTGGCTCTCCCTCCTCAATGAGACGCATGCTGCCAAAGACTCCCTCCATTAGCTTCTCACCAGCTATTCAACATATTCTCCAGCCATCGTTTGCGTCTGCAGTCACTCTGCCACATTCGGCCTATTTTAGCCAATGTAATTGGGGGAGGAGTGGAATGGCATATTTTGCCTGAATGTTGTGGGGTTTTTGTGTTAAAGACTAGGAAATTCATAGCCCAGTCTCACTGGGTAAAGCTGGTGGAGCCAAGGTGACTTGTCACCATGGAGACGGCAGCTTGTATTTCATGCCAGAGCAGTTCTGCTAAAGCCCAAAGATGAGGGGGCAGCAAAGAGAGCTTGGTTTGTCCCCTGCCCAGGCACCCCTTCCCTCAATATAAATGAGGGGGAACCAGCCTGACCATAGATGGAAGCCAGATTTGTCACCAGAGGCCAAATTTGCAAAACCTCAAGTTGTTGAAATGTAAAAGTTCCAGCCTGGATAAATTACTTTAACATCCCATGAGGCACAAACCCAAAATCTATGGGTTAAAATAAACTCAAGAGGGGTCACTTTCAGATGAGGTGTCAAAGTGTTGTTAAACTCGCGAGGCAATAATCGTAAGTACTCCCTGATCTTCGCTAATTGGTATGAAATCGTCCAAGTGCTTAAGTGCAGCTACTGCTGCACTCGCCGGTTTACTGCATCTGTTCTGTGTCAGCGCTGATTTCTCTTGACAGCCTGGAAATACAAACACAAAATTGCCGTATGAATCGCCCACCTTTGAGCTTAAGTCACAGGTACAAAGAGCGAATGGATTTTCACCAGAAAATCTTCTCTATTGCTTTCTCCTTCCTTATCAGCAACAAAGAATACAAGTGCTATTTGCCTTCATTATCAGCACACATATAAAAGCTGCAGATACTCTCTTGTGCAAAGGCAGCTTTTCTAAATATTATGACATGAAATGATTCGAACACAATGACAGGGTTGATGTTGGCAACTAATTCAAGCATTCGAAAGTGGAAGGGGGGGACAGAATGTCTCAATATTTTCAGATAATATAAAGAAATATGATGGATTTCTGCAGCACACGAGTGACAGACAGCAATTAACGTTGTGTTTGTTTCCCAGTAAAGCTGCCTCGCTTAGAACTGTCATAGGATACACAGTCCCAAAACCACATGTTAAGATGAGACTGCGTTCTTTCCAATGCCGAGCTTTCTCAGTAATCAAATCCAAGCACTCCTTATGGGTTGCGTGCACCTTAACACATGCTAATTTCTGCTTACTGCCTTAATGCCTCCACGGAGAGAATCTGGTGTAACATATACTGTATATAACCTACAGCTTTTTGATCAAACTGCAACTAGAAAATAAAGCTAAAGGTTGTTTACTGTGAATCGTTACAAGAAAGTCTGCTCGATCCAGATTTTAAAACAGCATGCATTGATGGCTGATTTCATATTCCATTTAGAATAGCATGTGACTCTAATTTACATGAGCTAGAACAGGTTAATCCTCGCATGTTTATAGGAGTAGCTCTGCCTTCAATCCTTGGAGCGTGTGATGACTTCAAGTAAGCAAAATAACCACCCGTAATGAAATCTCCCAGGATAGCCATAAGTTGTGTTAAGCAGTTTGGTGACACGAGTGAATATTCCTTATATACGTGACCGCCTCCCTGACACTGAAACAGCTGTTTTTTTCCACTATTGCTAACCAGGCATCAACTCAAAAATTAATTTGAAACTATCCATACACTTCTGAATAGGAGAGGGTAAAACCATTAATTAAAAGTGGAACAGGTTCTTATTTTAGTGGAAAGTGGAAAAATTAAGAGCCTTTGTTAAAAAAGACCCAGGAGCAAAGCTTTCATTAGCCTACATGCATGGCAAAAGCAATTCATCAACTGTAATTTTGCCTCAATGGGCAAAAAAAAAAAAAAAAAAAAAACGGATCAACCTCAGCATGCTATTTATGGAGATTTACAGAAGTCTGGGAAATGCTAATGTGATTAACATTTATCTACAACATGTTTCGAAATGGCCCTCATGTCCACGTTTTCCCTTTAAGATTAAGTTTCCGCACTCATTCCACTGGAAAAAAAAAAGTGATACAGAATCTGCTTTGCAGTGCAAGAACACGCAAAGAAGATTTTTTTTTGGGGGGGGGGGGTTCTGTCACATTAGTGGAGGATTTCTTCTACCCCACCATCCCCTCCCCTCTCTCTAAATATCTCTCTTTATGTTTGTCTGTCCCTAGATGAAGGAGCGGCGAGCACAGTGCCGCTTTTGTCCAACCGGAGTGTCTCTCTCGAAAATGTGAACTGTTCCACGGATTAGCTGAGCAGAGATTTATTTAATGCATCCTCATAGAGTATTGTTGAAATCTATTTTGGGATACGGAGCTTGCCAAGCTCTAAGCCTGGTAATATATGCCTGCTACAGTTTAAGAGAGAGGGTTCACAGACCCTCTTTATGTTGGGATCATAAGGATCATACACCACCACTGAATATGAAAATATTTAGGGCTGGTAGCACATTGATTGTTTTCAGACAGGGTCCACAAAGGCTTGTTCCCATGCCCTCCTTTCTGTCTCTTGTTTGTGTGGCCTGTTTAAATATTTGATGTCCTAGAGAATGATTGTGATATTCTACAGATAAGATACTGCACATGCATATGCCATGAGAGGCCCCTATTTAAGATATCGGCTTAAGGTTTCTGAGAGGCCAACAAAGCCACGGATGGAAAAGACTGCAGTGCATTTGCATTTAAGCTGTGGATTTAGGGAAAAAAACCTTGATCTGAATGAATACTAATAATGTAACTAATTTAAAATGCTAAGTATTTACCTTAGAATTCATTCAACCTTAAAACCCTAAAATAAAATCGAATTACAGCTTTATATTTTATATCTATTTAAATATTCATGAAGTATTTACTGTAAAGTTTACCAGAATTTTCCCCTGCTTTTTTCAGTTTTATTCATAGTTTGAAATAATTTACAGCAGCAGCAATGAGTTGAATGTCCAAAGAAGCAGAATCAGCCATCACTGGGCTCTGACTACACTTCCCAGCATGCCTTGCAGGGATGCAGTTTGGACCACTTCTCCTCACACTGAACCGGCAGAAATTTGACAGAGAGTGACACAAAAGAGAAAAGCCAGGGGGTGTGCAGGAGTGGGGGAGAGGGAGCCGGACAAAAGAGAAGACATGGGCTTTTGCACGGAGGACATGATAAAGCCAGGAGCATTATCGTCAGTGTGAAAGACGGGGGCCATACTTCAAACGGGATTTTCTCTCCATGACAGGATACTCCGCTGACGCAGAGTAAATAGCTCTCTGTAGCAGTATATGGCTTCAGGGCCAGGCTTTTTTGTAAATTCAACACACTACAATGCAGTGATAGGATCTCACACAGAAAACCCAGCGTGCAGTGAATTCAGTCGACAGATAAGACCATATAGTCGTGAGCAGTTTGTCCAGAATTATAAAAATGTAAAAAAAAAACTAAAGGAAGTGAATATTGAAAAGAGGTGAAGATTGAACAAATAAATCAGCCTCACTTGAAAGCAGCAATGGCAAGTGATGCATTATTTTAGCTGCAGCAATGGAGGCATTAAGCTTTGCAAATATGACTCTTGCAAGGAAGCCGCGGGGTTCAATCAATTAGTCTGTGATTATTATTACTTCTGTTGTTATTACTAGTCCCAGCAGCCAGGCTGTTATGGTAACCCTAGACGCGGTCCACACTGCTAATCCTTGCCCCCTCCCTGACCTTAACCTTTACTCTCTTAATCAACATCATATTCCAAGGGGATGGGCAAAATATTTACATGTTATCTCTCGCAACGCTGAATGAGAATTCACTTTCACTCTGGGAGTTTTTCTCATTTGAAGTGTGTGTGTGTGTGTGTGTGTGTGTGTGTGTGTGTGTGTGTGTGTGTGTGTGTGTGTGTGTGTGTGTGTGTGTGTGTGTGTGAGGACTGTACAGTACCTCCATATGTGAGTTTGTATAACACGTGTTATTGTGTCCAGGCACCATAGAATCCATCTTTTGTCTGACTTAAACACCACAAGGACATCAGGGTCCTGGTAAATTAGAAGAATAAAGGCCCTCAGCGTAGACTGGCTATTGTGGGTGGCGTGTTTCTGTCTTTACATGGATCTGTATCCCACATTTCAGCATTACCGACAAAAAGGAATGTGGGCATGGCCTAAGGAGTTGTGGTAAATGCATCGTTTTACTAAGTCAGTAAAGGCAAACACAGACAGTAGTACAACAACCACAGCAAGACAAATTTATATGCCAGACTGGTGGAAACCCACTTCATTATTTTATTCAATAGTCCGCCCATCTGTCCCCAATTGAGAAAATCACCATTGAGATGTTTGATCCAATAGCAAATACGAACTGGACGACAAGATAAAAGAAAAGCACGAAAACAGTGAAGCAAGCAAACATCTCAGCCAGACAAAGATATTTCCTATGCAAAGCTCGCACACAATGTTCTGTGCGATAGCGACGGATCCCGTCCAAGTCACACGAAGGGGGAGAACGAAAGACAGAAACGAGGTCGGCTGCCTGCATCTTTCAACCCCCCCCCCTTTCCTTTTAGCTTTGATTCTGCTGATCCAGTATCTCGCCATATAGTGAGGGACACAAAGCCTATTTCAGCTTTGGGCTAATCTCATTAAGAAACTCTAACCACCCCTATGAGTGGTGGTGGTGGTGGTGGTTGAGGAGTGGGGGTGGGGTGGGGTGGGGGTGTGTGTGTGTGTGTGTGTTGGGGGGGGATGATCTACCCATTTTGCACAATGCCCAAACCAATGCTCATGGAGGCAGGTATAATGTTACATAATTAGCTCTTTAAATGGTAAAAAGGAGATTATTGCAAATGGCCTGCTGTAGCCAGCACATGCAGTGGACCTGCTCTCCGGAGACCTGCAGGTGTAGTGAAGCTGAAAACAATCCCAGAGGAAGCGATGTGTGGAACAAGAGAAAAACAGCTTATTTACTTTAAATGTGCAAAGAGTTATAGAGCAGTCCAGAGCTTTTTGTTGAATCCAGAAGAAATAACCTTGAGTTTGAAAAAAAAAAAAGTACTGTAAGTATGTAGGTTTAAAAAAAAAAACGATGGCGTGAGCGATCATGCAGGTGGGTGTGACTCCATTAACGCTCTCTTAGAGTGTTTATTTTAAATACATGAAAAACAACTTGGGGGGTATTTAGGAAGGCCTGATTCTGTGTTACCGCTGAGACGTCCTGTCAGGAACCAGCAGGGGATCTGTAGCTCACGCCTTCACGGAACTCAGAAGAATTGATGGAATCCATGTGATCCACAAAGCCCACACCTAGTCATTCATAACCTTAAAACTGGATTACCATATCAGATTGTTGCCATATGCGGCACGACTCACCACTCCGGCAATGACAGTGATCAACTACCACCATTCACCATATCCATCCAACACGCATTAGCGTCAGAGTTCAAAAGCTGAAACCGCCTCATAAAAAGGACGCCTGCGCCGCGATGACACACAGATCTCGGCGCAGTTCAGCAAGTTACGGGAAAAAAGACGGACGTCGGCAGTCGGGACAACGACAAGATGGTTGTGCGCTGAGGCCTATAAAAAAAAAGATTTAAATATCGGATTGTTGTTACATGAGGTTGTATAACAAATGAGCCCGGACTCTTTGAACTGGCTGACCACACAGGGCTGGAAGAGTCACTAGAAGCCCAACATGTGGCAGCAATAAGTTGGCCCCACCCTCTGCGAGACATGTGGGAGACATCGCATTCCAGCGGAGCTCATTAAAGTTAAAAAACAAATCCAACAAACACTGCTGGGCTCTTGGAGGGAGGAACCGTGGAACAGGCCTGACGTCACCTCCATATATTTATCTACTTTTAAAATCACTATCTTGTTTTGACTGCCAGCCCCACCCCCCACCCCCCCACCCCACAGAAATTGGAGGACCGTATTTTAATAATCTCTAATTCTGTCTGCTCATCACCACCAAAACTTCAGTAAGTCAGTGTGACTAACAGCAGAATTTTCAGACATGTTTTAAAGACACTGACATTTACCATGGCTCTTATAAAGTGTACAGATGTGGTTTAGCATTTAAACCTGTCATTGAACTGGGCTTATTTATAATACTGTTTGTTCCACCAGTCTGCCCACTTAAGCTATGTGTTGTCTGTTTCACTTGACTATAAACAAGCTGCTGGCTGTCTGAACTCCCCTTCATACATTTATGTTAGCAAAAGAGCGTTTTGTTCACTGTTATTCTCAAAATGCGACACGATATTCGGCTTGCGTGCATGGCTTCATGACATTTTGGAGGATCTGGTTTCAGTGTATTCACTTAAGATCGATAAGAACTCAATAAAATCAAATGCCCACCGGGGAGGCGGGTTTCTCTCGCTGCAGCAGACATCTGGCGTGATTATTTTCAGCTCTTCAGCTAATCCTCTCGAAATGTAAACTGGAGAAAAAATGTGCCAAATGGCTTCAGAGCAAGACTGAATTTTGGACTTGTGGAAGATTTAAATGAGTTTTATAGAAATGTTCGAGGCATTATTGGAAAACACAGTGAGACAATTGTAATTACTTTTCAGCCTGTCACATTTATAATCATTATCCCACTTTTTAGACATGCCAATTTTTGACTCCTGTTAACCGCAGCGGCTGTGGAGAAACCACGTAACATGCAGCAGGTTTTTCCTTTTTTTCATTTTTCCGTTCATGTTTTTGATGTTTTCATCCGCGCTGCTGGGCGTCAGTTGTTTGATATGTAGTGTTTTGACTGGAAAGGCTCGAGTCGCGAGCACGCCATTCAGAGGTGGCCCAGTAAGAGCTTAATCTACTTGTCAGGGTTGACTGCCAAGCATATCGGCCCACACACTTCACTATATGACTTTATTCATACTGTGGATCTGGGACATTAACTGTCTCTGCCCACCAGAACACAACACTTACGCCCACCGCTGCCAGTGAAAGGAAGGTACATTAAATTATAAGCCAATGCAAGGGATTCACATCCCATAAATCTCACATCTGCAGCCCCCATCACCTTAAGAATACATCCTGAGACCTGTTCAGACCCACGTCTCGCTCAAAACACACATTTAATTGCAAGCTTGTTGGATTTCTTGTGGAGACGCTAGAGCTTATTTTCATATTTCTTCACGATGAACTTGGTCGAAAAAAAGGGTTGAACGAGATGTAATTTTACAGCTGCCGCATCATTACAGGCTTCTCATATGACTGCTGAAGAAATATCAGTCAGATGGAACATAAAGGTCACGATGCCATTGTTGTGCCTCGTGGCAAGAGACATCCATTCTGAGAGAATCGCAGAACAAAACTGCTTATTTCCTGTCTGACTTTGATCTGCGAGATGCATTTGATCAGGCTTAGCACACGTTATGCCCTCATAAAAGGATTTGGTGATTTATTAAGCTTAAATAATGGTGCCTTGTGAGTATTTCATAAATCTCTAATAAGGCATTGACCTCGGTCACAAACACTCAATAAATCTATATATACAAAATTGGAAGTTCAAAAACGCTCATAGTATAGCAAATCTAGCTATTATTTTTGCCGCTATTAGAGAAAGTGAGTGCAGGTCAAACAGGCAGAGTTCACATATGCATTACGAGTAAAATGCAGAACAATTATTTGGAAAGTAATAACTCCTTAAAAAAGAAGAAAGGACACGTCAAACATCTGCAGCCAATTAAAGGCTCACAAATTTACAATGAGGCGGAAGAAGGATGTCAAGTTTTCACACTAATTTAATACACGGCCTTCCTGACCCAGCGATTATGAGAAGGATTCTTTTGCACATCATGTTGGAATGAATTTGTTTTTAACTCTTAAATTCGAATGCAGAGAAACCGACTTCAGCCAGATATCTTAAACAGCCGGACGACATGAAAATGCAGGTCATAACCAGGGTTTGCATATGAAAACCTATTTAAATCAAACAATACATAAATGGCAACGCACGTGCGTACACCTCGGGGCAGGGAAATAATCTTCCCGAAAAGTTCTAATCTCTGTTTTCAGGACGCTACAAGGGGCTGTGTGCAGCATCTGACTGACTGGCTGCTGCAGAGATTTCACACATCTGTCTGACAGCAGGGGCGGGGCTTGCACCGGTCACTTCAGGTCAGCACGGATCATACAAACGTGAAGAATGCTCAAACATGTACAGTCCAGTCAGATGCTTTGTCGCACGAAATTATTGTTGATTGGTCAGCCGGTGCTGACCAATCAACAACAACAAGGAACCTCATCACCTGATGCCAATAAAATTGTCCGAGAGCAATGCTGAATATTTTACAGGGCAATTAAACACTGATAATTTTAATAATTAACACTAATGGATGGATTTTGAGATTTGGGTTTAAGGTAGGGGTTCAAATTGAGCTTAAGTTTGGGTTAGAGGATTAGTTGAGATGGTTAGGGTAAGGGGCTGGGCAATAAATTCTGCTTATGCAAGTCCTCACAAAGGCAGAAGTACAAGGAGGTGTGTGTGTGTGTGTGTGTGTGTGTGTGTGTGTGTGTGTGTGTGTGTGTGTGTGTGTGTGTGTGTGTGTGTGTGTGTGTGTGTGTGAGGGAGGGAGAGAGAGACAGGGAGAAAGAGTGTTTAGGGGTTCAGTTGTGGAATATGAGAGCACAACCTAAATCTCTTTCTACTTCACTATGTACTGAATTGAAGTTGGTGAAAATAAGAATTACCGACAGAGAAAATGCTTGTTTGCAGATTAAGTTGTGACTGCTGGGCTCTGATTGGCCCTCTGTCACTGGCCTCACATGGTGCTGCAGCTCTCAGCTGCAACTCATGCACAGGAGCCTGAGGAGCACCCTGGGCTCTTGCAGAATAAACTACAAAGCTAATACTGAAAAGAAAACAAGTTTATTTGATGCAGAACGCTTTAACATGCCGAGGATATTTTATTTTAATAAACAAGTCAGCTAAGTCATCAGGGAGATGCTTGCTGCTGTCGCGCAGTTTGAGTTTCTCCACAATGTCACTTTTATGCGCTAATATTCTGTGGGATAATAAATATATTTGTTGACTAACAGCACGGATAAAACTCTTAAATATTCAGAATTTTTAATCTGGTTTAACATTTCCACCCGTTTTATGCAAATTACACTCAATTAGCATAATCTCATTTGAGAATACATCCTTTTAAAGTAAAAGATTATAACCTATTTTACACATATAAATCAAACGCGATATTGAAATGGTAATGTGTGAATGTTGGTGCAGAAAAGAAGTGTGTATACATGCACACTTTTCTCTACCATTACTGGCTCAACACTACTTGAAAAGACAAAGGCAAAGCTAAAGCCTCCATGAAGGAAAACATTCAAAAGCTTAAATGTCTTGGATAACACGAAGCATTCATTAAAAGAGCTTCAGTAAACACCTGCTAATATCTGAACGTCTCTCCAAACATCTTCTATTTATCCCCAAAGACATGAGATCAAATTTCCTGGAGAAGAAGGAAAGAGGAACAGACAGAGGTCGGCTAAGGTGAGGAGACACTGAGGTGGATGGAAGGGATATCACGCCGCGGACTGTTTCTATATTCCTTCCTTCCTTCCTTCTTTACATCAGCCCTGAACATGAGTTCAGCAGGTCCGAGCCAATGGTCCAGACGGGCCTCTGGAATGTGAGTGTGGCTACTCAAGCTTGTCTGACCTGCCACCAGGAATGGCTCCATTTCAGCAGGCTACCTTACCTCTTCATTTACAACAGGACGTCAACTTTATCTTCCCCTGTAACACAACATTTACTGCCAAAGAGCTGGAAATGTATTATCAGCCAGCCCCAAAGCTTGGATTGCTTCCCTCATAAATAAGATCATTATACAAGTGGTAATCCCATTAAATAGATCATTTTGCAAATATCTAAATCCAATTAATAAAGCGTTTTCAGAGGGGGTGCAAGCAAAAAGGGCCTTTTAAAGCGCTGACATGCTGTGACTCTGTGTCTTTGTTCATAACTCCCTCAGCATCAAGGGTGATATTAATAAATACAACCTCCAGCCTGTATCGCTTTTTCAAGAGAAAACTGGGATACTGGGTTTGGGAGGGGAAAACACACACACACGCACCGGAAAGCTTATGGCTATCAAAAGGAAGATTTAATTATTTAAAGATACTTCTATGTTGGATCCCCAAAAATAACTTCTTTCCATAGATTTGAGCCTGGCGTGTGTTGCACCTGATTGCATGATGTACGTTTAGGATGTCTGCATGCTGTAATCCCATAAATACCTTGAGTTGGACTTGGCTGCAAGAGCTAAACGTTTTTAAATGACTGCCAGATGCTTTAACAAATTAATCCCAACTAGTTTCCTAAATCATAACCAGGAGTTTCCAATGAAGTGTTGAGCCTCTCCGGGCGCTTCCACTGATCATTTACTTTAATACAAAGACAGAAAGAATACTGACCGCTGCGTAAACTAAAAAAAAAAAAAGAAAAAAAAAAAAGCATCCCAACCCTAAAGGGGATGGCCCTCCAGTGCTTGTGTTTGTTCCACTAAACTAATAAAATACATAATCCAATAAAGGATCGTATCGTAAACTTTGATTGTGCCTGAAGTGGTTGTTTTACCTTTGTGGAAAGTGCGTCTGCACGGAAAGAATATTTATCTATCTTTTCATGGTCGTTAATTGCCAGCAGAAGCTGTTGGGAAAACACAGCTGTAGTTAAATGAATTAGAAAACAGTGGCCCTGGGTAACACACTGCACTTTGTCATTCGAAGCAGCTGCCAGTGGCTGATCTGTCATTCATATAGCTGTTTATGTTACAAACCACAGCTTTAATTAGCATGTTGCACCATGGAGATGATTCCGCGACCACAAAAAAAACCAAAAAAAACAAACCAAATGAAAACATTTAACTGTTTCGATGTCCAAAAATGTTAATGTAGTGAACATCATTTTAAAAGGTGTGCGCCCAGACTTGAAATAAATTTTGTGTGGTTTTGGTCCGACCCAAAGAGGAACTGATTAGCTATTTAGTTAGCCTCACATGGATATAGATACAGGTACGGACTAAAGGTGGATCCAGTTATTCTGATTTCAGAGGACTCTGGGCCCTAAAGGGGCCATGTTGGTCATCTCCGTCTACTCCGAGAAGGGATGGAGCAGCTGTTATCACGGCAGCAGACTGCAACTCAGCATCCTAATGGCAGTCTGAGGAGAAGTATCATAGCAGCAATTATTCCCCTCATCTCAGGGCAAAGAAAAAGCTCAGGTTGAGACCCGCCTCCCCCTCCGCTGCTTCCCCTCTTACTTTCACCCATCTAATCTGTCTCTTTCTAATGAAGAGAGGGAAAGCGAGAAGAGCAGGAAAAAAGACGATGTCAAGATTGAGGACGTTCGCCCCCACCGCGGGGTCAAACACGAAGGGTTAATACCTGGTGTCCAACACTGCACATAAACTCCGCTGAGCTCATCACACTAATTAAACAGACACACATCCTCTCTGAGCTCCGATGGCCAATCGCTGCCAGCTAAAAAAGCAGTCCATTCATGGAGACGGGCTGGGTGTGCGTGTGGGGTAGGCCAGGGAAATGCTACCTGCCCTCCCTCAGTTTGATTAATGTGAAGAACAATAGAGCTCTTGTGGCCTGCCAGCCTCGCTCCACTTCGTTCTGGTTCACGGCTCGTAGAAAGGAGATTGCATGTTCCAAAGTCGTACCACCTACTTTAACAACTTTCCAATGACGGCCGTCTCCTTGACACCCATACCCTAAAATCCAGCCTAAACATTAGTCGAGCGGAATGTAATGTGTCCATCATTAAATACAAGAAAAATGTTTACAACTCAACTACATTTATAGAAATGTTATAAAATAAGATTTGAATCATTTTTTGGCTGGGAGATACAAAAACTTCAAAGTCAAAAAAGCAAGGCTTCAATAAAAAGGAATTTGTTTTAAAACATTTTGATATTACAAGTACAGTTGGACAGATTACATATAATCACATTTATGTCTTGCACATAATGCAGTTTAAACTTTGTCATATCTAAACTTTTTTTTAGGACTTTAGATTAGTGCAGCTGTTGTTTAATTTCCAAAGCAAATTATTTGTAATGTAAAAATCTTTTGGCAATAAAGCTTCTCCTTATCCATTCTGATTTAATGGGGCAACTCAGTGTTAAAGAAATTGTACCATTAACAAAACTTAGTATTTTTTTTTAGCCTACAATCCACTGCACACTGACAAAAATGGATATTTGTATATTCCGTGAACAATTGATATCTGCTTTACGGCTGGCCACAAAAAGGCACCACCTTTATTTCTCATTCCAAAATTAATAGCAGCACACCCTCAACTCATAAAATATGCCAGCTTTTGCCGGTGCTTTACCAGTACTCTGCTTCAGCTTTATCAAAACAATGAGACAAATGATCCCACCTGCACGTCTCAGAACCTTGACAACTCATTTCACTTGCAAATTACAGATATTTTACTCCTCTGCAAAGCAGTTCCTAGAGGCTGGCCCAGCTTCCTCAACAGCCGCAGCCTTGATGGGTCTTCAAGCAGCTACGTGACACTTTGAAAACAGTGGAGGGGTCGTGTAATTCCGCAGGCTGCAGAGAGAACATATAGAGCCCTAATGATGATCACCCAGATGGCCAAGAGCACAACGTTGGTCGCACACACGGAGATGTTTGCAGAAAGGCTTCACAGTTATTTGCACTGAACTGACTGAATCCCGGACTGTTGTTTTTCTGCAATCGAAGCTTTAAACGGGATTTCTTCCAGCTCGCTCCGAATGGGAAACTGGAAAATTTACCAACACAAATATTTTTCGGCCGTCCACGCAGCTTTGCAAACGTGAACGTTCTACAAGTTTAACTCGTGCCATAATGTAAATTATGTAACATTTTGTGCTCGAAAAACAAAATATACAATCTCTTGTACAAATCTCAGCAGATTACATGTATAGAATACATGCACATTAATCCACAATAAACATAACCATTACTCACAACTCTATTGAATGAACAACAACAAATTACAGCTTTCCTATTGATAAATGTAAAATAACAGTGTGAAAATAATGGGTGGAGTATTTGTGTTTGCCCTGAACTCAATGCAAAAGTCATTTTTAATATTTTTCAGAGTTAGAGTTACTTGGAGCAGAGTCATGTCAGCTGTTCTGTTGCTTCATCATTTCTATGAAGGCAGTGTCTGTTTACTCCACCCAGGAATGTCGTCCCAGGAAGCAAAACTACGTTGTCCTGCACATATCTTAACACCTGTGATGATTCCTGTTGTTGAGTGTGATTTTAAACATGACAGCGATTTTCACATGTGCCAAACTTTGGGAAATCTTTGACAAAGTGGGCCTTAACCACTGGCTTCAATTCCTGCTCCATGAAGACGAGTGTGGGCAGAAAAATGACCTGAGCAGCCTGGAAATCAGGAGAGAAAAGGATTCACTCACAACTGAAGCACAGTTTCAAGTCTGAGAAGTGGCAAAATTCAGAGAAATCTTCCCAAGCTGTTTTTTTAACCGTTTAATCTATTTCAAATATCTAATTTATTTTTCTACTTTCACTTAGGTCTAATAATTTTAATATTAGCTAGGCAGCTCATGGCCAGCGGATAGGCTGATAGATGAATTGTATAGAGGACCAAATACAGGAATATACAGATAAATACATACATTTTGGGCAATAGAAAATCAATTTGGCCAATTTATGCGTATGTACATTTATTTATTTACTTTTTCATTTTATATTATTTTCTTATTTTCTGTACACATTTCACAATGGTTTCATGGATCAGTCTCAGCATTTCCAGATTTTTCAATTTATTTCTGAATTGCGTTCAATTGCATTAGATTGGGTTCAGAACCACCTACTAAATTAGCATAGAGCGTCACAGAAATACAGGGAAAAAAATAAGAAAAATATAAATGAATAAATAGATGAATAAATATGAATAACCCACATAAAATTTCTATTGACCAACATGTATGTATTTATGTATATATGTACATATAAATATTAATGCTTCATCATTTTTGGTTCTACATGGAATGTCAAATGTCAAACACAGTATGTCGACCGGCTCCTTCTTCGCTTCCTCATACATCAGTCTCCAGTGATGCCGCTTCCTCCTGGCCCTGCCTCCTCTGTAAACCAGCTCTGCACAAGAGAGCCCGAAGCCAGGCACTCAAAGACATTGGCAGACTTTGCTGTGCCCGACAACACGGGGGCCCCCTTTAGACCTGGACTTGTTTGACTGCTGGCACTGTCGGCAGGATTCTGATGGGTGCCAGATGAGCTGAAACGTGCCTGCAGAGTACACACTGCAGCATCGCCACCACATCCATGGCCTCACCTTGTCTACCTTGGCACTTTTTGAATTTGATGGAGAAAAAATGACCAATTACAAATCAAGTGATGTGCCAGACAGCATATTTATACGTCTTAATGAGTAATAATGACCAGGTAGCAGCCAAGCAGCCCGTGTCGGTTGTTCCCGTGTCATGTCGATGGGGCCAGATGTCTGCTGTTTGCTTTCTACTTACTCGAGAACCGCACAAATAAAAGCGGTGAAAGGCTCCCAAAGCCACTCGATCCGATGACAAACACAGAACAAGGGATCTTCGAAACGCCCGATCATGAAAACACAAATGATAACCTCAGTGTATCTAAAGAGCAGGTAAAGCCCGCAGACCACGGCATGCCACAGATTATCAGCGGTGTATGAATGAGCGAGGGATGATGATCATAAGGTGTTCAGTAATGTCACAGATCATTCATTTTACAGGCCTGTCGGAACGCGCCAAACAAATCCTGCAGCTTCTCCTGATGACTGGTTTAAAGTCACCAGGATGTGGGGGCTGTTTGGCTGCCGTCATCTTTAGATCTGTCCTCTGAGGTGAGCCGGCCCTGCACAGCCAGACACTCTTCACAAAAGGAACAAGTTGCAATTTTTTTTTTTTTTTCTTTTACCGTGAAATAGGCTGCAACCAGCCTCCTGATGTCTGGATTTACGGCCTGGTAATTCCCCTCTGGAGTAATTTGGCTGGTACATCTGCAGCTTAGCAGCATTCCAGCAGAGCCTCTCCTATGCTGTGAAATCAGGAGATGACTGATTGATTGACTGTATTACTCTAGTTTTAGCGTGGCTTTACTGAGCTAGCACAGGGAAGTTCTAATGTGATCTATCTCCTGAAAAATACTGCCGCTGCTGCCTGCTGCTGAGTTCTCCAGCTGTGATGATCACAAATCATATTAGCCATGTGAGTAGAATCGCAATATAGACACATGCTGATCAGTGCTTACACATCTAAATAATAATTAAAAAAAAAGGAACTATGAAACACACTGTGACTCCAAAAACCAGATATTTTGTTTATCACACTGATTCTCCAGCTTTAACCTTCCTGTGGGGTCAGTTACAGGATAATAAAGGCCAAAAAACCAGCCTGTGGTCTGCTGAAAGCTCACGTTTCTATCCTAGTAGGCGAAAAGTCTGGTGCACGCTGCCTTGACAGTGATAACGAGAACAGTTACACCAGGAACAGCAGGAAAACACTTGTCAAGCTCAGAGTAGATCATTCTAATTGTATAACATATGCACGCTTGACACAAGATGTGTGGAGCATTTAAAAACAGAAAGGGAAATAAATGAATCAGAAAAAGGAGTTTTAAAATATGGTGCCCCAACTTCTGGAATAAGGGGAATCGCGATGAGGGAAGAAAAAAGCATACAAAAGAAACTGACCCATGTCAGACATGGATGAGATGTTGTCATGACACGAACACGTATGACGGCTGATGGAACAGGCTGGTTGGTGTTCACTGGTGATCCTGCCTCTGCTGACAGAACGAATCCTGATCGGTCCAGACCCGATACTGTCTGCTCACGGCTAGACAAATATGACAAGGATGGCAGGGTGGAGAAAAAAAAAAAAGAAATCGTATTCTACTGTAACCAAGTCAGTCACCTGACCTGGAGAGTCGTCCAATGATCAGGCATCGGCAGCTCCATCTCTGTCCCCCTGTACAGAGATACACCACAGAGAGGCTTCCAGCCAGATCATCTTCAGTATATCTGTTTTCCTCCTTCACTTTTCTCTCTACTCTTCATCTGGCATTGTTTACCTGACACCAGACGCATGGCAGCTATCAGAAGAAGACAATACCGTCCATACAATGCAACAACGCGGGGATCGACAGTGCATGTGTCACTTGATTTATCTCAAGCACCTATTGAGCGGGGTTAACGAGTCAACAAAGGACCAGCATCAGAGGGGTTGGGGGTGGGGGGTGGGGTCCAACACTCTGGGGAGATTGAGAGGTTGACCTTGACATCTGGCCCCCGATCATGCAACAAGTTCGGGGCCAGCTGCCCAAATAGATCTTGGGTTTTTTTTGCCGCTAAAAACACCTCATCCATCTGCTGAATTTCCGCTAATGCGGGCTTCTCCATGATTGCCTGAGGCTCTTCTATTCATGGACGTGTGCAGTGTGACACCGATCCCTCCGATGACGCCCATCCATATTTAAAGGGGAGTGTAGGTGACCTGCAGGGAACCGATTTTCAGCACGCTTGGGCCCTTGCGCAGCGAGACCTTTGTCCAATATTTCCTCAAATTACAGTCATGTGATATATATGGTGCCTAATGAAGCGATGGGCTTGAACGTAGATGACACAGATGACACGTGCCGCCGCCGCGCCAAAGGCAGAATCTGCGAAACTCGATCTGATGACAAGCACGCAAGGATAACAATGCGGACAGCAATTAGCTTATGGACACAACAGGCGACATCTCCATAAAGGCCCAATTACACTCATGTGTTGAGGTAAGCGTCAATCAAGTTAAAGCGGGAAGATACAATTTAATCATGACGCAATGAAATCAAAATTGAATGCAGAGTAGGTTCTTTTCTGCTTGGCGTAACTTTTCTCATTCAGCTCATGATGCTGGGGCAGCTGTTGGAGGTGAGCCTCTTCAGGAGTCGAGGTCTTCTTTTGACCTGCCGTGTGGCAAGGCGGCGGCTAAGAAAATCCAGCCCAACAAAAGCTTCGGCCAGTAAACAACACAAGTGTGTCTTTTATCAAAAGGGTTTCCCAGTGCGGCGGCTCACATAGGCAAATGAGAGTGGACTTTTAACAAGTATCCCTGCTACTCAGTTGTCCAACAATGCCACTTCTTCCTCCCAGGAAGCCATGGGAATTTGTCTGGGACAAAAGGAAGAGCCGCTTGGAGCAGAAGCGAAAGGTTGACACAAATCAGCATGTTTGAAACCGCTAATTGCGCCACGATGATTAATTCGGGGCGCTTTTACTGCATCCGTGGGAATGATAGGATGGCTATACAGGAAAAAAACACTGTATGGAAGATTTGCATCGGATTTGGATAAAGAACAGCTGCTGAAAGCTGCAATGGTATTTTATTTGTTAATTTATTCAGGCTGTGCTTACTTAATAACAAACAACAAAACAAACATGCCTTCTTTAGAGTGAATTTATTGAAAATTCAGCCTTGACTTTTTAAGCTACAACTAATGGATTTGAAGTGGTGGAGGGTACCATAAAGAATGGGTGGATACAACAAAACTCCAATTATCAGATACTTTTTAAAGACTCCAGTGCTTCCAGAATTACAGTCCATAGAATAAATGGTGTCCCTGACCTTAAATGTCTTGCATATAAGCTAAAATCTGATCACATAAGACTGTAAAGGAATTCAGTAAAAAGGCCTCAGGAAAAGTCGAAAGCACCAACTCACACAGATGGAAACGCAACGTGACAGAAATCACTATCAACATGTCATTTCAAACGCAATGCATGTTGATGTTAAACGTCTATGGTTTAGTGTGTTGTGGCCTGTATATTCCATACTATTCAGCTTTAACTATGAGATCTTTCCTTAACAGCAATCATTTCCTTCAAATGTGTGTGCCACATCAGAAGCACCATCAGGTGTCTAACCAGGAGCTAAACTCTTACTGTCTTACTTCTTACTGTTTGGCAGCCAGATGTGGCCTGTGTCACTGTCAACTTCAATGCAGCATTTGTCAACACTGATAATATATATATATATTTTTTTTTTTTTAAATACGCACCCCCCCAAACACAAATTACAGATTCATGAGAGGACAACCCACAGGGTCCACTTGAGGTGGATGTTTTAGGTATTTTTCCTGCTTCTGTGCACAAAAACAAAATCATTGCATTAAAAGGGAGAGAGGAAGGAAGACATCATGATGATGCAGGGTTGAAGGAGTCATCTCTTAACCCGAGCTGGAAAAACAATTACAAAATGTTTTAATGTTCAGCCTTTAAATTTGTGACATTTGCCAGAGCAGGAAATTAAATAGAAGCAGAAAACCAAATCAACAGCAATTACTCTACAGGGAAATTAATTCATTTGAACTGCTGTCCATTTTTTTTTCCATTTCAACTGAACAGGGTCCACAAATGAATTCAACCTATTTTTTGATTTAGACCTTATCTCACATATGCTGCCAATTTAGCAATAAAACAGAAAATATATTAATTCGGAATCTTAAAATTACATTTACAATCAAGTGAAAATAAGAATAGAGTGAACACTTTTTTTTAAAATAATAAAACAAAGAAAGACTACATCGTATGAAGGACTGAAGTTGTAGAAAAGTCACCAGAAAGTGTTGGTCAATCCTCTAACATGTTCAGATGAATGAGGCAATCGGTTAAAACACTCATCATTTAATGAATCATCATCATCACCACCACACACTCATGAGTTTCTTCCACATGTGGATGACGTCTGCGGATGCACCAAATACTCAAAAGGCAGCAAGGTTCAATGGCCTTGTTCGCGCAGTTTTACAAATTTTTAGAGTTCCGTGTATCAAAGCTGATCGTGATACATTCAATAACAAGAGATTTTGGCTTCAAGTCGACCTTGACATGAAATCAGTACCTTCACAGCAGCAAGAAATCATACATCCATCAACAAAAGTGTTTCTGTGTGCTGGAACATTCACATAGAAAAGGAAGAAGAATCATGATTCCTGGCATTCCATATGTACAGTGTAGCACTTTCAGTTGTGATCAGGATCATACAGTGTGAGGGTCAAATCACATGGACATACAGTATATATGACATAAAACCTACAGGAAATCATAGCGCTGACAAATGACTGACAGCATCTTCAACAAATATTCAAATTAAAGTATTGAGATAATTGTACGGATTTAAAAAAAAGTATTAAACTTAACATATTACATACCATGTTATATAATTTTAGTAGCAGCAGTGCTCTGGAGGTCACCCTCCATTTGTTCTGAACAAAGGAATGAAAGCGCTGATGAATGTGCACAATGACCAATGCTCACACACAATGAGTGTGTGAGCCACAGACGGAGGAAACGCAACAGATAAGAGGCTGAAATGAAAGCCGTGGCTGAGCTGAATGGCAGGCACTTCCTGATTACTGGAAGTAAAAAAATCCAAGTTGTGTAAAGTTGATCAGTACATAATTGATATGCGAGTGGCAGCTCGTTAAAATCAAAAGATTGTGATGTTAACATGACTGAACAGAGTCGAAACATGATCAACAACACTTTTAATTCCAAAAGCTCCTTTTGAACCAGGTAATGTGTAGTGTTAATACAGTCAAATGTGATGTGTTTGAATAATATTCATGTCATAAATAAAGATTGTCATAAATGTGGATTGTTCATCCACATTCCTACCTGTGCCTGTACTTCGTACCTGTACATGAATTCAGAAACAAATCTTTTTAAAGAGATGTGGACTGAAAATCAGCATTAAGACAAATTTAACATGTAATTGCAACTAACAGATTCTAAATCAAGGGTACCTTAAAATTATTGCACTTTAAATTATGAAAATGACAGTCAGGATAGTCACAGGAAAGAAAGAAATGTCCAAAGGAATGTAGCTTTGTTCAATATAAGGAAACTAAAAAAAATAAATAAGTAAAATGAAGGCTCAGCAAGGTAGACAGAAAGCAGACTCCAGATACTGCTAGAAAACATCTGACAGTAACTCTCCTGCTGTCTCGCAGCCATGAATCACTCTGGTGATCAGGCTGAGGAGGCTCGGAAACGGAGCCCACGCTGCCTCTGACACACGTGTTTCCTAGTTTAGGTGGCAGTGAGTGTAAACACAGCAGCTTCCGTCTGCGCTGTCCTTCAGCAAACAGCCGAGAGGGCAGCATTTGGTAAACAGGACTTTGGCTGCGTCGGAACCCTAAGAGCTCTTGGGCAAAAAGCAGATGCGGTATGTGTGTGTGTGTGTGTGCGTGTGCGCGACAGACCGCTGCCCGCTCTCGTGTCTGTACAATACCCCCAAAACCTGATCTTTCTGCAGATAATGGTCTTGATCATGCTTAAATCGATCGATGGATTTTTCTTATCCTCCTTTAAGCGCATGAAGAATGCACCGCACCAAGTATTCATCAAGAGATTTTGCACCAAAGGAAATAGTGGAATTATTTTTAAAAAAAATCTCCCTAAACTAACAAAAAAAACAACAACTAAAAGGAAGGGGGAAAAAAGCATATAAAAATCACAATTGATTATAAATGTTGTCAAACATCAATCAGAAATCCAGGTTTCCATCCATCCCATTTCTTCCCACTAAACCATCTTTAGAGTTTGTGCAGTTCTACTTTTTTCCGAGTTTACCCGCCTTCTTTTTTGGCTCATAAGGTGTCCTCAGAATACTGGGCGTCTCTTCCATCACGCGTACGAGTAAGTTATCGATGTAGTCCTCCAGCTCTCTGATGTGGGCATCTTTCTTTTTCACAATCTCTTTCTGCTTCACGAGTTCCTGCACGACCTCCCCAAAGGACAAATTGCTGTAGGCGTTGAAGCTTTCCTGTGTGACGTCAGAGACAAGAAAAACAAACGCTTTAGGATTCAGGACCTCTTCATTCAAGAGTCTTCTACTGCTCAGATGACTTTTGTTACCTCAGTAAAAGCAGATGAAAAATATTTGACCAGAAATAACTTTGACCTGGTTGATTGCGAAACAACAACTTTACTTGTACTTACTCGGATTTTTGGGTACTTTATTCACTACATTGTCCGAATCGCATTTAAAATATTTTGTATAATTAAAACTAAGGGGTTCATAAAACATCACTACCTGACAACAGAGGTCAAAGTTCAATCACAACTGGGCAAAAAAATACCCCCAAAAAACAAAAAAAAACAAGGAAATGAAATATGTTGGATTTACGTGACTTCAATCATCTTACAGTTTGTTTAACTCCTCAGATCTGGTGCTGATGATAGAGGTGAAATAAAGTGAGTGATGTGTGACTGCAAAGAAGTCTGGGGCAAAAACACCGACAATCTTGCCAGAATTTAATAAGGCACATTTCCCAAAGAGGGAAGTTTTGCTTTTAGAGAGAAACGCCTGGCTACATATTTATGCCACTACTCTGGATAATAAAAAAAACAAAATAAGGATGCAATTGCAGCCTGGCTCTGCTCTTTGAGGGCAGTCTACTTGGTACGGTACATGGAGATCATATTGCGTGGGTAAGAATGGAGCTGTAATCGTTTTTAATGAGGGGGACCACCTTATCGCTTCAGCACTGGGCATCCTCCCCCGTACGGATAGAGCAGCTTGCCTTCACCTGTTTAAAATACCATACTTATCAGCTTCCACTCCCATGCAGCCTTCAAACCTCCACTGTTGGGGAAAGACAATGGAGAAAGACCCAGAGCAGGACTGCTTACCCCCGTATCTTATCGCTTGGAACAGTACAGAGGCTACTGTGGGGTGACACAAACCAAAATGAAATATTTGCCGCTGAGATTAAATGTCCAGTGTAGGGAGGGCTTTAAGAACAAGAGCATGGTAACCTACTCCAAACACACACACTTACTAAAGGGTAACAAGAAGTGCTGGAGTCCTTAGAAATTAGCCTGGAATCTACCCTGGACACGTCACCAGTCTATCACAGGGGACGGACACACACAGACACACAGACACACACACACGCTTGCGAGTGCGCTGATCGGCGGCTCCATTGGCTGGTGACAAAGGCCTGGAAATGACCATGAATTGGCGAAGCGATGATGACCGTTTTTGTGCGATCAGTAGTGAGGAGAAGATAAGGCATTCTCCAGTTGTGTCATTATAGATTCTAATGAGCTCGGCTTTGAGAATCTTAAAGCTCGGTCCTTTGAAATCCCTCTCTGCCCTCCCTCCTCCTCCCCTCGTGTGTGGTTAATTAGGCCCTTGAAGCAGAGGAAACAGGAGCTGCCATTTCTGCAAAGGCAGCGCATGGGGGGGGGGGCACATGTGTGGATACTGACAGCCCTCAACACCCACAAAGAAAGGTGAGGAAAGCCATTATCAGCATTCTCCTCCTCATTTAGACATCACTTTGGCATTTAGGCTGCACTAAAGCTCCGGCGGCTGCCTCATAAACACCACCGTGGCTGTGCGATAGATGACGAGTTGAGTCGCTTTAAATTGCCGATGCCGGACGATTTAACAATGTTGGAAACATCACGTACAAATGACACTGTTGTGCTGTTTCTTAACAACAAAAAAACCCCTCCAATTACAGATTCCGTGTGACACACCAGTAGGACTGGCCCTACAAACGTGAAATTTCACACCACTTCAAATCGTGTCCTGCTCAGACATGATGACCGACATGTGCAGCTGCTAATTAGTTGAATGACACCATCTGAATTTTCACTGGCCTCAGATCAGTGTCACCAGCTGCTATGTGGAATTATTAAAATAAGAAAAAAAAAAAAAAAAACCCGAGTTTTGTCATTAACAACCTGTACAGCAGGAACTAAGGACACCTCTGCAACTGCAAGGGTTGTTTCTCGTTTTTCCTTTTCAGTCGAGAGAAGATGAAGAATAACCGCAACAACATCATCATCTGGCAAATCATTAAAGGCAAGGCAAACTTTCTCTTACATTTTTCTTGCCATCAGTGTCCTTCTTCTTAAGGCCAAAGTTGAGATCTTCCTTTCTCGCCGACTTTTTTTCACTGCAGAACAATTAAACAGGAAAATCAGTAATCATGATCTGGGCTTAATTATCGCCATCCTGCTGCGTCGTTCACGAGAGTTTGATACAGCAAATCAGCAGATGGCATCATCGCTAAATATTGTCCTTGAAACCACCTTTTTTTTTTTTTACTCCTTCGCCACATTCTAACAAATGACCGGTGAGCCTTTGTCTGACAAAAGCAGCAGTGAAGACGATGGTGCCTACAGAGATAAGTGGTTAATTGGCTGGTCTATCTGTGCAGAGGATCTCATTACTATAGCTGAGAGGGCTCTGTTATCAAGCTCAGGCTCTCTAAAGAGCCACTAATGACACCTTCTTCTCTGATAAACCAGAACTTCGCCACAGAGCTTGGCAACTCATTATGAAAAAGCAGGAAATGGATGTAACCAGTGGACTGGACACAGAGGAACAACCATATTGGGTGTAGAAGTTGTCTTGTCCAGGGACATCTCTTGGGACATCAGATGAGCTACTTGGCCACATGGAGGAAGGGACACATTTCTTGCACAACAACTTAAGGAAGTTAGACTGCTTAGTCACAAGCATGTAGCAAAACTACCAGTGATTTTAAAGTTAGCAGCGGACAGCTCTGGAAAAACTGTCCACATCAAATAGGAAGTGCAGATGATCATTTCTAGGAGACTGGAGAAGGGCCGGAATGAAGCCATCTACGGTAAACTGACAACTAATCTGACAATTTTATGTTCAATTATTGATGCTGCTTTGAACTTGGTTGTCATTTGTGGCTCTCCTGCATACTTCTGTATCCACAGTCCAATTCTGTATTATTTTACCTGCACTGCAGGAAGGAAGGATTTATTTTTAATAAAATGCGCAACACCATTGTTGTTGTATCGTATCTTTCAGGTAAATTATTTCTCTTTAAAGCATTTCAGGATACAAAGATCTAGTCTTCATTTTTGAGCAACAAAAACAACTTAATCTACAATAATTCTAAAATTGTAATGGCATTGCTGTCTATTTCTGTCTGAACATCTCATCTACATCAATCCTACCAATAAATCATGTGACCTTATGCTAAAAGGTATTGTGAGTTTTCTTCTGTTGTTTTTCTTTTTTTTAAGATTATGTTTCACAGCCTGTTTTTCTTGCCTTTTTCCACACATATTTCCATGTTTTTATTGCAAAGAGTGAGCTTTTCACCAGAGAATTGAAGTCTGTCCTGGTAAGGCTCAGAAAGTTTAAATAAAACATCCACACATATTAAGGTTTTTGTTGATTAAGATTAAAATAAAGCGTGGGTGACCTGGGTTTGTAGTTGGAGCTGAACGGGTTTGTGTCTGCTGGCAACTCTCCACTGAAAGGGTTTGGGGCACGAAGGTCGCCTGCGCTACCCAAGCGGCCCCCGTTGCTGGTCTTGCGCCCTTCTTTTTTCCCCGTCACACGTTCCAGTAGCCTGACCTTCTCCTTTTTCTCCTTCCGCTCAGCCTGGTCCCACAGCTGCCCATGCTCCCCCTCAAATGGGTTGCGGTTGCGTGGGAGCGTGGCATACTTCTGTGGCAGGGTGTCACTGATATCAGTGAAAGGGTCACAGTGTGCCTCGTCGCCCTGGTAGCCTGGCACCTCACTCTGGGAGCGCCTGTGAGGACCACTTGAACTCGCTGAAAGAGGAACCAAATGTGACATATCAACTTACACGACACAATTGAAATGACACATTTTAATATTATCATTTTATATCATAAAAAAATCTTAAATTAGTGTGATTGATGACAAGAATTTTTTTTTTAATCATAATTATCATAACAATGATAATCACCGATATAGATCTCAGAGTTTATCAGAGTAGAAACATTGTACTGTAAGCACACGGGGCAGTCTGCAAACCTGCAATGGCTCCACTCTGCTCATGTGAACATTTTTAAAGAATTACACGTATACATGATATTTATACATAGATACCACAAACATATAACAGCCACAAAGACAGTAGGTTTGTAGAACAGACGTAACAATGACGATCAAAGTGGCAGCATGCCAAACAAAAAGCCGATATTGGAATTTATGTGCATGGATTTCTGAATCTGGGGAATATTGAATTGTGTCTCTCTGGTCTAACAAGATCATTAATCAGCACCAGATTTGAAAATGACATCAGCGTTTCATCACATTCTTACCAGTTCTTCTGCCTTTCAGCTGCTACATCACATCGGATATCCAATTGCATTTCAGCTTGGAAAAACAAAAGCTTTCAATCTTAAAAGGGCTTATTAGCTATTTAGGAATATTCTGGAAACCACTGGGACCACAGTAACCAGCATGGCAGGCAGCAACAGAAACATTTTCATGCTCACACGCTGAATTTAAACTTTCATTTAGGCAATGGTTATGTTGTTGACGGTATATAGTGTGTATAGTTGTGTTAGCTCATTTATCTTTTTCATGCATGTGTGTTTAAAACACTTGATGAAATTGTGAGAAAAAGGTCAATCTTGCTGCTTTAATAAAAATATGCAATCTGCACTGATCCTTAGAGGTTCTGTGAAGCCACTGGAAGAACATTAATCACTACATTAGAAAATGATGACAATATGACAATATGACAAGTGCATTGCCAGAGTTGACGTCGATGATCCATTCTATGGATTTTAAACTGCACTGCATATTCATGAAAAACTATGACGGCTGACGGCATATTGAACTCACCACTCTCTTCTATGGAGTTCATGGAATCCAGTTTGGGCCTGAAGTGAGTTCCAATAAGATCAGACATGGAATGGGCTGCAGAAAGCTTGTGCGTCCCCGCAAGAAGAGGTCTCCTGACCTTTGCTTCAGGCTGCTCTTGTGGTTTCGGGACAGAGTTGGATTCTGAGTCGCACATGGCAGAGTGAGGCAAAACGGCTGAAGATGTGTCCCCAAATCCGCCATCATGCTTTCGACCCTTCATTTTGTCCTTGAGCTTAGAAAAAGGTGAGCGGGGCTTCTCCTTCATTGAGAGGTCAAACATGCTCGCTGTCATATTGTTTCTCATAAACTGGATGCTGACCTCGATACGACCCCGTTCTTTCTTCTTCTTTCCTGGTTTGGACTCCAATAAATACCAACTGCAAAGAGATGTGCTCTTCTTAGATAAGCCAAGTGAATTAGAAATTTTTCTGAGCTCAATTTCTAAAATTTTGTCATAACATCTATAATTATTCAATATAATCTATAAAATCACAAGGTGGCAGAAGACTTTTGATCACAAATAAAGTGACAAACACAAAAAAACACAAAGACCCCACTAACCTTTTAATGCTAACCCTAACTAGTTCTTTCACTATCAAGGCTAATTTGTGAAGAATAACCCAAAGGCTGACCACAAATAGAGGGGGTGTTTGAAGTTCTTTGGTCAGAAGTGAAAATGCAATTTGTCACTGAGAGGATAATCATTCATTTTTAGAAAGCTGAACATTAAAAAAAAAAAAGTCCGCTGCTGAATAATATAGACCAGTCCAGGGTGCATTTCAGCTAATATTTGTTTAACATCTCTGCTTTTTCAACTGGAAGTAATGGGATTTGTGGTTGTACTGTGAGAGAAATAAAGTGGCATTTGCACAGATCTAGTCTTTGTACAGAAATGCAACGACAAGCAAGCAGGAGACCACAAAGCTATGTCACAGGGCAACCAAACAGTTCATACATGCGAATGACAGATATCCCCACAATTATGGAAGTTGTGATAATATCCTTTAGCATATGTAGCATATGTCATAACAATGAATGTTTTATGTGCTCTTGATATATATATATATA
>BJFM01000482.1:168201-180751 GCA_016586285.1 Arothron firmamentum | reverse complement strand
CCCCCCCCCCCTCCCAAAGTTAAACCCCCGATTCAGGAGGAACAATGCGGTTTTCGTGCTGGTCATCACACACCAGACCAGATCCAGACCTTCCTCAGGGTGCTTCGAGGGTTCATGGGAGTTCGCCCAAGCGGTCCACATGTGTTCAGGAGGGGGCTCAGAGGGGGCAATCGACCGTGCGCCTCGTGGCACCCTCTGGGAGGTTCTGGAGAAGTTTGGGGTTGAAGGCCCCCCCCCCTGCAGCTCTGGTCCACACCGCCCACAGTAAGTCAGAGCTGTTCCCAGTGCATACTGGACTCCAGCAGAGCTGCCCTTTGTCAGCGGTTATGGACAGAATTTCTAGGTGCAGCAGAAGGGGGTGTGGTTCTGGAGCCACTGGGTTAATCTGTTTTTCACAGATGATGTTGTCTCCTTCGGGCCAGGACCTTCAGCACTTTACTGGGGTGGTTTGCAGCCAAGTGTGAAGCAGCTGGGGTGAGAATCAGCACCTCCAAATCCGAGGCCATGGCTCTTGACCTAAAAAAAAAAATGGGTTGACCCCTAAAGGTCAAGTGGAGGAGTGTCCAACTGAGAGGAGACCTCGGGACACGCGGGACCGACTGTCGCTTGGCTGGCCTGAGAAACACCTTGGAATCCTGAAGCGTGGATTTTGCAGGAGAATAAAAATGTCTAAACATGTTTGAAGCTGTCAGTGGGTGACATATTAAACAAAGATGTAATAATGGGAAAAATGCTCGGTTTGATTATTTCAACGCATCTGTTGGAGAATTCCGGTTTTTCGTTCTACCTGAGCTGACGCTCGACCAATTCAGCACGTCTTTGAATTCCGACAGGATGCACACACACACACACACAGACAGACACACAGACACACACACATGTACACGCGAGTGCCAAGAGCCGGAAAAAACTGCATACACATGGTAACTGCAGCTCACTCTGGAGCTCTGCAGGAGCAACAGGAACAAATGAGTCAGGAAAATCTGTAGGTGGACTCCACTTTCATCTATCCATTAGAGAGAGGGAGGAGTGTGTGTGTGTGTGTGTGTGTGTGTGTGTGTGTGTGTGTGTGTGTGTGTGTGTGTGTGTGTGTGTGTGTGTGCGTGTGTTCTTGTACTTGCTACATACTGAGAGCCAAAATACTCATTCTACCAGCAAAGTGGGGACTTTTTAGCCGCTCCTGACATATTTAAAAGCCTGTTTTTGGGTTAAGACTCGGTTTTAAGGTTAGGCTCAGGGTATGGTTCTGTTGGGACGGTTGGAACGGTTTGGGTTGGGTATGAGCCAACATTTTCTCTCACGAATTTTGTGGCAGCTTAGCCACAGCATTTTTTTTTATTTTTTTTTACATTTCTTATAACAACCTCAGTAGTAGCCAGCATCTTCCTCAAGGCAACGCAATATTCAAAAGCTGAAAGTGATAAAAGTTCATTTCTCAGGGGAAATGTTGCCATCATTGGCTCAAAGCCGGCCCTCTCCATAATTTAAAACATGAAATCAATTGGAATTTTTTTCAACAAGATGATGTAACATTTCAATCCAAAGCATAGTCAACATTCTGACTGCACTTTAGTGGTGTGTTTTCAATGCTGGTGTGTTTTCTTGGGAAAGACCTTGTTGTTTTATTAAACTTGTACTTCAAGTTATAAGATAAAATAAGGTAAGAAAAGGTGCGACACACATTTTCTGCAGCACAGTTATTCTGGAGGTGTCACGCACGGGTGTCAGAGCAACATCTGGCAGTTTGTGAAGGCACTTTTACTGCATTTTTTAAAAACAATTTTAATTGACAACTTGTGAAATCTTATTTTGCAATTTCTTGACATTTTTAAAATAGCACATTTGAAATTGTCCATGCTGGAAAAATGAGGACAATTTTGAAATAGCAGTTGAGTTAAATTATGAATGAGCCGCGACAACGACGCAACATTATGCACAATTTCAACACTTTTAATTTCAAAAGGGCAGACTAGGGTCTACGTGCGCAGTCATCCGCTGAGACTTATTCAGTTGAGACGGACAGCAAAGAGGGAGGAATGTGCACGGCCAAACTTCGAGTTTTTATACCAAACCGGGGAATTTTCCATTGATTGCACTCCTTTTTTCCCCTAATTTCCATTTTCTTCTGTTTTATTTGTGTATGTGCTTTGTCATTATCGCTTACTCCCAACAGACATATATACCCACCCATAAACAGAGAGAGAGAGAGGAGTGGGGGTGGGGGTGGGGGTGTGGGGGTGTGTGTGTGTGTGTGGGGGGGGGGCTTCCTGTACTGAAATGTGAGCCCGAGGCCGACTCTCTAGAGCAGTTTGCATCACTTCACTGTGCCTGATCAACATAAGAAATGGGTCAGTGGAGTAGGAGGAAGGGAGAAGGGTGGTCTTTGGGGGAGGGAGGAAGGAGCTTTGTCAGGGAAATGGTGTTGGAAGAGCATGGCCAGTGTTTTACAGTAAGGAAAGCTGCAGGGAGACGGGGAGAGGGTGGGGTCGCTGTCCAAACGCAACCTGTTAATACGTCATCTCCTGCGTTTCTGAGGAAACTACCCAGGGGAATGACGTTAAGTTCTTCTGCAATGTTTGACTTTAAGACTGCATGAGGGGAAAACGCACCACCAAATCCAAAATCTTTCACCGATTATTATAGCTTCCTGTTAGCTCTTGACACTTCTCTCACGTGCCATCACAAAGGCAATATCAACACCACATTGAATATTTTGGTGCAGCTGCAAAGGTCATAATCAGTTTCCGTTGGGGAGCAGCAGCAGTGGAAGCACAAAGGCAACAGTCCACCAAGACAGACAGCATTCTAGCTCTTGTGTAATCTAATGGTGGAATAAAAGTAATGCGATCTAGTCGATAACAGTTGGGATCAAGCGCTGATGGCCTAGCCGGAACATAAAGTCAACTGCGAGCCATCATGTTTCATTTAGTGTTGGGCCGGACATAAAACGCTTTGAACAATAAAACAAAAGATCAAAGCCAAGATGAGCGCAAAAAAACAAGTGAAAAAGCCGCTAAGCAGCTAACAAAGTGCAAGTTAGCCTGGATAATCATGGGGAAAGTCATTAAAACCTGCCGAGCGATTCTGCATGATTCAGCGTTTTTGTCACAAAGATCTCAGCTGTATTCTGGTATGTCTAAACAACAGATGCGGTCTCTTTTATCCTTTTTTTTTTTCATTTCACAAATTGGGAGCACATTTCCTGCTGAAAAGCTAGCTATTGGAATTCTGTTTAAGAGGAGGATCAAATATTCTTTAAAATTTGCAGGAGAGATCACAAGACTCCCCTTAGCAGTTAGCTCAGGGCCCCCCTGCTGTGGAACCAGCTCCCTGTCTCTGACATCCTCTTTAGTCTTTCTTAGGTTAAACATTTGTCGAATTATGAGCAATCAAAGGAACAAATAAGACACAGTGCAAATCTGCACGGTAGTTGTGCACATGAATCATCTTATCGACTGGTGAAAGCGATTGTGTGCAGTTCCTGAGGGTGTCAAGAGTTTGGCGTTAAGGAGTGGGGTCACAGCTCAGTCCTTGTGTGCATGCGTGCGTGCGTGCGTGCGTGCGTGCGTGCGTGCGTGCGTGAGCAGCCTGATGGCAGCAGTTATGTGATGGGCGTGTAGGGAGGCAGGCGCCCATGAGCTCGGCCGCTGTCACAGTGTGCTGGAGGCTCTTTCAGGAGGACGGGGTGCAGGCTCTGGATGCTCTCACTGGTGTGTGTGTGTGTGTGTGTGTGTGTGTGTGTGTGTGTGTGTGTGTGTGTGTGTGTGTGTAGAAGGTGATGGGGGCGGACGCCATTGTGATCTGGAAGCTGTCCAGGGAGGGCGAGCAGACTTCATGCTTCGTATTTGGATATAACAGATTATTTGTTAATTTATTTATTATTTTCGCATAATTATATCAGAGCAGCTTTTATTCTCCCCTTAGCTACAGGCATCTTTTCTAGGTAGCTACTCCTGTTCCCCCAGAAGTGGACGCACGCCATGTTAATGTTCAGTTTTGTTTTAAATCACTGACTTAAGATCTAAATCCAGTCCCCTGATGCTGAACATCGGCTGCAAACTGCTCTTCAAGGATGGAAAGAAAAGGTCATGTTTCATTGTGTGTGTGTGTGTGTGTGTGTGTGTGTGTGTGTGTGTGTGTGTGTGTGTGTGTGTGTGTGTATCTTACCCAGAGACAGAATCAGGTCCCAAAAGTGGACCAACAGACCATCAGCTTTAAAGCGAGTTAGTGACCTAACTGCAAAAAAACAAAAAAAAAAAGGTTAGGATTACATAAATTTAATTAAAAATGAATTTTAAAAAAGGAATAAGGGTAGATTTAACTAAGTGATGAACTAAAAAAGTCTCATGTAAAAACAAGAACTGTGAGGGTCAAACACAGAAGACACAGGAGGAACGACAGATGAAGCGAGAACGAAAGACGGGAACAAGGTAAACGAGGTGCTCGAGGACGTCAGGCGTAAGATGATGCGCCACGGATGAAAGAAACAAGCCCACTTCCGTGCACGCGGGAGGGCGGGACACGTGCTGACAAGAACTGATGCAAAGACCGGAACAGTGAGACCCAGAAGACCAAGAGGGACAAACGGGGAAACTAAAAGCAGAATTGCTAACGAGGATCCTGACGGCGAGCCGGCACCGGTCCTGTTTCTGTGTCTCTGAGACACGGAGGACGGAGTGTGGACCACCAATCACGAGCTCCGGGCCGGCTCGTCTCTCCAGTGATCCCAAGGTCATGTGGAAGTGTCCTTGAGCAAGCTGAGTCTTCAGCATACGGATGTGTGTGATTGGTTATTCGGCGCGAGTGTCCAGCGTGTTCACCCCACCCTGTAGGTCGCTGGGACGGTGGACTCGTGACGGGGACGGGGGAGGGGCCAGGACTCTTGTTACCATTAGATTTGTAACACGCAGTTCCCCAAAGGAGGCCGTCTTTGCGTATCCTTGTAACCCCCGCGCTGACAGAAAAGCTCCGTTGTGACTAATTCCAGCCAACCCAGCTGAGAGGAGAACGATTGAACCACGGTGGGCCGACCAACCCCTGCAGAGGCGGCCATTACTGCGCCATTAACACAAAGCCAATCAAGCCTTTCACATGCAGGCAGGTCCGGATAATCATCCGCCAATCACTGACAGGAAGCGGGGGGGTGTCCACACATCAGGAGCACATGAATTAACTCTTTGTGGACCGTACCGCTGGGGCCATCAGCCGCTTGAGTAAAGGATCATTTCCAGTGAAATATAGGCATGTTTATGATTTCTGAGTATCTGAAGGCTTTTTTTTCTTCTCTCAAACTTTTACATCTGTTTCATCAGCTCTGCTGCGAGGGTCAAGACAGATATTTTACCTGGTTAGGAGTGTAATTATGTATCTCAACGAAAACATGTGGATTTCTTTGATCTTTGCCGCGCGCGGTTGAATTTTTCCGACAGTAAGGCCACGTGCGAGGGTTTTTTTCGCTGAAAAGACCTCTGCTGTGCAAACTCGAAAACAACAAAGCAGGCCGCCACGTGATCAAATCTCACATTTTCTGATCGCTGACAAAAACACCGTTAAAAATGTTCCCCAAAATGTAAAAAAACTGAAACCTTCATGATGGATTAAGCTAAAATCCAGTCCTCAAGATATGCTGCGAAAACATGATGGCTTCATGCTGTGTAGGTGGCGCGGTGAAATGTGTTCCCAGTCATTGTGCGCCGTGCAGCCTTGTGGTGGACTGATAACATTTTCCCCAGCGTGATCTGTGTGGAACCTGTCTGACACCCAGCCCTCCGGGTTCTGCGCTCCGCTAAATCCCCCTCTTGAGACGCGCGCTGGCTCTCACTCAATAGTTTTCCTCGCTAATCTGGGCGGCGGGGAAGGTTTCGTCTCTCGGTGGCGTTTCATTCCGAGAGCCGCAGCAGGTTTTGGTTGTCCCGCCGCCCCGGCTGAGGCCAAGTTGATGTTGAAATACCATCAGGGCGACTAATAAACATGTTATTTTAAAATAAACAAACGTAGACGAGTTTAACTCTGTTTTTGCATGTATGTTTTGTTAGCTACTTGTTAGCATGTGCAGGTCTTTGAAATATGGAATGTAGCTTGAGTATGACCCATGCTGGATTTCCCATAATGCAGTGGGCACCTCTACTCTCTTTCTCTATGTCTATGTGCCACTAGTGTGCAGTTTTACACGAACCCTGCATTTTTTTCAAGTTTAATAACCTCCATTAAAGGAACAGACGCTGGTGCAGTTGTTCCCCCGACACAAACACGCAGTTTTAGGTCACAATATGTGGGGAAATGAGCTGCTGGTGGAGATCTGCGCTCTCCTATATAAAAGTAAAATAGGTCTGAAGCCTGCTTTTCTTTGGGTGTGCGTTTGTGTGTGTATGTGTGGTTTTCAGGATGTCTTGGATGATACACACACACACACACAAAGTGGCCCAATAAAGAACATGTGGAGACAGAAAATTGACCCCACAGCGCTCAGTGAAGGAGAACATTCTATTATACACAACTAAACATACAGACATGCACACGTGTGCACACGTGCACACACACACAGGCAGGTTTTCTTTTAGAAGAATTTGAAAACATTTAAATAAACACTGGCAATAGCTTATTGCTGCACATGTTGCAAATGTGCAGCAGATCCGTTGACTACATCGGATGGAGGTCGCAGCGTGAAAGACGCCAGTGAATGAAAGTTCTTTTCCACCTCTCCCGTTTGTCCATCCGGAGCACCAAGTGGACACTTCCTTCCACTCCCGTCCTGTCCACATATGTAAAACACACCTGGAGGTATTTTGAGATGTAACCTGGATGAACCTTTTGGATTGGTAAATGAGAAAAGATCTTTCAGTCCGCAACAACACATATTTATTTTAATTCTTATGACTTGTTAGATACACTGCCATGAATAAAACAAAAGGGTTGCAAAAGTTATATTCATGGAAGTCATGTCTCTTCTTCAGGCGATCCACAGAAAGCTAATCTGAGGTCCATGTGTTTGGCCTTAAATCTCTCGTCAGCTCTTTTCTGCGGTGGTGAGATTTCTTCCTAATAATACGTTTGACGGGCCAGTTCCTGGCCCGTGAGCTTGTGTTGAATGTTTCCATTTTAAAGTGGTCATTAGAGCCAGCTCGCTCCACATTTACTATCTTGCCGTCGCGCGCGTGTTTAAACATCAGCGTTTCCAGCAGGACCACATCAAATGAGGTGGAGTAGTTGGGGGAGGGGGGGGATGACCAAAGCCCAGAAAGTACTTAGACACACAAACAGAATAATATCAAAAAAAAAAAAAAAAAAAAATATCATACTTCACATGCTTGTTTTCACCGACATGGTTTTCAAAGGCCGTCCTGATGGACGGCGGCGTCCATGTCTGCTGCGTCTCGAGACTGAGCGTGTGATTAAAAGATCAGCTGATGCGGTCGGACAGCCATTGGCGGCCACATGAGAGGGCCGTTTGGCTCGGGGAGCCGCGCTGACCGAGCAGGCGCAGCTTTAGGACCCTTCACCAACACTTAAGACCATGACGGATCCCAAGAATGTCCCGACCGCAGCCACCAAGCCCCAGCTCCCAGACACGGCACTGGTCTCGCCACCGTCGCGCCGGATCTGCCCTTCCTGCTTTACAGCCAATGGGAATTGAGGATTGCTTTTCAATAAAATAAGCAGCCTGCTGTGGAGGTGGGCTTCACCTGTGCGTAGACGGGGTCTTAGTGGGTAGAGAATGGCTGTTAAAGTGACCTCCCTGCTCCTCCTCCACCTTCCGCCTCACTCTGGTTCTCATTCAATTCAGTTTAATTCAATTCTGTGAAAGGTGTTGTGGTAGCCGGACAGGCGCCAGGACACCTTCGGAGCGCCGCCGAGGAATCCTTGAGCAAGGCGACGGAACCCCTACGACGAGCCGGCGACCCATCCAGGGGTGCAGCTGGGATGGTGCTCCAGGGGGAACAACATCAAAGCAAAACACACCTGTTTTGGTCTAAGAGGAAAATCTTTCGACAACTGTTAAGCGTCAACTATTCTCGGTGTCCAGGAGACATTTTTCAACCATTTTCTTGAATGACATTCCAAACTTTGGATGTTGACGTGGAGGATTTGTGTAGTCGTTGGGACGTTAACGCAACATTATATTGATTTCCAGCATTCTGGACTTTACACCATTCTACCTCGATCACGCGTTCTCAAAAGGTCAAGAAGGAAACCAGACACCTCTGCAATGTACCATTTTTTTTTATTGGACTTATATAGAAATACTTAAAAAAAAACATGAAGTAGCACCATTACTTAAGTTTTACCTTTTATCATGTATAGCTTTAAATGTCAGAAAAATAAAACTCTTGATACATTTTCAAATCTTGTCTCAGCAAATATAATATTAGTATTTGACCATGAGATTAAAGGCCCTTTATCATAAAATAAAATATACTTTGTTCTTAAACTTTGCTCAATAAAGTACATTTACTCTCAAGTAACTTCACCTACATATACATAAACAAGTGGTAAACAAATGTATTAAAATAGAAATACTAAAACTATAGTGGTGCAACAGAAATCTGTAATTCCCACTAGAATCTAATTCATAGAAACTTTTAGAAAGCATTTTTCTTCAACTTAAGTTTTTTTTGTATTTTTTTTTTACATTTTAATGTTTCATAATAGAAGAAAATATGCTTTATATTACAGAATAAAAATATGCCGATTGAAGCAGATTTAAAATATTTCATTTTTTTTTTTTGCTGAACCTATAAAAACTCCTTCCCAACAGAATACTGTCAAATGCAAAACACATTTTGCGGACTTCCTCCCACAGTCGTGCGATATTAAAACAATACAGTGATTGATGCCATAAGGCCATAATACAAAATAAAAAAAAAAATTCAACCCAGCTACAAAAAAAAAGTTCACTGAACTTAAATTAAAACATCTGTAAACATCTTTGCAATAAGAAATAGAATCTTTCAAGTCGAAAAAAAAGAGAATAAAAATACTTCAGTCAGTATTGATGTTGCTGAAAACGTCTGACAGGTAAATCTGATTCTATACATTGATCTGGAGGATATGTTGTTGCTTTCCCTCGCGCGGTGGAGCTGCATTATCACAGAAAGTCAACAGTCCCGTCTGGCTGTTGCGCAGCCGTTGCCTTTACTCTACATTCGATTGGCCTGTTAACGCTCATCCTCCACAAGGACCTCCACCCTGGAGCTCGCTTTGAATACAGGGAAAAAATTGACTAGAACTATCGATTACTATGCTGTAATATGTAAAAACATGCAGATTACATGTTGAAAATATTGCCCAAAAGCTACAGGATATTATAAACAATTATGATGGAGCAAACTGAAGGTATCGGTCGTGGTTACTGCAGCGTTGTACGTACATAAGTATATCTATGTACACTTTCCAGGCTTGTGATTGGCTGATCCGTTTAAAGCAGTGAGTGGAGCCTGTGGTTTACTCAGGGACGCTCATCTTTCCTTAAGAAAATATGCGAATAGCCTGAGTGACACCGGCATGGCAAACAGGACATTTGGGCTCACTCCTTTCGCAGATCCTGTTGGCACATTCCATACAGAACAGGTTGTGCCCACAAGGGACCAAGGCAGCGATGACCTCGCTTTCGAAGCACACCGAACAGTCGCGGCTGCCTTTCCGACTTGTGCCAGAGGATGTTGAGGAGGACGAGGAGGAGGAGGAGGACGAGGCCGAGGACTCAAACGGGACCCCCGGGAGGTGAGGACCCGGCAGGGAGGCAATGCTGCTGGAATAAGCGGGGAAGGCGAGTAAACTTCCTCCGGGGTCGCTGCGAACCCTCCTGGCTAGAGGGTGCTCCGCGGGACCCCCCGAGTGGCTGTGGAGAGGGGGCGAGTGTCTGGGCTGCACCGCGCAACCGTTAGCCCTTCGCTGGCTGGCCGCCATTCCATTGGCGTTAGCGGTGAAAGCTAAGGTCGAGGTCGGGGGGCTACCTCCCGCCGATGATGCAGTCAGACGGCTCTCGTACTGGGTCCAGAGTAGTCCTGGGGGGGCTGGTGTGGGGTCAAACCCAGGCGAGTCAAAGCTCAGGTCAGTGCAGTCGGGCGAAATCACCTCGCTCCCGAAAACAAACTCGTTGCCGTTGGTGTTGACGTTGATGTTGTTGTTGTTGTTGTTGTTGCTGTTGGTGGTGTAGCTGAGGGCAGGGCTGGGCGGACTGTAATCCGCCATGCGGGAGCCATTGTTGCCAAAGTAGGAGTCCGTGGAGGCGCTGCCCAGGGAGGAGGAGGAGTCGTTGCGGTAATTGGAGAAGGGCTTGCGCGCTGAGGTGAGGGTCATCCCAGAGCCGGGCTTGGACCACAGGGAGGCGTGCCCATGGAGATCAAAGCCCACATCCGTCCCGTTTGCGTGGAAGTCGTTCTCATCCTGGAGTTCGATGAAGCCCCCCGTCCTCATAGCGATGTGGGCTTCGATTTCTTCGCGTGCCCTGTCCACGTTCTCGGGCATCCCGGTCACCTCAAACACGGGCTCCTTGTCCCGACTGGGCGTTACGATGTAGGTGTGGGTCTGCTGCTGGATCCTCTTGATGGTGGCACCTCTGGGCCCTACAACTAGACCCACCACCCGGTAGGGTACACGTACCTGGATAGTGGTCTGGCCAGGCAGGTTAGGGGGTCCAGGGACTGGAGTATCGCTCCCGTTCAGACTGGTGTTTTTGTTTCTGGAAGCCCGGATCATGGAGAAATGCTCAGCGGCAGAGATGATCTCCCTCCTCGCCATAGCAACATCTTCCCTGCGCCCCGTCACCACGAAGACTGGCTCTTCGCCTCGTACTGGGGTCTTGATGTAGGTGTTGGTCTTTGCTCGCAGCGCTTTGATCTTGCAACCTGGAGGACGGGAAATGGGAAAAGTGAGGGTGATATTCCAGATATTTAAAAAGAAAAAACAAACCTTAAAATCCTTTCAGCAACCTTGACCCCGTGTGGTCACCGCTGCTCGGGAAAAACCACGACTGACCTCAGGTCCCAGCGGCTGCTTCAACATCTTCAGTCTAACAAATTATTGATATATGTGTCTGTTCCTCTCCCCTTTCTGCTCTCCTATCCTGCTCTACCTTCTCCTCGTTTACCCAGCCAGCCATTAACAGGAGCGTCCCCCCCATGTGAGCCTGTCCCAACTCCAGGCTCCGTCCAGTTCAAAGGGACTGTCCCCCCTACCCCCGTATGTTTGGCGGTCAGGGCACAGTCTTGATTTATCCACAGTGTAAGGTGTTTCTTTCTATCTTTCCATCACTGATTGCAAAATTCTTTTCATGTTTCAGTACTACAATTACAGTTATTGTTGATCTCCAAGAATTTTCAGATTTGTTTTAAGTTTGCACTAAGTAGTCAGCACTCTATCTATCTATCTATCCATCTATCTATCATATACACTATATATATATATATATATTCTTTTTGAACATGATTAGCAATGATAGACACTTTGGTGTCAAGCAGGGACACAGAGGAGCATAAATCCAGCACATGACTGGTGTGAACATCGATTAATAATGAGAGATTTTGGAGCTGCGGCAAACGGGTTCAAACGGGCTGGGCTCTGTTTTGTTTTCATAGATTTCGATTAATCCTCATCATTTCATCCCGCGTACACTGGTTTACCCCAGAGTTTACCGACAGGGAGGCTGCAGCTGCAGCAGCAGCAGCAGCATCAACAGCGTCGCTGCGGAGGATCTGTAACCGCCCAGCAGCTGGAACAGAGCAGCCATGGGCGTCTGCTGCCCGAGCCACAACACCAACACCACCACCACCACCACCACCACCATCACCATCACCATCATCACCATCATTGTCCCGATGAAACCTTAACGACGCACATCTGCGCTGACCGCGCGCGCACTCCTGCTGACCTACATATCCTATTTACATCATCCGAGCCGTGCTGAGTCGGGCCATGCCGCGGACTAAAAAAAAACAAAAAAAAAAACCCACAACTGTTGAAGCACATCTAGACAATTCACCGCAACTGCAACTTACTTAAAATCGTGCCGTCTTTCCCCTCAGTTTCTCCCTAACACCGCGTTCTAACAACAAAGTCCACCATGCGGATTTTCCAGAACACTTGGTCGGGTTCAGCCGATTTTTCAAAAAAAAAAACAACAACCCAAAAAAACAAAAAGCCCGTACTGGGCTCGGCTTATCCGTGCACGGAGCTGCCCTGCGTTCCTCTGCAAACAGCGGCTCCGGTCTGCGCTGGAGCAGCACAACGCAACATCTAACACGAAGTGAACAAAAAAAAAAAAGAGAGAGAGAAAAAAAAAAGGAACACACACCCTGTCTGCCCACGATCTCCGCCACATGCTCAGAGCTGGGCACCGGGACGCACTCCGTCATGTTGACGCTCTTCTTCCGCGGTTCCTGGTTGTTGTCGTACAGCGGGTTCTCGTCGTTGTCCAGGTCGAGTAAGGAGAGCTGGTCCAGGGCGATCTGCAGAGCTCTCTGGTCGTCCAGTGCGTCCCCCTGGACGCTTCCGTCTGCAAACAGCGAACTGGGCATCGCGTTGTGGGCAAGGATGGGGGAGAGAAAAAAAA
>BJFM01000482.1:95123-157159 GCA_016586285.1 Arothron firmamentum | reverse complement strand
GATTGAATGTCTACAAACAGAGGGATGAAAATGTGGTTTATACACACAAAAAACAATATAAATACCACATGCTGTGAGGAAATTTCCTTAAAATAGGGGGAAATCTAAGGGAAGGGAACATGAATCTAAAGAATATGCACCATGACTCACATGACTGGCTGAACTGTTACCTTCTGTAGTGGATTTAGCATCTTGTGCATTATTACATAAGTTCTCTTTGACTCTGAAGGTAAACGGGCATCTCCATCAGCAGTCACAGTGTTCACCATGAGTGTGTTCTTATGAGGCTCCTTCTAGTTTGGCGAGTTTCAGTGAAAAATAAGAGTGGGTCTGTTTGATTCCTGCCTTCTTTGTATCCAGCCATTCATTCATCCCCCCATCATGTTCTGGACCCACAAATGACTGATGAGCTATCTCTCTTTTCTACCATCTCTCATTTAGGCATACTGAGGACGCTGGTGTGGAAAGACAACATTATTATGGCTGCACAAGCACTGGTCTTGTCTTTGCCCCCCTGGAAAGCTGGAGCGATATAAATAACTCACCTCCCAGTGGCTGAAGACCAGCTGTGGACTGGCCAGTCCGCTGGTTCTCTTGCGGATCTCATCAGCGAAACCAAAGCTCTCAGCCACAGGCACCACGGCTTTAATGATGAACATGTCTGTCCCTTCCTTCATCTCTTCTTGTAGGACTCGTCCCTCTCTCTTCCCCAGTACACCGTACACTCGGCCTGCTCACAAGAGGGCATATCGTTAGGAAAGAGTGTCACCCAATTTACATTATTAATACTTTCCAGAGGAAGCTTTTTTTTTTTTTTTTTTAAAGATATTGATGAATAAAAAGGTAACAATACATCGGCTCAGAACAATATCATCAAACATACTGGCCTATCTGAGGACAGAGAGGGGGGAAAAAACAAGGTTTGCAGCAAAATTTGTCTTTTTTAAATTTATTTTTCTATTGCTATTTTTGCCAGTATCGTGTTATTACAAGGTTCACTGTTATTGGGCCCCTCCTGGGCTACCACTTTATCGTGGTGGAGGGGTTTGCGTGTCCCAATGATCCCAGGAGCTCAGTTGTCTGGGGCTTTATGCCCCTGGTAGGGCCACGCTTGGCAAACAGGTTCTAGTTGAGGGACCAGACAAAGCGTAGCCCAAAAAGACCTTTTATGACGATTACAAGAAATGGTTTTGAGTTTCCCTAGCCTGGACATGGGTCACCGAGGCCCCTTCCTGGAGCCAGGCCTCCGTGGGGCGCGATGGCGAACGCCTGGTGACTGGACCCGTACTCATGGGGTCCGGTCGGGCACAGCCCGAAGAGGCAACATGGGAGCCCCTTCCCGTGGACTCACCAGCTGCAGGAGGGGCCTGCATTGTGTGTTGGGTGGCACGTCCCACCGGTAGGAGGCCCCCGGGAAGATCCAGGACACGCTCGAGAGACTATGTCTCCCGGCTGGCCTGGGAACGCCTGGGGATCCCCCCGGAGGAGCTGGACGAAGTAGCTGGGGAGAGGGAAGTCTGGGTTTCCCTGCTGAGGCTGCTGCCCCTGCGACCCGACCCCGGATAAGCGGCGGAAAATGGATGGATGGATGGATGGATGTTTTTGGGTGATAAAACAGTACTTTAACTGGCTGCTAACAAGCCTGGAGATACAGTTTACTACAACCGTTAACAGTATCTCAAGACTCATTTTGAACTGAATTACTTTCATTTGGTATTATCATGTTGAATACCTTTCTGTCCTTTCCATAGTACTTATATACACATAGAGATTTATAGTTTTAATCTAAAAGCCTCTTGGGGAAAGGTGTGAGATACAGTGTGTTGCTGTGCAGAGATGATACTGAGCAAAGTCAATATGCAGGAGAGATAATTCATGTAACCAAACTACCCAAACTAAACCAAATCAGATAAGGCAGTTTCATATTAGACTTCACACAGTCTGATGACGGGCTACAATGAATAAATTAGTATATATATTTTACACATTAAGAGAAATCCATTCATTTTCCGAGCAATAAATAATTAACTTTAAGTAGACTTTGATTCATTGTATCCATTATCCTCCATTTAGGGTCCAGATATTCAATTGGGACAGGATCCTGTTTACTATCACCGTACCAGCTCTCCTTTCAGCATCTGTGAGCATCTGAGACCAGTGCTGTCATTTTTAAAGAGGATAGTAGCTGCTAAACAGTGTGAGATCTCTTTGTTTTTTACGGTAACCAAGAAGAAAAATCACAGAATATTAATTGTGTGGTTTTGAAATTGCTATTTCAATTCTGCCCTTTGATTAATGAAATCTCTTCTGTGAACAACACACGAATCATGGCGGGGGAGGCGGTGTGACCCAAGGACCACAGATGTCAAGGGTTTCAGGACCGGTAGCATTTCTCACAGTGAATTCTCTCTTGTGAGGGGCAAAACAAGTGTGGTTCAGGAAGATTCCAATCAAAAATACCACAATTTTTTCAACTGTAACCACAGAGGTGAAAGCATGCTTCAAAGTTGTCTATTGTTCTTGTAAAAATAAACACAAAAAATGATTACCGCTACAAAAACCCAATGGCTGTGTCTCTGCTCTTACCTAGCACGTCTGCAGTCGCCATGATCTCACAGGTATACATAGCAGCCATGAGCCTCTGGGGCTGAGCCTGGAAAGCATGGCGACACGCCTCCTTCACGGCTGCAATCAGCTGTCCGGAGACCGGTCCGTAGCAATCCGCAGCGGCCCCCTCCTGCCTGCGCCTGACCTGACCCAGTTCCGCTGCCTCACCTTCCGTTTCGTGGATTAGAGTCTCCCGAGGCTCAGAACTGTCCTCCGGGATGTCTCGGTGCTGCTGTGGGCTGGCTGAAGTCTGGATGTCCCACCTCTCCACAGAAAAGCAGACCCCCATCAGAGGCTCTTCGCACATGGGTCCTGACAGAGCGGCCAGCTGAAAGCCGCTGATGATGCTGTTGTCGAACTCTCGTAAAACACCGGCCTGGGCTGCAACGTCGCCATCGCCCATCTCCGCCCTGGTCAGACACTGCCACACTGAGGGCCGCTGGTATCCTTCTAGATTGTTCAGCAGGATGTTTGGACCATATCTAAAAACACGTCATCATAAAAAAAAGCATCAAAGTTTACAATGTTGTCAACACAAATATTGTGGGTAAGATTACCACTATACTACTAATGTTAATATACTTCAGTAAAAAATGTTAAAGACCATTAAATAATGGAAAGTCTTTTGTTAAAAGTCTAAGTCAATAGAACCCAAGTAACAGTTTAAGGGTAACTAATATTTATTTAAGGAAAAAGGAACTTCAACTCTCATCTGTGTGACTTTATATAAATACAATGTGAAGTTTCATGTTTTCACCAGACCTTCGAGGCCCAAAGGACCAGATACGCTCGACAGCGTTCCTCCACTTCCTTCCCTGCAGCAGGCTCTCTAGCTGGGCTTTGAGCCCAGTGAGGGACTCTAGAGTCCTGGTGTTGACGTCCACGTGCTTCCCCTCTCTCAGAGACATATTGAGCTGCTCTAGAGTGCGCATCAGCTCTGTGCTGCCCTCCAAAAGCTCGGTAACCTCTGAAAAGAGAGATACAATTTTGTAGACACTATGAGACATTTTTAACCCTCTTAACTCAAATGTAGTAACATCAGTTTGACCGAGTTGATAAGCATGAACCTAGAGTAAAAAGTATATACATGTGGACGTATTTCGGTAAAATACATTTAAATCATTATCATTGCAACCCAGAATCATACAAGCTCTTTGCGTGTATGTCTCACCCGGGGGTAGGGGGATTGCTCGGACACTTATGGTGGACAGTCTGTTGGGAGTGGTGAGGGTCACCAGACCAGTGGGGTCCACGTGTAACGTATCAGAGGAGCGAACTTGAGAGGCCTCTTCTTTCACCTAAAATCACACATAGAAAAAATACAACAATAACAGTTTTGGTCACGAGCATTTCCAGATTTCTAAGCAGCCATGGCTCGGATCAGAGAGTTGATAACGGGCCCTTGTAGTCGACATTTAAAGTGTCCTCATTGCATAATACACATTGTGATGCGACCTGGACACATCCTCAGATGTGTAACTGTGCAAAATGTACGAGTTTTGACACAAAACACGACCTGTGAATCTCATATTTAACTTAAGCACACTTAACACTGCAGGCACCTAACTGTCATTTTTTAAAAAGATAGATATTCAATCAAAACTCAAATGAGCACTAAAATACTTAAATAATCTATACAGGATTGATTTTTAGGCTATAAAATACCAGTACATTTATAAGGAATATGGACAAAACAATATAATTAAAGGAAGCATCTATGTTACACCATTTCCTGGCATTTCCAGCAAATAATAAATTTCTTTATCAAGTTTACCATCAATGTATCGAGAAATGGAACTTATTGAAAGAAAAGGTCAAATTGCTACACGTGCAGCTCAACAACATACTGTAATGTTGTGCTTACAACAATAAAGAAACCATTTCAAACATGCAAAGTCGTGACAGGATTGATTAAATTAAAATTAAACAATTCAATAACGGAACCTGCACAGGATGAATACTTAGATTAACACAAGATATTAATAAACCATATACATTATATAGACTCCAGTTTGGTGAGGACAGAGCTGACTCACCTGGTGGATGATGGCAACCTTCTGCTGCTTGCCCAGGTCTTCATTCACCATGTCCACTTTTGGAGGACGGACCACCGTTTCTCTGAATGGAATGATGGGTTCTGATGCGCTGATCGCAATTTTAGCAAACCTTCAAAAAGTCAAGTGAAAGTATCCTTGTAAAGATGAAGTCTTTAGATAATGTATATCCCATAAGAATCTTAAATGAATTGCTTATAGCCATGTTTAGGTTTGAAGCGCAGCATTGTGGGTTTACAACAGGCAAAATGTAGGTAACATTTAATAACAGACTATTTAGATTAATTCGAACTATAAACTAGATGCTTTGTTCTGGAATGACATTGTTTAGACTGGTAATTATGCTGCCTCTAGGCCAGTTTCCTCCTTCAGCCGACCCAGGCCCGGATGAATGCAGAGATTAACACCAGGAAGGGCATTCAGCAGAAAACCTGGGCCAAAAAAATGCAAATCAGTTCTGTGACAGTGACGAGGCTGAAGTCACAAACTGAAGGTGTAACATTTTTAGTATTGATGCCCCACATGTAGGATGTGATCAAGGAGATAAGGAGAAATCTGGAGTGAGGTAGATGAAGAGTAGAAGTGAGAGAGTGGTGATTAGTACAGATACCAGCAGACACGCTGGTGCAGCGGAGCCAGACAGCACAGAATGGTGGTGGTATGGACAGAAGATGTATGAGAGCTGGAGGAAATCGCTGAGGTGTGCTATAGGTACGGTTCAAGGTAAAGGTGGGGCTCCACCAAGGATCAACTCTGAGGTGACAATGGCCCTCGTTTATCAATCTTGCGTAGAAACCTGATCTGAGTGCAGGAGTCATGGTAGGGAAAGTCTGATTCAGGAAAATGTCATATATGGCCGATCCCGGCGTACGAACCAGCAGGTCTGGATAAATGTGCTGGCTGAAAACGATCGTCATTAACATGTTATTACCTTAAATATTCATGTTCCAGAGACCCCTGCTCACTGAAATCAAACGTTCCCCCTTCGAGTCTGGGGTGGAGGTTAAACAAGGACGTGTGGTTTGGAAGAATGAAAACTGGTGGAAAAACGCTGTGTGGACGACGACGACAGCGGCGGGACGCCATGATGCAGCGTTCCACAGCGTGTGCACGCACTGTTGAAACGACGCTGCTGCTCTGTTATTATACCAGCTATTAGATATTCTGTCAATTGCCACAAAAACCAGAACATTTACTCCAACAAAAAGGTCAAGATTACAAAAAAAACAAACAAAAGAAAGAAATTAAGTCAGCAAAAGAGGAATAATTACACCGAAAAAGAACCTAAACATGATTTTTTTCAGGAAAAACTGTGTTGTTTTGTGTTTTTGTCAAGTGAAGCAAAACCCTTCTGTAAAAACCAGACAAATTTATTTATTTAAATCAGTGATATTTGTTGACTTTTTAATCTGTACGGAATGTGTGGCTGCCTGTGCTTAATGACCAGTTTGAGGTTTGTTTAATCATTATTTTTTAATTTTTTATGATTTTACGTGTTGCACCACGAATCCGCACTGACTAACTTGCGTACACGATGTCGGACCTCACGGGAGATCTGAGCGGCTCTTATGCTCACGTCCAGATTGATAAATGTCGATGCTTGCGTGAAAATGGCCGTATGACAGTTTTCCGCCATAGTTATGGTTTGATAAACGAGGGCCATTGTGAGCTGTGGTAAGAGCAAGGAGCAGGTGGAGGAAAATCTAGAGAGGTGAAGGTATTCCCTGGAAAAAGGGGGAATGGGATGGTGAAGGTTTGGAGACAGAGGCACTGAGGAACAGAAGCATTACAGAAAGCCTGGCTGAGATGTGAAATATGAGCGATATGTAGCACTTATTTATGGCGGAAGGCGGTGAAGAAGAAGAAGAGCTCTGAGCAGCTCGTTGCTCAATGAGGCTCCTCAGTATCATCTTAGTACGCAGGTTTTAGGGCTTTCAGGACAGAATATAGTGACAGATTGAGTCAAAAACATGTATTGGAATGACAATAACGTTTTATCGTTATCGCCAGATAATATGGCGATAAATTTTTTTAGCCCCTATTGCCCATCCCTATTGTTTGGTCAGGTGTTAGATGTCAGGTGAGGCACGATGGAGACAACATAATGTTTCACAGGAACAGGCACTTCCACACCTCATCGGGCCAAGACCAGGAGTAAACAGGACAGAACATTTCTCCTCTCACAGTCCCTGAAGCTGAAACAGTACATTCCTCTCAGCTGCACTTAAGGATTTAGAAATATTTCAAACACAAATATATGTGTATCTTATTTACAAAACCAAGGAAAAAATAAATACTGGAATCAGATCCAAAAAGCATATTGAAAATAAAATGGTTCTTTTTTCTCTTATTTATACAATAAACCCATTGTGTAAACTCAGCAAAGAGAGTGTATTTGTGTAGTAGTATAAGGTAAAAATGTCAAGCACTTAATAAAGCCACAAAGATATACAGTATATATATAATGAAAACCATTAATGAAAAAGTTCAGGATGTTCTTACTTTGATGTGGCACATGAATAACTTTGATTAGCTCATAGTATTAGAGAGAGAGAGAGAGAGAGAGAGAGAGAGAGAGAGAGAGAGAGAGAGAGAGAGAGAGAGAGAGAGAGAGAGAGAGAGAGAGAGAGAGAGAGAGAGAGAGAGAATTAGAGAGAGAATTAGAGAGAGAGGAAAAGAGAGTTAGGGAGGGGTATAAATAATCCAATCAAACTGCCAGACTGGTAATGTCAGGCATATTTTGTCACTGATGTCAACGAGGGTATTTTATTTACTTTATGAAGCACTTATAAAAAAGTAATTCTGACAGTTTAAAATTAAGGAACACTTATTTGACCTTTCTCACCGATGACAGAACACCCTGAATTTGTCATCCATGTCTGACCTTTATCCAAACACATCACCAGTGTTATGTGTCAAAAATCAACATCTATGTTGATTTTAACCTGTTAGATCAGTCTATCATCTATAAGCCCATGAATCATCCATGTTCAAATATTTATTTATTTTCTTCTGTCATGGTTTCTCTTAACCGGCTGCCTATAAAATCCAGAATAGGTCAAACGCCATCATATTTGGAAGAGCTGATGGCACCAGATCATCCTGATAGCACCCTCTCCTCTCAGGTTTGGATAATTTAAGGTTCCCTAAATCTTTAAAAGTACAATAGGTGGCCGAGCCTTTAGCCATCAAGCCCCCTTCTGCGGAGCTAGCTCCCTGTCCAGGTATGGAAGGATGACACACTCTACTTTTCACGCTAGGCTTCAACTCCAAAGTTAGATCTCTGCGTGCAACTGGACTTGTTCAAGTTTCCTTGAAGAGTTTTCACCTCCTCTACAGGAGGCTCCTTCAATTCTGAGAGCTTGAAAAGCCCTTGTGGATCATTAATGTGCTAATGATCTGGGTGGTCACCTGAGAGTCGTTGGCAGGGTCGTTGACCTAGTTTCACTTTCGGGGCTTCTGATTTGTCTGCTGGGTCACATGGTAACGAGCCACCAGGTCTCGTGAAACGGTGTAAATGTTTAGACTGTCGACAAAAGGAGTGGAGGACTACATTGTGCATGGGTGATAGAAAATGCCTTAGTCCACCACCTCTGTTTAAAGATGGTTTTTCCAACTTGACGTGGATGGCTTCCTTGAGGCCCCTCTCAAACCAGCGACCTTCTCTGGAGAGTACACGCACTTGACTGTCCTCAAAGCAGCGTCCGCTTTCTTTTAGGTGTTAGTGTACTGCTGAGTCCTGTCCTGAAAAGACGGCCCATCTGTGTTGGGCTATTCGTTTATGGAGGGGCTGTTTCCCCAATGTACAAATCTTTGCATTTCTCCTGGCACTGTACAGCACAGGCGACATTGCTTTGTTTGTGTCTTGGTGTCTTGTCCTTGGGGTGCACCAGTTTTTGTCTGAGTGTGTTGGAGGATTTGAACTGTACTGGAATGTGATGTTTCTGGAGGATTCTCCTGAATTTTTAGGAAACTTCAGACAGGTAGGGGATGACAGGAAATGATGCCATGTTTATTTCTCTCCTCTTCTTTGCTGGGGTCTCACTTTTTGGAGGTCTTTGTGAAGGCCCAGTCTGGGTAAATCACATGTGTTGAGCGCTGTTTTAAGATGTTCCTGTTCTTTCTTTTTTCCCCTGGGGTTGTGGTGGGTTTTTCTTTGGCCCTATGTTGTAGGGTTTTGATTACACCCAACTTGTGTTCCAGTGGGTGGTGTGAGTCAAATAGGAGGTACTGATCCGTGTGTTTAGGTTTTCTGTAGACCTCAATGTTGAGGTCTCTTTCCTCCCCGATCTTAATTGCACGGTCCAAGAAGGCCAGACTTCTTCTTTTACATCTTCTCTGATGAATTTGACGTAATCATCTGTATTGTTGAGGTGGGTTGAGAACGCTTCCAGTTCTTTGGTTTGACTCTTGACCCAGGTGTCATCATCATATCTGAACCAGTGGCTTGGGACGGTTCCTGTGAAAGATGACAGGGCTCTGTTTTCAACCTCCTCCATGCAGAGATTGGCAACTATGGGAGATACTGGTGAACCCGTGGCACAGCCATGTTTCTGACTGTAGAGGCCCTCTCTGTTTTAAAAGTAGGTGGTGTTCAAACAGAGGTCCAGCATGGTGCAGATTTGGGTCGGCGTTAAGCCTAAGAAGTCCAGTTGCACGAAGAGATCTAACTTTGGATAACTATGACCTTGATGAATGAGAACCTACACAGACAGCTAAGCTTCAAAATGTCCTTTTTGTGGAAACTAATAGTCAATAATTCTACAGTTACAGTCATTATTCGAGTTAAGCTAATGTTTATAGTTCAAAGAGGATCATCTAACCCTACACTGTTATAGGTTAACAGATGAGGTACAGACACGTGATTAACTGACAGGTTTCTTTCAAATTATTGATCTCTCCCACCTTCTTGGTACGTGGTTGGATATTTGCACCTCTTCTCTTTTTTGTGTAGTTTTGCCTTTCTCTCTCTCTCAGTATGTGTCTACCAGAATCAGTGACCCCATAGTTGTGTACTGACCTCACGCCACACTGACCTCTACCATTTGTATGTATAATGTGTTCTATTCTTCTCCTCTTTCTGTCCTTCCCCTTGCCATATTTCCTCTTCTCCTTCTCCACCCAGCCAACCATCAGCAGCAGGGTTTCCCCCGTATGACCCCAGATCTGCTTAACGCTCCTTCATGTTAAAAGGGAAGTTTTCCTTGCCACCGTTGCTTAGTCAGGCTCTGAGTTTCTGTAAAACTCCTAAAGACAATTTTGATTTTCACAAAGAAAATAAGAATGGAATAGAACAGAATCTGAGCAGAGCAGCGGAGTTCAACCACAGACAGGCAGCAGTGTATAACAACACAGATCTGACGAGCTCCCCTCGCTCCCAGGTCTTCAATTGGCACCAGCCAACACCGGATCCAATTAGCACTTCCCCCCCTACACAGATGACCACATCTGATACACTGACAGCTAGGAAACAGAGAAGACTGAGAAAAAAGATACAATAATGAATCCACCCTGTACGTTTGGACATGGTTGGTACTTACCGGTCTCTGAGGTCATCCAGGCAGCGTTGAAGATGAACCTCACCCGCAGTAACCAGAACATGCTCTCCGGTTTCCTGAATGAGAACCTCGGCACACGGATCTGCTTGGTTCAAAAGACGCATCCCACGCACCAGTTTTGGCATCTCGCCTAACATATAAACAAAAGGGTGGAAACTACTGAATTCCTTTTCATTTCTATCTTTTTTAGGATTATTAATCTGTTGACTTATGACTGAGGTGTATACCCATTTGACCATTTAACAGTCGCTTGATTTTTAAATCATATCATCTATTTGACTTTGGAGCTTTAAGTAATAAGGAAAAACATTAATTTGTATTTTAACTTTGGTTTATTTGTCTCTCAGCAGAATAAATCACCATCTTAAAGCATTTTTGCTGATTTTTTGGTGGAAGAATTCAGCTACAGGCCAAGTTATTGGAAGACTGCTGAATATAATTGGGCAATCAACATTTTAGTAGTTATGCTGCAAAGAATTCCCTTTGGAATGGTGCAAATTTTGTCTCAGCTGGTTTCCATACTACTGTTTTTGTTATAATTTTCACTGAGTATATAAAAATCATCTAATCAATAAATATTTCGAATGTGATGTAAGCCCTACTTGGATGCTTGGGTTCTATGGCGACCCGCACAATGGGCGTGGCTTCAAAGTTGAGCGGCGTGAAGGGCGAGCAGGCGGGGGTGGATGAGAGAGTGGCTGACTTCAAGACATAGTCCTCCAGACCACCAATACCTGACAGAAAGAACGAGGCGAGAATTTAACATAAGCAGGGTTATCAGGGATGGCTGCAATAGGGACACACTTCTGAAAGAATCACAAATTACTCCATATTATCAGAATGATCATGGATAGCCTGACAGCAATATTCAGCTTTTGCATCTTTTTTTAAACATTAAAAACATTTCAAATAACAATCTAAACATCTGATATGTGTATGTATATTGTGTGTGTTTGCGTGTGTAAAGATGTGCACCTGTGTGTGACGAGTATATCAGTTTGACAGGTGAGCTGGGTCTGAAAACACACTACAGTTTACTACTGTGCGTCTGGAATGTATTCACGGTGCTTTACTTTTCCCACATTTTGTTATGATCCAGACTTATTCCACCATAGATTAAACTCACTTTATCCCTGAGAATTCTACGTCCAACACCCCATACTGACCCCATTTTTTTTTTAATTTTTCCAAATTTATTACAAATTAAAAACTTGTATGTACTTAATCATTCATCCAATCATTATATATTTTCATATTTTTATCATATTTTATCATTACTGTATAGTTAAAACATACACATCGTTAAAAACTGCATAAATATATATATATACTGCCTGTATATATATATTTATTTTGGTTGCAATGACTTTTATATACTCTTTACATATCTGTAAACTCTGTAAATCTAAACATATATTATATATTGTGATCACACATATATATATAATTGTGTGTATATATTGTATATACCTCACCACAGTTTTATTCACTACTTAAGCACTTCTGGTTAGATGCTAACTGCATTTCGTTGCCTTGTACTTGTGACATGTGTAATGACAATAAAGTTGAATCTAATCTAATCTAATCTAATCATTCACAGCCTTTGCTTGGTACTTTGTTGATGCACCTTTGGCAGTGGTTACAGCCTCCTTCTTTTTGATTATGATGCTACAAGCTCAGCACACGTGCAGCGTCTTTTCCATCAGTTTGGATGGGGAGCATCAGCGTACAGATCTCTCCAGAGATGTTCAACTGGATTTAAGTCTGGACTCTGGCTGGGCCATTCAAGGACATTCACAGAGATGTCCTGAAGACATTCCTTTGATTTCTTGGCTCTGTGTTCATGGTCGTTGTCCTGCTGATAGATGAACCTCACCCCGTTCTGAGGTGAACAGAGCGCTCGGAGCAGGTTTTCATTCAGGAAGTCTCTGTACATTGCTGTATTTATCTTTTCCTTTATGCTGACTAGTCTCCCAGTTTCTGCCACTGAAAAACATCCCCAGAGCATGACACTGTCACCCCCACGCTTCACCGTCGGGATGGTCAATGCCTGGCGATGACGGGTCCCCTTTTTTCCTCCAAACAACAAGATCTTTGGCTCAGGAGATCAGGGAATTTTGTTTCTCATGGTCTGAGTCCCTCGAGTGCCTTTTGGCAGACTCCAGGCTGGCTGCCACGTGTTTTTTTTTTTTGTTTGTTTGTTTGTTTTTTTTTACCAAGGTGAGGCTTCCATCTGGAAACTTGACCATACAGGCCTTATTGGCAGATCGCTGCAGAGATGGCTGTCCTTCTGGAAAGTTCTCCTCTCTCTACAGAGGAACTTTGGAGCCCTGACGAAATGGCCATTAGGTTCTTGGACAACTCCCTGACTAAGGCCCTTCCCCCCACAATTGCTCAGTTTAAAAGAGGCCTGGTGGATGATGAAGGCCACTCTGCTCATTGGGACCTTTCCAAATCATGTTTAATCAACTGAATCAACCACTGTTAGACTCCAATTAAGCAGCAGAAACACCTCAGGGATGATCAGTGGAAACCGGATGCATCTAAGCTCAATTATGGCTTCATGGCAAAGGCTCTGAGTACTTGTGCACATCTCATTTCTCAGTTTTTGATTATTGATGCGGTACATTTGCAAAAATCTATTGAAAACTTTTTTCCATGTGATTTTTGAAGTGTTATGTGTATAATTATGAGGGAAAAAAAAGTTAATTTAATCTATTTTGGATGAAGGCTGTAACATAACAAAATGTGGGGAAAAAGTGAAGATGAGCCCCCACAGTCATCAGCCAGAACACAAGACGATCAAGCACCGAGGACCACAACCGCACCGAGGACCAGGCATCTCAAGCACAGCTAGAGCCAGACACAAGGGCCCATCAAGCCCGGGAACCATACTTGCACCCCCAGTGAGGGGCTTGCTACCAGCTAGAAAAACGTGGTATGTGGATACTCCCGGTTGGACACACAGATGCACACACACACACACACACACACACCACAGATTAGCACAATAACTTTTTTTTTTTTTATTAAATGTGCTTTTTTGTGCTACAGTTTAGCAATTTAGCGTGTTGCTACATATAAGATAGTCTGTAGGGTTTATATGTTTGTACATCTGATTCAAATGACGTCAGTGCCTCACCAGCAACGAACCTTACCGCATGTCACTGGTGGGCACACGCACGTGCACCACAGAGTAGCATAGATGGTGCTCATCAATGTAGTTTTCAATCCAATACATGTAAAAAGCTCTAACAGCAGGGACCTGACAGCTGCCTGACTGCTAAAGGGGATGCAGGACTTTGACACTGTGATTATTAAAGGTGACCTGAGCCCAACGGGCCGACCAAACTAACAAATGAAAGCATAACAGCTTCCTCCTGTGTTTAACAAATGACTGAAACATTTAATCATAAGCGTTTTCTCATAAATGTCTTTTTGTTTTACCATGCAATAATATATGAGTTTTCTATCTTTCCTTAGGAAGGATATATTTCTTACTTTGAATTAATGAACATCCTTAAAAAGGTTTAAATTAAGAAGACTAAATTAGGCATGCATTATACACAGTGTTTTCAGGTTTTTCTATCTAAATCTACAGAAAGACACAAAAACACAGATGCACGCTCACACAGTCTGTACAGTGCACACATCCGCAGATGAAACCTGCTTATGTCTGACCGCGGAGCTCAGGATGACTCAGTCAGGAAGACATTTCCTCCAACCTCAACTACAACTGGCAGCGACTCAAGTTATATAAAGACCCTATTTTTTTCCCATCCTCTTTATGTCGCCCTCCCCCATCCTCCACTAAAACCAGCCCCCAAAAAGCAGACCAAGAAATGAGGGAGAGGCGAGGTAATAAAAATGGAAAGAAGGCATGAAAAGAAGCAGAAACATGTTTTACAATACATTTGGCATGACCATAAAAAATCAAAAAATGCTGATGTAAGTGGAGTCCTAGATATCTTAAAAAGGATTAGCTCAGTCATTACTGATCACATATTTTTGAAAGCACCTTAGCACCTTAACTCCTATTACACAAATGCCTTGCCGTGATATTTCGTATGACAATACATTATTTATTAAGGTTAATTTGCTCCACAGTAGATTTAGTGTGTCACACACTCTACCAAGCATAATGTATGAATGTCTTCTGAAGGTTCAGCCTGGGATAAAACAGGAACTGGAACAACAAGCGAATGTAGCAGAGAATGTTATACCATCAATCCCAAAGTCACAGAGCCAGACATATGGTACGAATTATGTTCTGCTTTATGTTTGCCAGGTGCTGCAGCACTGGAAAAAATGTAGATTAAAAAAAAGCAATAAATATGATACAGGGCTGAAGGATTTCGAATGCACGATCTGGATTGGGTTTTATTAAGTATAAACACAGAACCTGGAAAATCTGTTCCTCTTTAACATCCTATGGAATTCCCCTTGCACCGGAAAGTCCCAGGGAGCAGTGCGTGTGTGTGTGTGTGTGTGTGTGTGTGTGTATGCGTGCGTGATCTTGTGTGCGTGCATGCAAGCATACTATGAAATCTTTATTTTTGAAATATATATATACTGTATATGTATATATAAAACCATAAAAGGAAACCAAAATTTCCACAACACTTTGCTACCATCCTTTCCAGTTGTATCAATGTTACAGTTCTGTAAAAACTCTTCAACCCACCATCTCACACGACACTGACAGACTGAGTGCGTTTGAACAGACAGTTAAATTTACCGGCTAATTGGGAGACAGTCTGACCCCTCAAGCTGGCCAGATTATTACCAGGGCTAGTCTAGGGTTTTAATCCTCTCCAGACCTGCAAAGTCACTACATTGTCAGTAACCAAACATAGCCAGTGAGGATATCAGTAAACATAAGTGTGAGCAAAATTGCACAATTGTTTCTTTTTTAGCATGATATTTGAGCAAAAACTACTTTTTCCTTATTCTGTAAAGAATTGGCTCCAGAAGTAAAGAGCCAGAAGCCATAAATTCATAACAAGGCTGAAGACATTCTGTTGAGACCCAGAAAAACTTTACTTTTTCCCCCTGAATTAAATAGTTGTCTCGGTGAAAACAACAGCCTAGTTTTAAAACATTGTCCCCTAGAGAGAACAAAAATGCACCGCTGGCTCTCGGGAGGACATAAGCCCTAATCTGGACAGAATACATCTACAAACAAGCATAATCCAGACATGTCAAAATCAGCAAAATGAAACGTAATTAGCAACTTTCTGTAGAGGTGATCTTTCTAAACTTTCCCCTGATCTGTATCGACTGCTGGGGGCTCATTTGTGCGTCGTGAAACGCGTCATAAAATAAATCTTAAGAATTTTCTCCTGCGACTTGCTTAACCTGTTAAAGTGGACGGATGATGAATGGAACCTGTTTCCTGTCATTCATTTAAGAAATCAACAATAATAATAATAATAATTCAATAAAATCAACAGTCCATTACAGCGCGCACACACACACACACACACACACACACACACACACACACACACACACACACACACACACACACACACACACACACACACACACACACACACACACACACACTCACATACTCATGCAATAGAGTCTCCACTCAAACCAGTTAACATCTCTCTTGATTGCTGGGAAACATGCAAAGTGCAGTAACAATTACACCAAAATGCACTTGTCCACGTTCACTCAAAACGAGACATTTGTAGAAAAATGGACCAAAGAGCCAAAAGATTCCCAACCCAGTCACCAAAGCTCTGTTTCTAAAGCTGGAGGTGGGCCACCCAGTCCCCTCATGACTTTCATGGCTCAAATACTCCTCATTACTGACAACTCCGCTTTGTTGCTTCCTTATATTACGACAATGACTCACGTGCACAGCAGCTGCAGCTCAAGCTGCTTTTATTGTGGCTCTGGGCAGAAGCCACAACCTTCTTCTCAACCAGACCATTTGCTGAGTGTTGGGTTGGTTTTTTTTTTATATCCAGGGAGACTGAAAGGGGGCTTGAGCTTACACCAGATCTGATTTGAAATGCACTGGGCTTATTATGCACAAATGGAAAAAAAAAAAAATTATTTGTGGGCACAACAGATTAACAGAACAGAAAAATTTACATATCGATCTCGAGCATCTGCTCAAACTGCAGAGCCTTCGACGGGCACAGAATAATTAACGATGAAGATGCAGAGTCTAGCAATAATGAAAACCATCTGCACGTTTACTCAGTACTTAGTTAAAGCACCTTGAGCAGTAATTACAGCCTCCAGTCCTCTTAGGTAGGGTGCCACCAGCTGTGCACACCTGGATTAAGGAATATTCTGCCATTCTTCTCTTCAGATCCTCTCAAGCTCTGGTTGGATGGAGACATATTCAGGTCTATCCAGAGATACCCGACTGGGTTAAAATCTTGACTCTGGCTGGTTGTTGTGTGCTTAGAGTCAGTGGCCCTCATTTATCACTCTTGCGTGGAAACGTGCGCAGATCTGAGTGCAGGAGTAATGGTATGAAAAGAGGCACGTGTGATTCATGAAAATTTGGTATATGGCCGATCCCAGCGTAGGAATCAGCGGGTCTTGATAAATGTGACGGCTGAAACCGATCATCACTAACATGTTCCACACTTAAATATTCATGTTTCAGAGGCCCCGCCCACTGCAGTCAAACATTAAGAGGAGAAACCGGAGAAAGAAACAAAACTTTTTTGAGCTGGAAAGTTGTTCCCCTTGAGTCTGAGGTGGAGGTCAGACAAGGACGCGCAGTTTGGAAGCATGAAAGCTGGTGTTAAAGGAGCCCAGAAAAACGCTGTGTGGAGAACGACAACAGCGGCGGTGGCAGCCATGACGCTGGGCTCCACAGTCGAGCGTGTTGGAACGACGCTGCTGCTCTGTGGCAGGTTCACCAGTTTTTAGATCTTCTGTCAATGACCATGAAGAACTGAAGACATTTACTTTGACCAAAAGGACAAGATTGCTTAAAAAAAACAAACAAACAAAAAGAAAGAAAGCAATTAAGTCAGAAAAACAGAAATAATTACACCGAAAAACAAACCAAACATGAATTTCTCAAGAAAAAACGGGTTATATTTTATCAGGTGAAGCTAAACGCTTCCATAAAAAAAAACAGATATTTATTTTATTTAATGATATTCGTTTACTCTTTAATCTGTACGGATTATGTGGCTGCCTGTGCTTAATGACCAGTTTGAGGTTTGTTTAATCATTATTTTTATATTTTGTAAGATTCTGCTGTGCTGCAGCACGAATCCACACTGACTCTAACTTGTGTACACGATGTCAGACCTGACGTGAGATTTGAGCGGCTCGAACGCGCACTTCCAGATTGATAAATGGCCGTCTGTATGGTTGATAAACGAGGGCCATTGTCTCATTGGGAATTGAACCTTGAGCCCAGTCGGAGCTCCTGAGAAGTCTGGACCTCAGGATCAGGTTCTTATTCAGCATCTCTGTACTTATAATGCTTAATAATTATAGATAATGGTGCAGAACACTATGCACAACTTCCAAATTAGTATTGTAATTTACCCCAAAACTAAAATTATATACTGTAACAGATTAAAAGAGGGTATAACAGAACAGAATTTGTAATGTAATGTAAATAATCTATCATAATAATACAAAGGATTTGTTTTCCAACTCAGCATTATTTAGACAAGGTGAAATAAAACGGAAAAATGTTTTCCACAGAAGTTTTACATGACTAATGACTTTTTTCCTAACACATCACAGGGAAATGAGGCTGTGGTGAATTTAAGGCTACTGGAAAAAAGTAATTCCATCATGATAATGCAGTAGCATTCTCTCAGTTTAGAGCTTGAGTACATATTTTTTATTCCGTCTTGGCATGATGGATGTATGACTCACTACATGTATTCCTTGTAAAAAAGGAAGTGGAAAATTTGGGTCAGCACCTAACTTCATGGAGTAACACTGTCTTTTTTAGGTCAAATATTGAATTAAGTGGGTCATTTCACTCAAATCATGAACAGATGCTCAATCTAAAGTGCTTCAAAAGGTATTTAAGAAGAAGCTTGTTGTTGACATCAGTTGTACAACGAAAATTAAAAGATCAGAAGCACCGCCGAGGTGGGTTGACAGACAGACCGACGTACCCAGAGGAAATGCTCACACACAGAGAGTGTGTGAGGCTGTTACGCACCATAACCACTGTGTCACATGCTGCTCGGATATTTTACATTATTTTATGTATCACGAAGAAAAAAATATCACCGCTTGAAGGGACAAATTTGATGGATCTCCGTGAGGTTCAGTCCAAATTTGTAGGATTTCACAAGTTTGCTGATGGCAAATCAGAATTCATGCCACAGCAAAACTATGAAGACTAAAAAAAACAACAAAGAAAACACAAGCACCTTTGAAAAATGTTAAAAAGTACAAAAGCTGATGACACACAAAGCAAATGCACTCACTGAAGATCAGCTGGAGTTTATTAATCTGAGGTACATGACAGCACGTGCAGAGTCATCCTCTCTGGACAAATGTAACAAGGAAACCAGTGACCGAGACACAAAGATAGCAAATGCATTCAGCACTGCACAGCTGTTCTTTGGGAGTTTTAGGGAGGGTGACAAAGAGAAAATTACAATTACCCAGATTCTCCTACTGCCCCAAGCCAAGACAAACTGAAAATATTTCGTTCATCTGATGAGACCAAATTGATCTTCCTGATCAAAAGACAGAAGCAGGTGTTCTCAACGTTTGATCTACATGAGTCTGCACAGATTCGCCTATTATGGAAGTACTAAAAATCAAAGTCTAGCAAGTCTACTTAAAACTGCACAGCATCACAAACACACAACCCTGACTGTCCAACATGCTAGCGGGAGAGGATGGAAAACTTTGCCTCAGCTGAAAAACTCCATTAGTGCTAACATTTTGTTAATGTTTTTTTTTTTTTGGAGGGGAAGCTCGTAACGTAAGGTATATTTGACCTTAGAGGAAAATATCATTGTTAGGTTGTCCTTGAGAACCTGGAATCAGTTCAGACATTGTTTTGGTCTCCAAACATATTCTAGTTTAGAAATCACATTTTCTCTCAATCTTTTGTAGATTCTACATTTACTATCTGGTCTAATCTTGGCATCGAATAATTTAAAGAGCTACATATTGACAACACTTTGGTCTTTTGAAGAGTTATCCCAAATATTTGGTTTACCCAAGCAACACCTCTTCAGATATCGGATCTGCATTTTTGTTCACAAAAGATTCCGTCAATACCCCGACACACCCACAGATCCTCTACTGGACATTGCTTGAGCCAATACCTGGCCTTAGGGGAATGATGTCACACTTCTTCTCATATTCATTCACTTCATCTTGTTTCTTCAAATTCACTTTGGGAATTGGACTTGGGAGAGGAGATCTCTGAAGAAGGCCCTGAATAGAGTTCATCAGTCTTTCATCCGCGTGAAACGTGGACTGGATCACTCGCTGCGATGATGCAATAGTATTTAATGTTGATTTATATATTTTAGTCGCATTTCTTTGTTATTAAGCTATTTTACTTTTCGCCCTTCAACTAGGGTTTTGTTCCTTAATTTTCAGTATTTGTCCTGTCTAGTTTTTCCCTTTTTTCCTTGGTCTACTGTTATTATCTTGCCTATTACTTGCACCTTTGCCATGTCGATACTCTACTGACCAATAGCATTTTATTGTTAACCTATTCTTATCTGACGTCTTCTACAGATTGTAGAAAAAAAGACCTTTGTGTAAGAAAGACTGTGTTGTGGTTTTAAGCAAAGCCGTATCAAAATTTGTCTAACTGAGGCACATTTTGTAAAACTGTAACAAAAATTTTGCTCATGTGTCTGTCTAATGTCAAAGGTTCCTGAGCCACCTGCAGGGCTGGAGTGTGTTTCATTGTTAAATAAATGGAATCCACTTTTATTGTTGTTTTACTCAACCAAAATTCTGTGCACACCACAAATAGTGTGCATCCCTAAATGAAACTGACAGGCTTGGAAAAATGAAAGGAATCATAGTGTACCAGTAGTCACCATCGGAAATGGATTCTATTTAAAAGGCAACAGGTTTTGTAGCTGTAATCTTTGTAATGCACTTTAAACCAGTTGCCAGCAACCATAAAAGTTGTGCAACACAAGCGCTTCGTTTCACTGCACAGCGAGGCAGTGCATACATCATGTGTGTGTACTTTGCTGTAGATAGGTAAGTGGCCAGGAAATACTAGATAAATTATGATTACACTCATGTTGATAAATATCAATCTATCAGTATCTCTCATCCCTCCCAAAATCTTTTGAGACTAAGTGCAGGCCTAAGTTTCGGTTATCTGGCTACAAAAAGCAATTTTTTGGGGCGCTACAGCCAAACTTTTACTCCTCACTCACGCCATCTACTGGATAAGTTCAGTCTAAACCGCGAGCCTGAGCTACGTCTGAGAGGAAGGGGAAAACAGTCAGTCAGCTGGTCAATATGAATAGTCAGATTAGATTGGTCAAGGTCGAGGAGCAGGACCCCAAAATGGGCCGGAGCGGTGTGAGAGTGAAAGCACGGGGGCGAGGGGAGGTCAGCAACCACGGAGGATACATTGTCTTCTGTTTTGTGCACTTTTTCAAGCAAGCCTACATACACACACACACACACACACACACAGACAATCACACACATCATGGGTAAATGGTTAGTTTCTCACTTGTTCATTAACGCAATGCTTTTTCTAAATGTGTGACTTTACTGTAGGAGTTTGTAACAAATCAAAATCCCTTTATCCCCTTCATGTACCGCTTTGCACCTTTTTTTTTCCCAGACAAAAAGACTGAAATAATGACAGCTGAAAACATCGACAACAATGACAAGTCAGAGAAAAATCATTATGGACAAGTCAGAAAGAGACAGACTAAGCTGAGAGACAAACAGGAGAGAAGAACAGCAGGTTGCAAAGTGAAGGACTGATGAGGTACAGAATGTTTGATGACTGTTGGATCTCAGCAGGGTCCGACTTGGACTGGGAATCGTGTCAAGGACGACTGAGGAAGAGACGGGCCAATTTGTCAATGTGCCAGAGGTTAGAAAAACACAGAGATGCACCATCCAAAATATGCGTTACTCCCCGTAAAAGTGAGCAACAGAACGTGAAAATACTGTGGCCAGTAAGGAGGTCTGTACATGCACGACCAAACACCATCAGAAAGGATTCTCCGGTTCTAATGAGAAGCGACACTTCCTCTAATAAGGTAACAGAAGTCCAGTTGTTCTAGACATATGCACTTAGCCACCAATCTGAATTGCATTAGGATGGTCATTATTGTTATTTATGTCACATGTCTGGCACTTCATTGTCTTCCGCAATCATCAGTCTGATCCGTTTACTTCATTCACTAACCCTGCAGCAGTGACCACTGCAAAACTACTGCAAATTTACCACAGCAAGACATGGGGAATTGGAATTTCATGCTTTTCTGCTGCTATTTAATGACTTTAAGGGAGCCACGCATGACAGTTAAAGCCTTTGTGCCAGCAAGAATGGGCTAAAATTCCTCCTGAATGATGTGCACACATGCTCCGTGTTATTATTTTAGGTGCATTATATTTATCAATAACGCTGATATGACGCAGAAAACAATGAAATCCCACAAGTTTCACACTTTTCCATGCAACTGTAGGTCTCATAAACCTATAGACTTTATAAAGCCAGACTGCAAATATTAATCTGTATGTTATACACATAAAGGAAGGTGAAATATATACAGTTAGGTCAAGATTTGTTTTGGACAGTGACATTCATGGACACAGCTGGCCTAAGCCCTCGCTCTGCTGGCATGCTCTGCTAGAGATGTGGGTCGCTAGTTACCGTTGGCACGCAGAAGGACAGGCCTAATGCAAAACAAATGTTTTCATAAAGTCGCCCAGTGCTGAATCAACATTATTCCTAACTTTCAAACTGTTATTTTTGGGTCATCCTTTTTCTCAGCCTCTCACTCTGATGACTTGTCTTTTCAGGCAGCTGCTTTAAATGAAAACTTTGAATGGTGATTGTTGCTGTCTACATCTAAATTAGTATTTTTTTGTGCACATCATTCAGCATTCATTCGCAATTATTACTCTTTTTTTTTAAAATAACTAATCTTGGCCTGAGAATCAAACTGAACAAATAGCTGAAAAAAAACCAAAAAAAACCAAACACATCCTAGAGTGTTCTTTGATATTGCCCTAGTGTAATTTAATAGTTCAAGTACTCATCAGAAAATCAACAGTACCGAATCTGGCTATTAAAACTTCACTTTATTTAGTAAATCCAACATTCAACTCTTTTACTGTTTAAAACCACGTCTAAGAAAATCTGAAAATATATTGTCTGGGGTAAAGACCATAACCAAATCTGTCTATTCACCTCAGAAGCGTCTTTCGCTTCGTTCACCCAATATCGTGTGTGTGGGTAAAGCCCGGTCAGCACGTCAAACCAACCCTCATCCACCTCCATTGGCTTCTGATCAATCCAGCATCACTCGCAAAATCCTCCCGCTGAGCTACAAATGCCTCTGCGTCCTCGTTACTGCACACCTCTGCAATCGCACTCCCCATCCCAGAACACCCAGCGCTTCGAAACTGGCCTGCTCTCCATCGCTCGGTTCCATCCCTGGGAGACGAAGCTAATTCGTTTACTTACTTACTAATTTCGTAATGCGACTTGTTTGGACAAAAACATGAACGGAGCAAATGTGTGATCTGAATACTTTCTATCACCGATCGAGTTGCACGCTGCTGTGTTTTGGGAGAAGAATACACAGTGTGCACAGCGTGAAACCTATAGCCGCACTAAAGTATAGCCACAAAGCCTTTAGTGACGAGACAAACCGATCTTTCATGCAAGCACCGCAAAGTAGATCTAAAAAAAAAAAAAAAAAAGAACATGACTGGGGAAATATAATGTCATCCAGGGAGATGAGCTGGTCTTTTATGTATGGTTACGATAGGTATACTGTGTGTGTGTGTGTGTGTGTGTGTGTGTGTAGATGGTAAATCAAGAGAGACATAACTGGTCATAAACATATACTATCGCTATTATTATAGATAGATGGCTTGTTGTGATCATGATGTGACTCAGCAAATCTTAAAAGCTGGATAAGTCAGGGAGATCCATAAACCCGTCCAAAAAAAACAACAAAAAAAAACAAGAAACAGCCACCTGAGCACAGTGAGCAGAAAGACTAGACAGACATATTTACCGAGGACGTTTCCTGCGGGCACCTCCTCCAGCTCTTCCAGCTCCCTGCCCATAAGCAGGTACAGGCTTTCCAAGGAACAGCAGGAAAGATGAGGCACATCAGGCAAACTGTCCGAGGCACTGGAGCCCTCCCGCAGCTGCAAAACAAATGAGTGTGAATTTCATGCAAATGGCAAAACATTTGTAAGGAATATTGGAGATCCTAGTGAGCAAAACCTGCAGCATTACAGAGAAACGGGAGGAAAAAGTTTGAGAATTACGATCTTGGAACACAAACTAGACAATGTGACCACAAATCCCCCCCCACACACACACATACACACACTTCAAATACAAATATTTTACCAACTTCAAGTGATGACAATAGTGTACACAGCTCTTGATACCTCCTAAACGCTGAATCAGGTAATATTTCCTAAAACTCATCCCTAATTGGGTGAACAGAGGTAACGGTCTGAGACATCTGAAGCAACTGTGTGATGCATTCAGGGAACCAGGATCTCTGGGCAACGCATTGCCATCCTGTTGAATTTGTATTCCATGATGAAATAAAGCAATTGTGAAAGCAAAAGGTGGCCTGATCAGCAACGTGTCCATGACAGGTGATATTCTGGGAGGCATCACTTTGCTACTTTTGCGCTGTTTATAACATTCCACCAATAACAATGAAGAAACACAGAATTAAAAAAAAAAAAACCAAACACATCTTTTTCTAGTGTGTAGAATAAAAAAATCAACTGCAATTGGATTTGTACATTAAAAGCATATCAAGCATATATTTATGCATGAATGAGAGCTTTGGGCTTACCAAACTCAGGCCCCTTGTAGGGTCATACTTTGGCCCAAGCACAAAGACTCTTTGGCCTTTCTTGACTGCTCTGCTGTAAACCCGAGCAAATGCAATGAAGATTTCCTTTTGTTCTTCTTCCTGTGCCGTCTTGGAGTCTTTTAAAGTCAGATTCTCTGCAATAGCTGAGAAGAAAAGATGTGTGTAATAGCGTTCATATCTAATAAATGACCTGACAACAATCTGTGCTGATGGCAGTGCACGAGCTTTAAAAACTCATCTACTTCATCAATAATATAAAATCTAGTCTGTCAGAGGACCACAAAATTGTGTTAGTAACTATCACGACACTACATTTTCTCTTTTCATCAGAGGTTCCAGACAATTCTGCTCATCTGTGACTCATTTCACCTTTAGACAGATCTTCAGATGCTGGACCTGCAGAGTTAGAGGGGTTGTTGTGGCTCTCTGGTGCAGTCTGCTCAGCCATCATCCTCTCTGCATGTCTCTGTCTTGCTACCTCCCTGCGCTGTGCGATCTCCTCCTGCGTCAGTGGTCTGAACACACGGGCACAAGCGCAAATTGTATATTAGCACAGCGGCTACTCCTGCATGACCTGAATGAATGTTTACAACTTCTCAAACGCATTTAATAAAAAGTTGGTGGAAATAATAGACCGTGACAGCAAGCCAGCGTAAAAACAAGATTATCAGTAACCAAGTGACCAGCAGACGGCGATGCTAGGGAGGGAAATATTACTATTTAGAATTAATTAGCTGCATTTTAACTAAAAACCCAAAAGTGCATCTCAGGAACACGGTGTTTCACAAATGGTAACAGAACCATGTATCAGTGAATATATACTGAACAGCCTTGTACCAATAATATTCAATCAGCAAATGCAGGATTATTATTTTTTTTAACAGACTCAAATCCAAAAAAGGGCCCACGATATGGAGCCTTAAATAAGTGCCAACACAATGAATATGTAACGCTGCACTATTTAAACTATTCAGTCTCTTATTCAAACATTAGTCATCAAGCTGACATGACATCTTTTCATGCCCACCCAGGCAAAAGCTCGCAACCAAACGAAGAGGCCAGTACCACTCAGCTGAGAATCACCACGTTAGAAGCACATCAATGCAAATATGTTGCAATAGGGAGACAACCAAGAGTGCATGTTCAAGGTTACTTGTGTTTTAACCTTCGCCTTTTAACGTCACAGCAAGTTGGGAAAACTCCTGAATTTCTCTTATTTAAATTCACAGGAAATGCTGGTTACAGATTACATTCGGAAATCACAACCAAGAATGAATGCAGAAAAAGATTCAAACAAATCAAATTTCAATGCAGAGACCCCATATTTGGTGTCAGTTCTGCACTTTATTTCTGTTGTCCTCAGATCATGGCAATAAAAGATTATAATGAACCTTTATCATAAAATAAATCATTTTTGAAACTATTTATGACACTAGATATTGATTCACTTGCAGTCGTTCTTACATTAGTTCGGTGACGATGCGAGCACCTTATAAAAGGACAATGATGACTTCAGAAGCACAGTTAGGTACAGCTGCTGACAGGAGTTCAGCTCCATGATGACAAACCACTGAAAATAGCCTGCGACGGGCCTGACTACAGCTGACTCATAGACGACGACTGCACCTCTCTTTTGCCTGCTGTGGAAAAAAACGGGGGCCAGAGCCTGAGTTTGTAATCTTTAAAAGAAAACCACAGAAGAGAAAACCACACTGGCTGATCTCCTGGTTCACAGAATAAATAATATCTGACTTACGGCCTGAAACGGCTTTAGGAGACACTGGCAGGTTGTCAGCAAAACCAGAAAGTTTATGCCATCAGTTCAGTTGCTTTGAACTCAGGATTATCTTAACTTTTTATATAAATCATTTTAAATAAAATGATACATTGACATCTTGCTTCCATTCGGCTTGGTCGTTTTTATCGGAGAGTTCAAACGGGTCAATCACTGGCACAAATTGAACTGCCAGGCCTCAAATTCTGGCTCTGCCTGTCATGGTTATGACCTCATGGCTTCCAAACACGGGAGCTGCCTCGAAATAACCACAAACAGACCCAAATACTGAGAAAAGAAAGTTCTGGAATATTAGACAACACACTGCATTATTAAGGCCCCTCTATATGAGACTCTTCATCTTCATGTTCAGTCCTATTTCCATTCTGAAGAAAGGTGAAGAAAACACTCGGCGTGGGTAATGCACTCTTTTCTGGCATGAACCATGGAATCATTAAAGTGTTAATGAGCACAAGCTGAAGGTTACTAAGGCCAGAATCCACTCGTTCAGGTGCTGTTGTCACCAGCATTGAGACGGAATGGTCCATCAGGGAACAGCAGCCTTCACAGATAAAGGTACACGACTATGGTCCATTTCCCAGGTCCAAACGTGGACTCGAACTCCTATATACACCTAAATACCAGCAGCATCTGTGAGAACCAGAAGCTCGTCCTTTCTGTTTAGCCAAGATTTCCAAGACCTTTTCCTGCCACCACTCTGATTCCATTGGAGAGAAGTTCACTGTTAGAATGACTGTCCAGAGAAGCAGAGCAGTAACAGCAGCAAATGTGTTAAAAACAGCACTTGGATATTCCCCTTCAGATACAGACTAGCTCAGAGGTGAGCAAACTAAGGCCCGGGGGCCACATGTGGCCCGATGCACGATTTAATCTGGCCCACAGAGCCGTCAGGCAAAATAATTGCCCACCTCTGGCCTAGGGTCAGAGAGGCAGCGTGAAAGCATGCTATACTGCAGAATAATGTCGGCAAATACAGTACAGATCAGATCATTTAGAGGGAAATTTAGCTTATTATTACTATCAGAACTGTTTGGCCTGTGTATGGCTGTCTTTAAGTCATTCCATAGCATCTCTATGTTGTTGAGGTCTGGGCTCCAAAAGAGTTTCAGCTGACATACAGACATACAATACTGCTTTACCTTACAATGACATACCGACCAAAGAGAAGAGGAAAGACCTACATGCAAAGAGAGCCTTTTGGAATTAGCCTTTTATACTGAGGCTACAGTACAGTATCACACTGACAGCGAATGTTAACCTAAAACTAGAAAACTCTGCTTCTTCTCTACTTCAGTCAGGCTTTTGCTCTCCGTAAAACGTAAAATTCCAGAATATTCAGCGGAGTTCCCTAAAGTTACCTCTGTTTGTTCTGTGGCAACATCTTGGCATCCACTGCAAACATCTTGGAGACAAAGATGATGGTCGGCGCGTCCTCACCATTCGAGCACTCTAGAAATGCTGGAACGCACAGACAGCGCCGTCAGGGCAAGCTTGGCTAGCAAGGCAAAGTCAATTCTGATGAAATATAAAACCTGATTCTTAAAATCATAATATTTGGAGGCAAGGTGCTGACAGGAGACACGCAATGTGATTGTGATTGTTGAAGAAAATGAGCTGATATTGACTAAAATTCTGCACGTTGCAGCAGAATAATGGCGAATATGACGTTCTTCTAACAATGGCTATGAATGCCTGCGTGTGTGTGTGTGTGTGTGTGTGTGCGTGTTTTCATAGATGAACCTTTTTTAAGTTGCTGCGTCTCTTCAGGCAGAGAGTCAAAGCGTCGCGCTCCAACGCTTATCAGCTTCTCCACCCTCTCTGCCGTCATGTCTAACGGACTGGGGAGCTTCTCACACACCATGGCTACCGTCTGTGTTCAGGAACTCGGCACAATATTAAAAGTTTCGACCACTAACAGGAAAAAAAAATAAGGTTCCCTTCCAGATTTCAGGATACATAGAACTGCCTGGGAAACAGGTAACCACTGGCTGCAGATGGCAGAAAGCAGGACCTTGGGGTCGGAGTGACGCAAGTCTCGGGCCATCACCTTAACTCCCAGTGATGCCATCACTTTCTCCACCTTCTCCTTGTCTCTAGTTAAAAAAAAACAACAGAAAACAAAACATAACTGACATCTTAACACAAACACACACCCTCCCTTACATTTTACACAAGACAGAAGTCCGTGTATTTATCTGGAACAGTGTGTGAAGGAAGCGCAGCACACACACCTCCTGGTCACCACAGCATCGTATAAGCTCCAAATGTTGTCAAGTACGAGCTGCACAAAGAGATGCTTCTTTCCTTTCGCCTGAAGCAACGGAGAAAACAAAGTCAGAGAAAAGTGGATGAAGAGCTCAGAATGTATTCAGACCCCACCCCCCAATATTTTGGTTTTACATTTTCCTTTATATTTACAAAATCAGAACAAAGATGCAAGAATGTGACTTTTAAACAATAGTTATATAACATTTATATGAGCTATTTGCAAAGGTTTGTTTCCCTTTACTTCCCAGTGTGACACAGCTTCCTCAGCAAATCAATTTCACTTTTCATATTCATTTAATCCAGAGGTCCATTTACTTTCTCCATGACCAATTTTAAACGTTGGGCAAATGTGTTCAATAATTAGAAGACAGATCAGAATTTACGTTATCTTCTTTAGGCACATTATATTTGTCAAAACCTTAGTCTTTGATGAAGATCAGATCGCCTCTTATGACAAATGAATGCAAAAAAAACCCCAGGAAATTGCAAAAAGGTTTTCCTGCCACTGTCCATGAGCCAGGTTAAGCTGACACTACTAAGGGGTTGTTTTTTAACTAACTTGATTCGAGTTATATCACGGTGTTTTTCTGGACCTGAAACTTGAAAATGTATTTATGTACACGCCCGTTCTAAAAGCCTAGTGATGCCCCTGACGTCATCAGGCAGCTTAACTGTAGCAGAGAACCAGCATCACAAACATTTATCCTTAAAGGAATCAGACGTGGTAGAATGTTGATGTGATGTAGATGAAAACTGGAGCAGAAGGTTATCCACCATTATTGGTGTCTATCCCGCAAAACAATCTTTCAGATTTCATTATCAAGAACCAGAGGGAAAAAAAGACTCCCCATCGCTGTATCCACACCAACATGTCCAATCTGGATTAACAAGACCAGCTGACCCTTACTTGAGGACGTAATCATGTCTTCACAGACATGCGCCTTTGCTGCAGTAAGCAGCAAAATAAGATATTTATCGCATATATTTTATTTTAATCTCCATCGTTCAGGTCAACTGCTTTCTGATTGGCACGCCTGAGTGGATGGCGGAAGGCTGGGTCGGAAGCCCAGGATCTGTGTGTGCTCCGCTACCTGAGCTCCTTTCATGATCTTCTTTGCTTTTGCATTGAGGTAGAAATCTCCCCACAGTGTTTTGAGCAGAACGTCAGACTTGATGCCCATCTTCTGGCTATAGATTTCAGCAAACTGCTGGATGCTTTAAAACACACAATTAAATGCCACATATCAGATTTTACATTTGTGTTGTTTAATACTACAAGTGTGAATTTTTTTTAGCATACTACTAAAAACAACAATGCTGACTTTGGAGCACTTACCTTCTTCATCACATGTTAGCACTGATATCACATTTAAATATAGCATCACCTGAATGTTTCAAGATGTGATATAAGAGCGACTTTCAGGGACTTTGAAGTTAAAGGAGATTAAAAGAATTCACTGTGAAAAAGTGTACAATAAGCTCTTGTGGAACATTTTCTCATTCATGGTTCTCTAATCACCCAGAGGCTAAGACAGAGAGTAATTTGAGCTAACTGCGCCACCTAGTGGACAATCTTATAAGGTATACCACTGACTAAGTGATGCTGAGATGTACAGGCAGATGGAGGGATGGGTGTATGAAGGGATAATAAAATAGTGCATCTATCTTGATCCAGTGCCATGGGACTCCTCAGTAAATAAAACTGTAATTCCACTGAAGAACCTCTGCGATATTTCACAAAGACCTCACCTGAAACCCCATCCATCAATGGCGCTCGCAAACACCACATTTCCTTGGTCTGGAGAAAAGTAGAGGTGGGAGTCATCAACTTCCTCCAGGCCAGCACTCCAATCATAAACCTGATCTTTTCCCCTGAGCGTCTCCTCCTTTTGCTCCTGCTCCTTCTCCGCGCGCTCCTCTAGCACTCGGGATGTAAACAGAGTCCCCGTCACTGCGTTCACCTGCAAAACACCACCAACGCAGGCGGGAACACAAGCTTGGTAATGACATGATGGCATTATACAAAAAGAAGACTGCAAAACACACAATTATTTGGCAAAGAGGAAGGAAAAACATTGGAAATTCCTCATATTGTAGCACTCAACACAATTTGCACTGTATAACGATAGGAGGAATCATAACGGACTGGTAAAACTTGCAACGCTGTGCACGGAAAGCTTGACGCCTCACTTGTTCTAGTATTTTCTGCAGGTGGGTGTAGGCTTCCTGAGATGTGAGCTTCAGTTCCACGATGAGTCGGTCCATCTTGTTGAGGACCAACACTGGCTTGATGTTCTCAAGCCACGCCTGGCGTAGCACGGCTTGGGTCTACAGACACACGGGAAGGAAAAGGAAATCACAACTTGATTAAATATATTACCAATGACATGCAAATCCTGTATGGAGAGCACAGATTTGTCTACGACAATGGCAGCAGGTGATGTCGCTTTGTTCAGAGTAGACAGGCATTTTCAGACTGGTTGTGTAGTAATAGTATGATAATCTAATTGCTGGGCATTTGAAATGTGCGTCTTTTCTCTAGAATTATTTTTAATCGCTTATTTTACAATATACCGGTACATTAAAATTTAATATCACTCTGTTAATTATCAGTGTAAATGTTTCCGACAAAGTAAAACCATTAGGGCACGTTTTACTGTTGCATTAAAAAAAAAAAAACGCACAAAGAAATTGTACAATTGACAAATGCAGTCAGGCATTCACTGTCATACCAGACCATTTGCATTCATTAAATTAAAATGGTCCACTCTTGTATGTTGATAATCTGAGATATAAGTACATTTTTTTAAAGTAAATAAGAGGAAAGTCCAATGTTTACTTAATGCAAAATAAAGTGCAATTATACAACGACACAAATAACCTAACTTCCTGTATCCAATGAGCTGCTCGGTTACCTAAGTATTTGTGTTCTACAGTAGACCAGATGTATGCTGGGGGAAAAAAAAAAAAGCTGTGACACTCACCTGTGGACACACTCCCTCCACAGCATCGACCACCACAATGGCCCCATCACACAGCCTCACAGCTGTGGACACTTCAGAGGAGAAGTCCACGTGACCGGGGGAGTCGATGAGGTTCAGCAGGTACTCCTCATCTCCTGTACACGGCAAATAAACTTGATAAGAAATCTGACTGAACAGAACGCCGCGAAACCTGGAAGCAATGTACATTTGCCCTGAGTGTAAAACATGAAATGTGTAGATTAACGTAAAAATAGAAAGAAAAATCAAGACACAGAGAGGATAATATTTTGGCACTAAATGGCACAAGTTTGTGAGAGAGAAGAGGACACATGGTTGTTTCCTTTAAAAAAGTATTTCTCACTCGAACTTTTTCAGTAAGAGGTGGAATTTCCTCAGTCATGCAAGCTTTTTTGTTCTCGCAAAGTTGTTTCATTCTTAATTTATTCCCCCTGAAAGACTTTCAGGTTTTAAATCTGATGCGGGACGCTATCATCTAACGTGGCGCCATCTAATGCGGTCCCTTCCTCATGGGGTCCTTACCTTGTCTGTAATGCAGAGAAATGGCACTGGACTTCATGGTGATTCCCCGGATCTGTTCATCCTCCCTGCTGTCCAGATATCTCAGCTGACAACAACACACAGAGACGGCAATTAATCTAAAACCGCTTCAACACAAGGCTGGCATGTGACCAGTTTGAAAATACTATATTACCTTCCCAGCCAACCTGCTGGATATGATACCATTGCTCGCAACTAAACAGTCTGCCAGGGTTGTTTTTCCTTCAAGAGGGAAGGAAAGGCAAGGGGAATTTAATTCATTTAAGACAGCTTTCTTAATGACAATTGATTTTTCTTTAAGCATCCAAGTTTCCAAATCCAATCTTTTGTGTATTGCTGTGAATTATTAAACTGAGACTTTGGCAATCCATCCTAACTGATTCAATAAAAAAAGAAAATCCTTCTTAAAGCGTATGAAAGCAAAACTACAAACTGTGTATTCAAATACACGTGGAATTGACTGTAATAACTAATATACAGGTGGCTTTAAGAGCATCTGTACTGTTGCATTTTAATGTGCTGCCACAATGGACGAGCAGGACACTGACCATGGTCTACATGCGCCAAAATACACAGATTTCTGATGTTTGCGGTGTTTTTCTGCAGGGCGATGATTTTCTCTCTGCTGGTGAGTGTCATCATGAGGTCCTGAAATATAAACCAGACCAGTCACACACACACACACACACACACACACACACACACACACACACACACACACACACACACACACACACACACACACACACACACACACACACAGGTAAGAAGCTTCAAGTCATCAACGTGCTAATCCTCAACAAGCTGAAATGAAATTGCGATTGTTCTGTCACACAAAACATCCATCCATCCATCCATCCATCCATCCATCCAGCCCTCTATACCTGCTTTACCCACGCGTGGATGGCAGGGGTCTGCTGGAGCCTGGTCTAAACACAGGAGGAACACAGGGAGACAGATGAAGAGGCACCCATGACATCTACTGCGTGCTAACAAAACTAGCTAATACTTTAAAGTGCAGAAGAATAAGACAAGAAGCTTTATTTGTTCTGTAGAAATGGTCGATTTCATTAAGCGAGCTGCTGGGCAAAAGTAAATATTGCAAGAAAAGAGAATAAGTTCATACTTTCCACACAAAACCCACTCACGTTGTTTACCCGGAAGTTAATGTGACACACAAACCACGCCCGCTTGATAACATTGGTGTTGCGTTCTCGGTGTGTCGGAAAAGAGACCACTCAGACAGAACGCGTAGTTCAGAGCTACACCGTTTGGCAGTTATAATATTAATGATGAAAATCAATAATGCACCGTTCAGCAGTTAAAATATTAATGATGACAATCGATAATGCTTGACCAAATGGACAGCTATCACAATTCACGTGTCGCTTTAACTTGTGCGCTTCAAACTTTTCCAGTTCTTTATCAGTAACTAAATTATGTGTGTTTGATAATTTGCTTCATTGCAGTAATAAAACCTGAAAAGTGGGGGGGAAAGCAATTTTAAATAGTTATAGTATAGTTTAATGACTGATGATTTTTACAGTTTAAAAGATTCCTCCTTTTTTTAAAAACAACACGTTGAAATTATCTTTAAATCATATCAAATTCTTTTTGGCTTGCATTGTAAATCCAAGCAGACTATCCAGCAAACAAAGAGAAAACGTTAAATATGACAGCGCAAATCCAAAATAATAATAATAAGAATTAATTCATGCACATCATCGGCGTTATACATTTTTACGTCACATGCTTGTTTGTTCTGACATGAAAGTGCTTTTATCTTATACTCATATAAGAGAGAACTGAAAAAACAAACTGCTTAGATTAAACTGTGCTCAGTGAATTTAGCACGCATTTCTGTGGAGTCATCTCTGTCAGCTGACCTCCTGGAGCCCGCACTTTCCGTCAAGTTACACTGAATATACACCGGAAGTCTTGCTTGGTGCACGCTTCAACGTAAAGGTCCTTTTTTTTTTTCTTTTTAATGTATTTCAATTCAATTCAATTCAAAAACTATGCTTCCCCAAGTTGGCAAAACCTGTCTAGGTTCTTATTTATCCAGGTCATTGCTATCCAAGGACTGAGCAACTGGACGTTCTTTTTAATTCTTGAAGGTGTTTCGCCTCTTCTCCAGAAGGCTTCTTCAGCAGTCAGAGTCAGCAGAGTTAGCAGGGTCGTGGGTCTTAGGCCGACCCCCTGATCAATAGCAGGCTAATGGTTCACAAAGGCTATATTTTCCATGCTATTTCAGAAGTGAAGAAGCCTTCTAGAGAGGAGGCAAAACATCTTCAAGAACCTAACCAAGTCCAGTTGCTCACAGAGATCAAACCTTGGATTTTTTTTTCAATATATCTTTGTCACCATTACAGTAAACACTGGATTCACGAGGTTGCAACATTCAGAAGGCACCTGTCATATTTGTTACACAATAACTCAGTGAACATTCTCACTATTACAAGTTAGTAATTAAAATGTGATTAAAATTTTCCAATTTTGCATGAAAGGACTGGCAGCAATGGATGGATTTTGAAAAGTTAATATTGACAATTGTATATATTGGTGGTGGTTTGTAAGTCTTTATCAGTGCACTGACATTATAATATAAACATTCTAATTTTGATATTGGAGAACGCAACAACACGTTACCCGTTTTAAGGATTATTTTGGAACTAAAAATCTCCCGGAAACGCGCTGGGTATCTGGGTGAGCGGTGCGCGTGTCGCTCATCAAACTTGATGAAGATCAGCTGTGGAGGTTCACGCGCTGTCAACGTGCAGCGATGAGCGTTTAGTCCGTGGACGCTGATTGGTCCAATTAAGGCACCGGACGGCCGTAACTTCTGGAAGCAGCCGCCTCATTCTGAATCCTATTTTGTCACCGCTGGACATCGGCAGAGCCGTCATGGCCTCTGCCACCTCCACACCCGCCGCGACCAGCGTGCGCTCCAGCCGCCCTTCCAGCCGCCGGAGCGCAGCCGTCGGCCTGCACACGTCCGGCATCAACCCCACCTGCCAAACCCGCAACCAGGAGAAAGATGATCTCCGGCACCTCAACGACCGCCTGGCCAATTACATCCAGCGGGTCCAGGAGCTGGAGAGCGAACGCTCGTCCATGCTGCTGCAGCTGGGGGAGAAAGACGAATCCAAGAGCCGGGAGATGAGCAAAGTGCGGCGGCTGTATGAGGAGGAGCTGGCCGATGTCCGGAGCTCGCTCGATGAAGTGGCTGGAGAGAAGGCCCGGCTGCAGATCGACTGCGGGAACCTGTGCGATGAGAACAAGACACTTCAAGTCAGGTGGCGACTCTTGAATAGCTCCAAGTTTGAAGTTGCATACTGCATATGGAGTAAAAGCGTCTCCCTCCAAGATATAGTCAAATTAAAGTTATGCAAACAGTTGAGTCGCCACTAAAATATCCAGCGTCAGTGAAGGGAGAAGATGCGTGATGCTGAGCACCTGACAGGCTGCACTGCAGCAGAACATGGGTGCTCAGTGCCTGGTGGGAAATCCGAAAAGCAGCCTCAACCTTTTAGCAATATATGGAAAAATGTATATATGTGGTGTGTGTTTCTTGGAGCTGGCCCTACTGGATGGAGGCCTGACGCTCCAAAGATCTGCAGTTCCTGTGTGAAACCCTGGGATCCGCTGGAAATCCTGCAGAGTTGAAGTGATCTGTTGGGGTAATCTGGTCTTAAAAAAAAAAATATCGGGCGGTAGCGACGAAGCCGGATGAAAACTTAAATTTACTGCAGATGTTTAAATCAGATGTTTAGTTGTTTCTGCATCCAGCTGCTGAAAATGCTGCCGTTCTTCAGGTGCCACAAGAAGGAGAGCGATCTGGCCAATGCGCTGCTCCAGTGGAGGAACATTGAGTCGGCTCTCATCTCCAAAGAGGCCGAATACAGCAAACTTCTGTCTGAGAAGAGGAACCTCGGCGACGCCTTCTCTGACCTCCAGAACCAGCTGGACAACGTATGGACGCCACAGCCCTCAACCGTGGAGCTCAGTGGTGCTTTTCACACTACTTTTCTAATGGAGATGTTTATGTGTGTGTGTGTGTGTGTGTTTGTGCAGATGGAGGGTGTTCTGTCAGATGCAAAGAACCAGCTAACGTCTGAGATCCTGAGGAGGGTGGAGATGGAGAACCAAGTACAAACCCTTAAAGAACAGCTGGACCTGCAGAGGAACATCAGTGAGCAGGTCCTACACTCCAGGCCAAGATGTCACCGGGAGCAAACGCGGTCGAACGTTGCTGGGTAAAAACGGCCTGAAATTTTTGCCTTGCGTTCAGGAGATCTTGGAGATCCGAAGCCGCCACGAGAGCCGCCTGGTGGAGGTGGACTCCGGACGCCAGCGAGAGTTTGAGAGCAAACTTGCAGAAGTGATGCAGCAGCTTCGCCAGGACCACGAGTGTCAGCTGCAGGAGTACAAAGAGGAGATGCACAGGACCTTCAGCTCACGGGTGCACAACACTGACGAGGCCTTCAAGTGCTCGTTTTTACAACCATCTGTTAAAACTGAATTAGCCAGATACATCTGTCTTGCTAGCTAGCTAGCTAGCTAGCATACTAAATCAATATTAATTCAAATATTTTTCCATGTCTTTATCTTAAAGATCCTCTTAGCAAATATCGTATTTCTCTGTCGTATGACATTAAATCCTAAATTTCTGCTACAAAAACTTAAATTTATATTAAAGTATCTGTTAAAGAATGTTCCAGTTTTCCGTGTGCACATAGGCGAAGTCTGAGTTGTCCAGCAGGTTTGACTGGGGAGTTTATTATTAACTCCACAGATATTAATTTAATTTTAATCACTCATTCAACTTTATGAACAATTTTATTGGTCCTCAAACTTTGGTCTGTCTGGTTTTAGTTTTGGTTGGCTGCTTTTTTTAACCTCCTTAAGCCTCTTTTTCTGTTTTGTTTTGCTTCCTGCGTTTTTTTTTTTTTTTTTTTTTTTCTTCTGCAGCTGCAGACTGCTGAACAGGCCGAGTTGGAGAAAAAGGGCAGCGCGTCGGCCGCCAGAGACGAGCTGGAGGCCGTCAGGCAGCGAGTGGAGGCCCTCAGCGCTCAGCTGCAGCAGCACCAGAGCGACGTGAGCCCAGTCTGCGCTCCGTCCCACCGGGGCCAACTTCATTGCGAACCATTAAAAACCCTCCATCTTTTATCACCTCACCCGTCAGAAAATGGTGCTGGAGGCTCATTGCCAGGATCTAGAGAGGACCGTGGACCGAGAGCGAGACGTCTGGCAGCAGAAGCTTCACCAGAAGGACGAGGAGCTGCTGAACATGAGGAGCCGGATGCTCAGCCAGTTGGAGGATTACGAGAGCCTGCTGGACGTCAAGGTGGCGCTGGACATGGAGATCAACGCTTACAGGAAGATGCTGGAGGTGGAGGAGCAGAGGTGGGCCTGGGATCCGCCGGGCTTGCTCCGCTCTCTTCTCTCGGCTTGTTCGCGATTTGTTTCTTTTTCCTCCTAGATTACACTTGTCGCCCAGCCCGTCTCAGCCAGCCGCCGTCGCTCGGACCCATGAGCACAGCAGCTGCAGAATCCGGGGGAAGAAAAGGAAGCGCGAGGGTGTCTCGGGGAGCTCTCCTGCCTGCAAACTGTCCAGCCGCTCCTCACAAAAAGGCTTTGTGAGCGTAGCAGAAGTCGATGTGAACGGAAAATACGTCAGACTTCAAAACAACTCTGACATGGTAAGATCGTGGCATGGCTGCTGTATTCAGATTTTTAATTGAGTAACTTGTTTTTTTAAAAACAAAAACAAAACAAAAAAAACAAGCCGAAAAAACCTCTTAATTTGGCTTTTGGAGAAATGATTGTGAAGGCTCTGTGGGCCGGATTAAATGCTTCATCGGGCCACATGTGGCCCCCGGGCCTCATTTTGCTCACCTCTGCTCTCGACTGTGTTAATATTTTCTTGCATCTCCAGGAACAGCCACTAGGTGGCTGGGTGGTGCGGAGGACATATCCCAACTCTGGAGACATCTCATTCCACATTCCCTCCTCCTGCGTCTTGGATGCTGGGCAGACTCTCACAGTGAGTACCAAACATACACACACACACACACACACATGCACATGCACGTGTGCACTCGGAACGCAATTTGAATAAACAAATTCTGCTCCAGATCTGGGCCGCGGCTGCAGAGGCTGAAGCTGATTCTGGGGACCTCATCCTGCAGGGCCACAGAAGCTGGGGCCCCATCACCGATGTCAGAGTGAGCCTTCTGAACCCAAACAGAGAGGTAATGGAACCACCACCACATGAGGGACGGCGAGACTGCCATTAGATTCCCAGTCTCAGAGGTCTGGAGGTGTGGTTTGTCAGATCTTCAGAGCGATGGCCCTCACGCAGTAGATGTTGAATCCGACCGTCGGGGTTTTTCAAGTATTTTAGCGGCGCCTCCCAAGCGCAGATGGCTGATCGTGCGATCATCTCACCAGGAAATGGCCGAGCGCAGCGTGTGTCTGCAGAGCCGAGCAGACGAGGAACTTGAGCTGGACTTTGATGAAGATGTTGTTGCAGGCAGCGCCATCCAGCACTTTCAGAGGAAGGTAACCGGACTGCTTATGAAGAAATAACCTCGATGCAAATGTCTGTAAAGAAATGCTTTTTTTTTTTTTTTTGGTCACAGTGTTGTCGGAAACGAATCCTCAAAAGATTAGATTTATCACATGAGACTCAAATGTTAATGAACGGTTTTGGCTCTTAAAAACACAGCTCTTGGAGCCCATGTGATTAGCATTTCAGAACGTCTTACGGTGTTTTCACACGTGCTAAATATCTGCACCAGAACCAGAAAATTGGACCAGAAGTTCAGCCGGGTCAACCTAAATTCTGCCTGTGTGAGAGTTCCCCTTATTGTTGGATTCACGGCAGTTAAATGGTGCCTGATCCAGATATTTACGCGGTGAATATCAAAGAAGGACGCGTCCAGACCTTCTTTAATCGTGGAACTTGATGTCCTTTTTTTTTTTTCCCTGCCAACTTTAAAGCCGAGGAAAAAGAAGAAGTGTTGTTCTATCTGTTGATGAGAGCAGGAAGCGTCCCATACAGTAGGTTCCCGATGCAGTTGGAGCTTCTGCTGGTTTGCATGAGCCGCTGTTTATTTGCTCAGTCCTCTTTTCCTGACATGCATGGCAAGCACGTATTCTGTTAACGCAAGTTTTAAGTACCGTGTGTCGATGCTCTCATCTTTGGAACCTTCCACTGCTTAACTGACAATGGAATTTATTGCTTTGTTGCTACAGATTAAAGCTAACTGTTCAACATTTCATGTGTTTCGTGGTGGACGCGTTAACTGAATCCAGGTGTATTTCCCCCTTTCAGGACCTGTCTAAAGAGGGAAGCTGTGCGGTCATGTGATCTGTCCTTCCATCCGGGAAAATCTGCACCTTTGTTTTGTTAATTTTAAGTGTGCGTGCGTGTAAAATAAAGTTTGTTAGACCTGTAGACATGGTTCATCTTGGTGTGTTACACTTTGGTAAGTGATGTGACACAAAATTAGCCATCGCAACCAGATTTATAGACATTTCAATGAATAGTTGCAACAAATGCTCATTTCCACCTATACTTTCAAGACTGCCTTAAGGTTCCTTTTCAAGCAAACTTTTTGCAATTTTAATTTTCATTTGAATAAATTATATTTACTTGGCATACTGTCATTGATCCTTTTTTTATTATTATTTCAATAGTTGGCACTCAAGATTTTATGATATTTTGTCACATTTTCAAGACTGGAGCAGATGTTGGTGACATATGCCTAAAACCAAAGGTCTGCTTGCTGGTCAATCTTAGGGGTTTCCTTAAAATGAATTTTAATCTTTAAATGTCTAAGAATAGGACTGATACCGAACACTGGGTGCAGCAGGGCGTATTGTTTGGCCGACTGACCACTGGTTGGCGCTGTTTCACCACTGTTGAAGGCAGTCTGAACTAAAATTATGCCTGTTTTTTATTGTTTTTGGTTTTTTGACGTATAACTGACCTCAAAAAAACATTACTTTTTCCATCTTCCCTTAGAATTTTTATTTCTTGTACATTGTTTTGGCCATTGGCTGACAAAACAGCAGTTCCCTCTGTTTAATCTAGCTGATATGTCTAGCACCCCTGAAAGCGGTGCTTAAAAAGGCTCTCAGAAATGTGCACAGGGCCAGGACCTGCTCCTGGTCCATGGATCTCTAATGCAGTGTCTCTCTTGCAGATTGCAAACAGAATCAAACCCTCCAGTAAGACTTAATTCTGCTCCTGGAGTCTTGTGACAGACCGATTTGGGTCAATTCTATAAAAACCAAGCTATTAAGTGATTATTCCTGATCAGGATCAGGAGTTGAGGTGCTGGAAACCATTAACTGAGCATATTTAAGTTGAAAAAATATTCATCCAAACATATTTCAAAAAAAGTCATGTGGACTGTCTTTTTCTCTGGACACCATTTGAAATATGCGTCTCCCATTAAAGGAAGAGTCTGTTGGCTTGGAGGGGACTAATCTGCTGAGGGTCTTGCTATCAGCAGGCACTAAAAGAAGCAGACGGAGGCCCGTGACTTTAAAATGGACCCAGAAGACAAGAGAGAAGTGAGCACTGTGAGTGGCTCGTGTCAAGTGGACATCCTTATCTGTGAAAGATGGGGCGGCTGCCTCCATGACTCCATGGCAGGCGAGACAGCCGGGCAGGGCTGCTGGAGAGGACTTACAGACGGAGAAGAGGACGCTTGGACACTTGGGCCACAAGGACCAGGAGGTTGGGTAAGGAAGAAGAGTTTCTGCCATAGAAGAGGCGAGAATTTAACAGGATCAGAAAGGAGCTCTTCAGAATCAGGACGCATTGATGTGTCCCTACGGAAAGAAGATGTCAAGTCAGACAGTCAGGACGTGAAGAAGACATCGGGACAGTTCTGGTTCCCAGATAAATCCTGTCTCCCAGGGACAGCCAAAAGCAACAGGATACCATGACGGAATGGACCCTGCTAAAGCGCCTCCTGGATGCCGTCCATCAGCACTCCACCATGATTGGCCGCCTGTGGCTGACGGTGATGGTCATCTTTAGGCTGCTTGTGGTTGCCGTGGCGACCGAGGACGTGTACACCGACGAGCAGGAGATGTTTGTGTGCAACACGCTGCAGCCCGGGTGCTCGACGGTCTGCTACGACGCCTTTGCGCCCATCTCGCAGCCGCGCTTCTGGGTCTTCCACATCATCAGCGTCTCCACGCCGTCGCTCTGCTTCATCATCTACACCTGGCACAACCTGTCGAAGCTCCACAACGCCGCCCAAAGGCGCCGCCACGGCCTCGGCCAAGATGGCGGCCAAGGTGCAAAGGACGTCCTCAGGAAGGAGGCAGGGAAGGTAGGTGGAGTCCGGGAGGCGTATCCTCCGAGCTGCAGCTCGGACAGCTGCTCCGTCCTCTCCCATAAGCACCTGGGCCACAGCCTGGCGGACATTTTGGACGGCGTCGCTGCTCACAGTCTGCAAACCGGAGACCCGGGGACCTCCAGGCGCGCCCGAGCTTGCGCCTTTAAAGAAGCGAGCTCGGACGGAACGGCCGCCTCCGGAGGAGTTCTGTCCAAGTGTTACATCTTGCACGTGTGTTTGCGCGCGGCTCTGGAGGTGGGCTTCGTCGCAGCCCAGTGGAAGCTCTTCGGCCTGCAGGTGCCCGTGCGCTTTCTGTGCACCTCGCCGCCCTGCAGCCAGCCCGTGGACTGTTACGTCTCCAGGCCCACGGAGAAGACGATCTTCCTGATCTTCATGTTTTGCGTCGGCGTTTTCTGCGTCGTCCTCAATCTGCTGGAGCTCAATCACCTGGGCTGGAAGAAGATCAGGCAGGTGGTGCGGCTGACGGAGGAGGAGGCGGAGGCGTCCTGGCGGAGCTGCGCAGGGATGAGACACGGATATGAAGCCGTTCCTCCAGCCAGTCCTTCAACCAAGTCGTCCTTAGGCCTGGACTGCACCACCCCTCTGCCCGCCCTGGACGTGGTGATGGGCCACCAGCCAGAGTGGAGCTGCGTGGTGAACTGCGGGGGCGCGAGGGAGTTCGAGAAGGTGAAAGGAATCCGACTGGAGCTGGCCAGGGGAGCAGACGGCCGCGGAGGAGAGAGGAGACCCAAGGAGGCGAGGGGGGTCAAGCAGAGCAGCGCGCAAGTCTGGATCTGACCTCCCGCAGCAGCTTCATTTCTGCTCAACGTGCCCGAAACGACGCAGCGCCGCACACAGAAAAACCAGTTACAGGCCTGAGTCTCAGTGGAAATTTACCAGTCAAGAATTATTGAAAAAGTGCTACTTTTTGGTTTTTTTGTCACTTTCGTATCACCATGGAAGGTTTTGTCCCATTTTGTCTGCTGTACACAACTCCTTTTGTACCACGTATGAAAAATACAGACAATATTTACAATCAATCAATAATGAAATAAAATAAATAAGTTTATGTATTCTGTTTTACAAGGTGAATTATTCCAGTACAGAAACGCCCTTTAGGGGCCTTCAGGATTTTGTTGAATTAACAGATAATTTAATGATGATGCTATTGCTACTCTTAGCAACGTAACACCAGAAATGAAACCTTACAAACCAACAGCTTCTGTGCTGATTTCTATTTGAGTCCTTTTATTCAGAATGAGTCAAACTGTCCAGTTCAGTTATTGATATTGAGCCCACGCCCACTCAGGTGGTCTGACAATGAGTGGCTTTTCAACGTTGTGTACTGCATATCTGCTAATCTGGATTAAATCTGTTTATTACGTGTTTTTCTCTGTAAAAAATAGAGCCTGATTCACGGTGGATAACAGTTGTTGTGATAGATACCGTCTTGAAGGAAAATGGTTGGGATGAAAGTGATAGAATCAAACATTTGCGCACCTGTATTTACACCTTCAGAGAATAACATGATTTGATAGTAAAGTTAGTCAATGTTTTTAAAAGTCGTCTTTTAAAATATGGCCTGATGTGTGTCTGTGCAGTTGTCGTCGATCAGTGATATCAACATTAGCCACCACAGATCCAAAATGGCTCCTGCGTGAAGAGGCTTTGTAGTCGGGTCTGTGTTTACAAGACAAAAATCTGCAGATAGAGCAAATGTGATGAAGATTTTAAGCTCCATCAGGAAACACAGTGATGATCTGGCTGTAAAAGCTACATGTTTCATGTCAGAACTGCATGTTCATGTCTTCACCCTCACATTTCTTACAAGTTTGCCTTTGAAACAGGTGAAAAGACACTTCAGATTTCTGAGCGCAAACACTTAGATTTTTTTTTTTTCAGTATTTAACACTGATCATTCAGTTTTTCAGAAATGTACTTTTCTAATTTGTCTCAAACATTTTCAGGCCAGTCGAGTTTGTCCAAGTGTCGACTTGAGCAGCAAAAGTGGAGAGATACTGGAAGAGACGGGAGAGAGGACACACGTCTATAGATAGAAACACCAACAGCTGCTGTAAATGTTCCAGACGCACTAAACTAAACTGACCTCAGAGACACACAAACATCTGGTTTCATCCAACATATTTATTAACAGATTTATCTGTATTTATAACATCTCTAGAAAACTTTTTTTAAAAATTAAATTAGAGGAGAGGAGGAAGGCAGTCGTGCTAAGGAAGTTTAAGCATATAAAAGGCTTATTTGCAATCTGAGCTGTATTCTTTTATTATCATCTTTAGTGATACAAAGAAAGATGGAGGTCAAACCCTGATTTTATCCACAAAGACGTACATTAAAATAAGAACTGTGAAATCATGAGCTCCTAAAGTGGGATGTGACATATGTGAGACAGCTGGAGGACTAACTGATTCTTACTGTCCGTGTCCTTCACACACAACTCACACTTCCATCTTTTAGAATCCACAGTGAGATCAGTCATAGATGTGAGAAATTCCACATCCAGCTGCTAAAGCTCATTATTACACAAGGTGAATGGCAGCGAACAAAGGTGCACGTCCATAAGGTAGATTAACAACACATTCACCCAAAAGGGTGGGTGTAAATGCAAAAACGGAGCAGACATTCAAATAATCACAAAGACAAGAGTTTTGAAAACCAATTTTCAATAATTTTGGACTAATTTCCTTTCAGTTGAGTCAAGACTGTGAATTAAATTAGCTGTAAACCACAATCATCAAAATTAAAATAAATAACATTAACTATCCCCATCTGTGTGTGACAAATGAACCTTTAAACAAGCTTCATTTTTTTAATTGAATTACTGACATAAATCAACATTCTGATGATATTCTTTGCACCTGAGGCACATGAAAAATAAAGATTAAGAATAAACTACAGGTCTAAAACAGCTGAGGCTGAAGGCCCTGTTCCTGACTTCTGTCGTCCTAATTAATAGTGCAAAGCTACGTTTCATATCCAAACTCCAGATCCACCTTTTCTAAAGGCATTGTGGGTGTCCTGCTCTGCTGTGAACTGGTGCACAGCAGACATCGGCAGCTACGAACCTTCAACCATTCGCGGGCGTGTGCGTTGGCCCGACAAACAGCGACCAACAAGTAAACGCAAAAACCCCGACAATAAAAAAAAAACGCATCACCAGCAACCAGAGAGTTGCTAAATAGAGATATACAGAGAAGTTGAACTGTTGTTTCTTGTACTGGGACATGGCAAAAATGAGCTAATCCTGAATTACAAACGCTCTGCTGGTGCCTCCAAAAGCACCATTCAAATGATCAAGTTTTGCGATACACCACACCATCAGCTGTTAGCATTATGTCTTCATTATAAGGCTATAAATGTGTCGTTACATAGAGTGCTTTGGAATTTAAGGACGTGAACTGCTTCTAAAATACACAAAAACACTGAATTCAGTGTATTTAAACAGTCAGTTCTGATACCTTATAAATAACCTGATGTTTTTCTTTGAAGTCCGTTCAGTCATGTGATATAAAATCCAAAGGCAAACGTCTGTAGACGTTAGATGACAAAGTTATACCTGGTCTAATGTGAGAGGTGACATCATTACAACAGCATCGTCACTATAGTGATGTAGACACATCGCATCAGACCCTGAAACCAGTGCTTATCTGGAATGTGTTGCCGGAGCGGCCACCAGGATGAGGCTCTCAGTGGCACGGGCTTCCAATGGCTTGGCAAAAGAAGCTGATATCTTTAAACAGAAATCCAGATCCCGTAGATCCCTGGGAGGTGTCGGGGATCCGGATCCGGCGTTGTGAGACCCGAGGTGGGCTGAAGGCAGCGAGAGTGAAGGTTCTTACTGAGGCAGAGGGACCAGCACCTCCACATAGTTGATGGGGAAGAAGCCAGCCGTGCCGTTTATCATGCCCTCGTACCAGTTCTCATCTATCCGGTTTGTGAGGATGATGACGTCGCCCTCCTTGAATCCAAGCTCGCCTTCGCTCTCTGGCTCAAAGTCGTAAAGGGAGCGGCAGCACGGCTGGTCCAGCACCTCAGGCTCTGAACAGAAAACGCCTGGTGCTGAATCAGCATATCCACATGCGTGTTCCTTTTTTCACATTCTGTGTCCTTACTGACTGGTTACTGGGCTGTGTCTCCTCACATATTGCTTATTAGCTACTCATCCTGGAAATGTCACTTCTTTAATTTTCCGCTTCGCCAAGAACGTTATTGTTTTTGTTCTAATCTTCAGGGACTCTAATCTTCTTCAACACAAGTCAGAAGCACACAAGATCAAGGATGTCATTACCGGTAAGAAAAACGCTGTGTGTGTTCTCTCTATTTCAATACAGCGAACTGGTACTGGATGGTGAATATTACTGTGGAAGTGAACCACCAAACTAAGCAAAGCAAACACCTAGGCTTCTAGTTAGTTAGATGTAACGCCTTTTGCTGTATTTATAAGCGTTTTTACTCAAGGTGAACAGAAGAAGAACGGCAAAAAAGGTAGGATTTACGACGAGGATTAAAAGTTTGGGTTTTCCTGCACAAGCTCTAATTAAATTCCACTGCCATGGTGTGTCTTTTACGCAGGTGAGAGTGCATGAGTGCATGAGACCATTTAGCACATTATTTGGGGAAACGAACATTTCCATACTGAAAATGTGACTCGTGACCAGATCAACCAGGATCACTTTCATTAATGGATGTCATCTTCATTCATGCCCAACAAAACAGAAAAAGATGGGGGGACACACACACATTTGAACTTGGTAAGAATGTACACCTACTTCTTATGCTGACGGTGCGGTTGATCTGTACACCTGTAAGAGATAATAGAAACACAAATAAACACTGTGAGACCATGAATATGGAACTGAAAATAAAAGCGCTCCAAATGTGCGACAGACTGGTGTTACCTGGACCGGAGGATTTTATGGAGGCGCCATGAGACAGGCTATTGTTGTCAAAGACATTCAAGGCACCTCTGATGGACTTTGGTTTGAACTCCTTCTTTGGCTGAAAGTTGGCTGAGGAGGTCCTGACAATGAAAACAACATCATTTGTGACAAAAAAAAAACCCAACTTCCACCAGTATCTGTAAAAATTTGCATCTATCCATCATCATCTATCCATCAGCTGGATAAACATCTACATATGGATGCAGCTTTGCATTCGAAGAGCAAGCCAAAGGACTGCTGCTGCTGCTGGGATGTAATCTGGCCATACTTCAACACCGTTAGGGTGCTTTAATGTGAACAGAATAAAACTGTAGTCCTCCTACGGGATGGACAGCAGAACCAGTGGAGTGCTGCCTCGCTCACCTCTTCTGCAGCTTTCCAAATAGCTCCTCCAGGATCTTACACGACTGGCGATGGTACTCTTTTGTGGCTTCAACCAGTGAGGCTAGCTGGCTCACCTGCTCCATCTTGTGGCCACCAATCCGACAACACAGAAGTAAAACAAAGTTACTTTGAGACAAAACTGTTTAAAATCTAAAAAAAGGCAACAACAAAAGAATAGTGACATACCCAAACATTGTCTTCACAGTACTAAATAGCTGAAAATATAAATAATATATTTCTTGAATGCTAAAATCTATGTTGCTTGTAAATTACTGAGCAACAAATAACCATCTAATTAAAAAGTAATATAAAAAACTGAATATTTTCTTGCAAGAAACACCAACTTTTGTTGAGTCTAATATTTCTCAGGCATGTCCGACATCTGTCAAGAAAAGCGCATGTGTATGGTTTACAACACAGGGAACTACACAGATGAAATTATGAAGAACATCCCTCCATTCGTCCATATTCTACAGCTTTTTCCCTTAAGGGGTCACAGGGGGCTGGAGCCTAGTCCAGCTGCCTTCGGGGGAGAGGCCGGGTGCATCCTGGACAAGCTGACAGCTTGTGAAGCAAAACAAGTTAACAATTACTTTAAACTAATTACATATTAAATATAATACTTCAATGAATTGTTTCAGTTTCATCTGTTTTTAGGGCAAATTTAGGATTAAAATCAGATCAATACACACCTCTAGGCATACTCTTTATTTTAAATTCTTGGCATTTCTGTTTTTTTTCTGTTTTTAATGAGAAATCTTTTTTGTTTGTCTGTTTTAATTAATGCATTTAGACTTACATCATTCTCCAAGAAGTTGAACATGCTCCTCTCAGCCAACACTTTGCTCTCTTCCAATTTCTCCGCAGCCTGTTGGATCTCATCTCCTGGAATTTTACCCTGACGCTTCTTTTTGTAGTCAAAATCTAACCGGCGACCTTCCAGCTTCTTTAAATGGTGCTAGAAGTACAAAATTATTAAAATTATAGCATATACACTAAAAAGCAACGAGATTTGATGTTTCAGTTGTTTTTAAAAAACTGAATATTTTCAGACCGTTATTGTTGCAATGGTTTAAAAACATATATCAACAAGTCCTATCCACCAGACACACACCAGTGAACCTTCCATCTGTGGTCCAAATAAATAAAGGTCTTCACAGTTAAATCTGTGACAATAATCGACCCGTAGAGAAAACGCTGCCCCCTAGTGGACCAAAATCAGACTGCTGGCATATATAAGACAGCGGACCAATGATGATGTATGAAAATATGTTTTTAACTGGTTTAACAGGTTTTAACAATTACCACTGGGAAATGACGAGCTCAAAGCTTTCCTTTACACTCTACCAGTCACTAAACATACCTACTTCCTTATTAATGCCCTTACCATAGCACCGAGTCCCAATTTTACACCATACAGTCTATCTAGAAATTAAACTTTTATTTGTCAGCAGTGTTCTGTATTTACACCAAGTTACAACGTGGAGTGGAACATATTTGTTTTTACTGAATCTTGATGCAAAGCTGTGAATTGATTCAAAACCCATAACAAGGACTAACTCTCAAAAGGACAGCTGAGTATTAAGGAATTAAAAAACATGGACGTCACTTTTGTTATTAACATGCATGAGTTTGCTGAAACATACTGTAATTTCTTTAAGGTCTTTATCCTGAAGATTCTGTAGGGGGTCAATAAAGTTTTGTTTGACACTGATGTCTAAGGTGTCCTTCACGTCTGCCATCTGCCTCAAGCCCTCTCCCGTGTCCACGAGAGCGCCCCCTACAGAACAGAACCAGAAACACATGGCTTAGGCTGTAGGCTTTTCTGGGAAACAAAAACACTGATCCAATTTATTAATTCATGCATAAAACTTAAAAATCTGTTGTGTCCACGTAACTGGATTTAAGAGGGTTTTTTTTGTGCCAAAATTACACATAACTACACCTCATTTAGGATAGACAAGCTCTGGGGCATTTGAGGCAATATAAACTCAGTTATTATTCCGCGGATGATAAATTTTTTTTACCAAAAACAGAGTTCTCTCCCAGTTCATGGCCATAGCGTAGCATGCAATCTCCCAGCAGTCCTTCAGTCTGAGGGTAGCCATTAGTCCTCACCTGCCCTCGCATTCTTGACACTGTGTTCAGCATGTTTAGTTTGGCACGAGAAGCTACGGAGGAAAGCAACAGTGACAGTGAGGGGGAAAAAAATATATAGGGTACATTCTAGAACAAAGAAAATTTCTTTTTAGGCAAACACAAGTCATTTTACCTGGATTTGGCTGTAGGTATTCTATAGTTTTAGATAGGAGCTCAACAATTGATTTATTGGTCACCTCAATTTTCTGACGAAAGAAACAAAAAGCAGACACACGTACAGCGCAGAGAGATTTAGTAATTTACTGGATCTTTGAAACAGTGCAGTCAATACTGTCATGATTTAATTAAGATGGAATATGTGAAATATCTGATATATTATTATTGTGAAAGTATTGTAACTCTTTAATCCAGCAACATGACAAATGTGTAATTTACCCATGTCAAGCCGTTTGCACTATATGAAGGAAAAAAACACAAACTCGAGACACTATTTGTTAGTTAGTTGTTGCTAGTACTTGTTGTTAAAAACAACATATAAGAGACAAATGGCTGTAATTTAGAGATCATTTTTACACAGACCCTTGGATAGATTACAACTTCACCACATTACATTATAACTGATGAGGCCTTTAAATAGTAGAGTTTACGCTGTAGTTTGATGATGTGGTGATGACCTGTGCTCACAGGGCTCTTAACATAGTACGAGGACAACACCAAAGATTTATGTCTGTTATTTTCTGCTATGCTAAAACCATAAAGTGAGAGATTGTTTTATGCATGTTGCTGTTTCCAGGATATGACAGTGCAGGTAACAAAAACACCTACTAGAACTCCATGTAAAAGGTATTCTCATGAAGAAAATGCATTCCCAGATTTAACATAATAAAGAATTCTGCTGGATGCACACAATTTGGAGTCCCTGATTATACACTTTTGACCAAGGTTCATTTGGGTGTGTGTGTGTATGTATGTGTGTGTGTGCATGTGTCTGTGTGACTTGCACATGCAAATTAAATTTCAACTAAATTCAATTAAATTCCTAAAGTCTTAAAAACAGTTAAAGCGAGGGTGTAATAAGCCTTGCTTAGCTAATTGCTAAAAACAATAGACTAGGTAATGCACTCATAATGGTTGCCTCCAGTTTGCTTACCCTCTCCATCTCCACAAAGTCTTCATCCAACTTGGTCCCCTCTGCTCCACTGATTTTCTCACTGAGGAGCTGCACACACAAACAATAACTACAAATTACACTTAAGCTTTTAATGTCTAAATCTTTTTCCCTGCTTTTTTAAAAGGGGTGATGCAGGACATAGTCATCTATAATCTATAGCCATTACAGGTATAGAATTGACTATTGTGATGATCATACTGATTATTTTCACAACACACGTAAGAAAGTGAGAAGCTAGTGTTTACTGAAATTGTGGTGTTTTGTGACCTGACGCATGATGAAAACCTTTACGTGAGCTCTGATTAAGTAGCTCTCGGTGCTGATCTGCTGTAGCTCATTCCGCTGCTTCGAGTTGACATTCCTGGTGGAGCCACCCAAGAAAGGTGATGACGTTCAGTTTTAAACTCGTGTTTAATTATTATCTAATTAGGAAGTGACAACTATTCAACAATTTCAACCTGATCAACAATTAAAATAGTTGTAGTTGCTGCCTGATACAAAATAATACATAAAAGGAAGCCTTTAATGGACATACAAAGGAGACATATCATGTTGTTTTCCAAAAAAAAAAAAGCCTTTTTGTAATGAGTTTCGAGAATATAACTCGATATTTGCTGAATAATGCCATGTCACAGAGGCAGGAAGATGACATAGTGTCCGTGAGAAAGCGACAAAAAAAATTAATGCATGTCACACAGAGATAAGTTGCAAACTTTTTAGTCTTGATTGCTTATCATTTTATTTGGAACAGCTTTCCTACACATATGGAATTTCAAAATTTCATACTTTTTCCAGACCTAAACAAATTGATTTTTTTTTATTAAGATAGTCCAAATTTTATGTTTCAGAAAATAGAACAGTCGGAAAACATGTTTTTTTCCCCAGCGTTTCCATCTTTCTTTCTTTTTTTTTTTTACTTGACCTGGAAATTTATAAAATCAATTTCCACACTTTTCCATAATTTCCATAATTGTGTAGGAGCTCTGATCTTGCATCTGATGGGCAGAAGAACATGGAGGGAAGGGGATTACTATGACAGTAAGATAAAACAAAAACCTATTACCAAATCTACATCAAGTGAAACTCAAATGTTCACATACGCACCAAACTGAAAGATCCACTTTCATGCTAAAATCCCCCAAATCAACCAGCTCACCAGTGGTAACGAGTGAAATGAGAGTCAGAACCTTCAACTGTGAGGCTCCATTTCTGTGGAACCAGCTCCTGCTTTGGGTTCAGGGGGCCCTACTTCCATTTTTAAGGTTGGGCTTCACACTTTTATAGCACAGGTGACCCTAAACCGTTCCTGTCAGAGACCGCTGGAGGACTGCTGGAGGACTTCCCAACATGCATGACCATCTATCCCCACTCTCTTTTCATGCATAACTTAGCATTTACATCTTAAGTACAAGCCAAGTAAATATTGCAACAGGGCACAGTGTCTGCTAGTTATCTATTGCATTTTGAACTTTGTACTCATTCCCTGCTGCTTCCTTCTGCCTCCTGTTGTCTTGTCGCCAATAAATTGATTTTCTTTACGAAGTTAAGAATTGCAGAAACACACCTTGTAATTTAAAAAAGAAAGAAAAAAGGACTAATCCTACATGGCTTAAAAATTTGTTGTCGTAAATAAGTAATGTAGAAATAGTTCCAAATATCATTATACACATCATCTTTGTTGTATGTAAAATTTGAAAATTCCAAATGTGTGCTTTGTCACAAAAAAATAAAATAAAAAAAATACACAAAGCCTCTGTGTAGTACCAGGTAGTTATAGTGACAGGTGTCCCATCAATATCGAAAACTCCGTGGTTCTGCGCATGCTCCCGATAAAATATGGATTAAAACGTAGAAGAAAACCGTACAAGATTGTGTTTTGTTGTTGTTGTTGTTTTTTTGTTTGTTTTGGTTTTTTTTTTTTTTAATTGCAAGGTCAGCGTGAATAGATGAAACCATAACTAAAAGAGCAGGTGAACGCAGCGGTGGCTCCTCGACCACCTCCTCATAGCCAGTGTTGTGATGCGGCTGTACCTGGCTGGCTTTGTGGAACTGTTTCTTCATTCCGGCCACAGACATCTTCAAACGCTGAGCTCAGCTTCACCTCCGCGGCAAAATATCACCTTGATGTGGTTCAAAGAAAACGCTGTCTGCGCACCACTGTACCGACCATTGATTCGCCGCTACCTGGCTGCCATAACAGAGCCAAGATCCCGGAAGCGGAAGCTGATTTCCTTCAAAGTAAAGCGTCATTATAAGCCTTTCTAAATTAAACACGACTTTTATTTTTGTCTTCTTCTTTTTTATATATCTAAAATACAATAAAACACCAAAGTAGGACATTCTTTTTTGTATTATTGGTCAGACTTATACAATAAGAAAACTGTGGAATATTGTATACTATCTGAATATAAATATCAAATGCAGTGTATGTAAATGTAAGTATTTTATGTATTTAAATTTTCTATATATATTTTTTTTTAAATTCTCCTCTTTCCGTGTCGCTCCCCGAGAGAACATTATCATTTAATTGTGGTAAATGATCAAATTTAATCTCTGTGACCTCCAGCTCTGCTTCCTGTCTTTTCCTCAGTACCGCTGTCTCTAATCCAGACATCTCTGTTCTCACCACTGTCTTTCCTTTCATTTTTGCAGGTCCTCTTCTATTGCACATCAGTCCTGACACTTCTGACCTGTCCTGACCTGGCTGTGTGCTGTCTTGCTTCAGCTGAAGTTCATTCCTCTTTTTTCTGCTCTGCAGACATCACAGCTGAGTCAATGATCCTTTTTCTTCGTTGTATGCCTTAACAACATTATTATTCTTATTTGCCATGACCCCGTGTGTCTCCCAGCTCACATCTCCATCCTTCAGAACGACTTTAGCAAAATAAAATAAAAAAAATTATTCCAGCATTAACTAAATACTACTACACTTATAATTTAAAGCAAATTCCCATTAACATGTTATAATGTACAATTTACTTCACACTTTCAATTTCTAGCACTAAACTCATCATTCTTCAACTTTAGGACAACAATAATGACAGTAATATTTGCTAAGTATGGCAGTTGACATTGCTCATGTGGTTCTGTTATGCCTGTCAGATGTTTCCTGACATCTGTCCTTCATCCAGGTGCTCTTCAGCACTATTTATCTAAAGCATATTATCACATGCCAGGTCACAAAAGTATGTAATGCAGTGATACAACAACATCAGTTTTTCTTAACAGCAAAGTTGAAGGCCGTGTAAAATATATCTTTGATGCAGAAAACAAATGACAGAGATTAATAAATTGTGTTTAATGTCAGGTTGAATGTATGGGTTAATATACTGTTGAGATGTTTTCAGATTTTATTTAACTCTTTAGTCATATGCCTGACAAGAACAGCCTTTCCAAATCAATTCTTATTCAAACTGATTAAACTATTACCCTTTAAAATAAATATTCAAGGTTTTTCATAGTTTTTTTTATTTTTTAGATTAACTGAAAAAGAAGTCTGCGATTAATTTAACTTACCAGTAGGTGTCACTAGAGGCCAATACAAATTATATATCAGTTATTTGCAGTTTCCAATTAAAAGGTCATTAGACAGTAGAGTGATAGATTAATGATTCATACCATTGATATGTCAAGTCAAACATCCAATTACAGGAGGAAAATAGTCTCCACCTAATTTATTTCATTTCTGACCATCATTCTCTGTTAAAGGATGACACTTGGAGTCTATGGGCTGTTTCCACTTTTCCACATTTAATACTGACACTCTTCCCCATTGTCTTCGTTGAGATACATTTCTTCATTGTCAAAAAATCTCTAGATGAGCAAACAGTTAAGATCTAGTCAAAGTTGTCTCATCCACTTCCTAATCCTTTTACATCTAATCTAATCTAATCCAATATAATGGAAGAAATGATTAGCTGCACCACAGCACTTCAGCATCCTTCGTGGTCAGTCTGATTGTGGGCAAGATTTTCTTTTTTTTATACAGTCTGTAACATCTAGTAACATATAGTACTGTATGCCATTAGGATATATTTACTCACATAAAAAACTGCTGGTTGTGGGGTTTTTGTTTTGTTTTGGTTTTGTTTTGTTTTATTGTTTATTTTTTGCATTCCATGTTTTGGTCGCATGTAATGACATAAAATCAAATTAGGCATTTTAATTTAATATGTGAATGGTAGAAGTTAGATATCATTAATAAATTATTAAATTATTTTTTATTATAGATGTTATTAGAAATTATTGTGTGGCAGTAATCAACACTGACCAATAGATGGTGCACCAAATAGAAAAAAGCTCTAATTACACTGTTTGCTCTGCTACAGACACCAACCATACAAAATCAAGCTGTGACCTAGTATTTTGCTTGGTGTATTTACTCCTGTATTAGTTGGAGATGCGCTACAATGCCACAGTATTTCTGTCTTTGCCATGTTATTTATATAATGTTTTAAACTACTCATTCCTAAATACTGTATTTTAGGCTATGTACTTTCCTTAATTTAGTATTTGCAAGTGGCTGACGGCTTTGTAAAAATAACCCTAACACCACACGATATTCCCGATCCAGATAAGACCGTGTGGAGGAAGCTGAGCAAATGCTCCGCCTCTACAGATCATCTAAGTTCTCGGATGAATATTGTAGCCTACATGCAGCACAGAGTCTAAAATAAACCATTGTGCCCTCTCTGAGTGGTACTAGATTCTCGCAATGTGCCAGTGAGAAAGGATGGAGGCCACTTAGGTTTTTAGGACCTAAGTGAAATGAGAAAAAGCTCTGCAGCCTCAAAAATGTACAGTAAATGTGATGGGTGGGTAGAATTGTTGAGTTATGCAAGGCTTTCTGCCCATCCAAACAGCGCAACGCTTTGGCACGTTGTACAACATATTTGCTTGCTTTTTTTAGTACATGATTTCATCCTTGCGCTTTTTACACCCATGCCCTCACCTAAGCATAGCAATATTACAGCAATGAATTTACCTCCAACTGAAAGAGCCTTTCTTCTCGGGTGGAATTGTTCAGTTTTAGATCGGTGCAGGTCTCTTATTTGGCTCTTAAATATAATCAAAATACTAGCTGCCCCAAAATGTTTTGTTCACTCCAGTGTATCATAAAGTAGTTTAATGAAGTCCCAACATAACAAAAGAAGTAGTGTAATGTAGCATGGCACAACACAATAAACATTCAGACAGTACAGATGTCTTTCAGTGTGTTAAAATCATTTATCTTTCGCTTTGACTTATTTGTTGGTGCTTTTCTGACATGGTTGAAGGGGTTGTTGGTTCGATCCCAGCCCACAGCACCTATGAGGAGGTAGAACAGGCAGACAACATCAAATTCCTGGGCATCCACATTACATGTGACCTCACTTGGTCCACACACACACACACACAAACACATCTTAGCTGGTGAAGAAGGCCCAATAAAGGCTCTTCTTCCTCAGGAAGTTCAAAAAGGCCGGACTCTCCCCTCAGCTTCTGACAAACTTTTACAGTGGTGAAAACCACACAGGGGATTGTGGGGAGTCCTCTCCCGCACCTGGACTCAATATACGACAGTCGGGTTCAAATGAGGGCTTGTCGAATAGCCGCAGACATCACCCACCCAGGACACGAACCGTTTGTGCTTCTTCCCTCTGGAAAGAAGCACAGGAACATCAGAACCCACACGAACGCACTGTACTGAGACACAGCTTCTTCCTCAGAGCTGTGAAATCCATCACCCCATCTCCTCACCCACCCCCACCCCCACCCCCCCACCCCCCACTCCACAGACTGAGCGTTAAACTGTGCTGGTCACTTCAAAATGTCATTTAAATTCAGAATTGCACTACTTTTTTTTTTTTTTTTTTTTAAATTTCTGGAGTTTTCTACTTTTTTGTGTACATAAACCAAGAGTTGCTGGAAAATAATTTTACAGTGACAATAAAGAGCCTTGAATCCTTAAATCCTTGATTCCTATGCTGTTTGTTGTATTTGATGTGTACCTTTCAGTTTTTATGCTTCTCTGTGAAGCTGGCCTGTTGTTGTGATATGCGTCTCTCTGGTACCAGCTTCCTACCACAGTCCAAAGACATGCATTATCTTCAGGTAGAAATGTGAGCGTGAATGGTTGTTCATCGTTGGATGTGTGATAAACTGGAGATTTGTCTAGGGTGTACGTCACCTCTCGCCTAAAGGCAGCTGGGATAGATGCCTTTTTGCGACCCCGTAAAGGAAAAACAGTTAGGAGATGGGTGGATGGATAATGCACTTCCAAAGAAAAGGAGATTTGTAAATGTGACCTTTTTTGTATTATTTTATTGTTTACTTATTTTTTTTTATTTAATTAGAATCAATAATGTAACATTAAATAAAACGAAACATGAACCTATCAACATATGCTTGTTTTTGCCTTTTTTCTCTCTCCACCTTTTACTGAATAAAACCTGGACCATATAAATACACAAAGAAAAAAGTTACACCGAAAAGTCAAAGCAAAACCAGAGAGGAAAAATAATCAGCAATTTTTGTTATTTCTCATGAAAGGAAAAAAAGCAACATTAAGGGTGTGACTTTTTTATGGTATAGATGGTTTCAGTTTTTCATAACAAATCACTTTATTCACAGAATATACACTTCAATAAACATTTGTTCTGCTTCTGTGTGAGGCTGTTATTGTAAATTACATTTTAAATTTTCAGTGTTTGACTTATTCACAGTACATGCTTCAAGCTGCAGAGACAGCTGTAACCACATTTTCCTGTTTTTTCTCTTCTGTCCAGTATGTCAGGAAAATGCAACCGTATTCCAGGATTACACAAATCTTTGCACACCTTAGCCCCATGATTCAACCCCCCCCCCACCCCCCCCCCCATCAGACAAAAATATGATCTTATTTGTCTTTCTTTTAGTGCGTGTAAGATTTGATCCTAAACCAGAGCCAAAATATTGTGCATAATGAATGAGAAAAGAATGGGCAGAATCCTTAAATACAGCATATTCTTTTACATGGAATTAAGGGGTTCTAAACAAACCTGTCAATGGACAGAAATCTTTGGTCAACATTAGCAACAACCAAACACTAAAGACAGATTACGTGACACTAAACAGTAATAACACTACAAGCAGTCAAGGTAAATGACTTAACTTCACCTTTACTTTTGATGGACACATTATGCACAATTCCACAGGAAAAACAAATATAAATATGTACTCACTTAACAATTTCATGGCTCAACTCTCACTGGACATCAAAACATCTTGTGTTTGGTAAATTCTATTTGGGCATTCATTGAGACCAACGTATGAAATCAGCTTTGAACTACAACAAACATTATCAATGGAATGGAAAATGGAAATGAAAATATTTTTTTTAAGCCAAATTACCAATATACAGAACAAATATGCACCATCACTCCCCCTTAATGTGATTGGAAAACTTCATTGGAAGCAATTGCTTCTATTTTTTTTTTTTTTTTAAATTTGTAGAAAAGATGAGCTGCTAAATGGTAGTCAAATGGTTGGATTAACACAGAAAAGCCCAAGGGGAAATCCCCAAAAATCTTTTTTTTTTTTTTATCAATATCTATTTAAGTTCAAATAATTCCTAAAAAAAAATGGATAATTTTAGAAATACTCAAAATGCCTTGTCTTAAATTAAAATGGGTAATTGCACAAAAGAACAAACGTCTTTGTATAATAGAAACTCACAGACAGACAAGTCAATAGAAAAAAAAGAGAAAATGTTGATAGGCATCCTTTATTAATTCTGCACTTTCTTGAGTCTATGGGGCCATGAATGCTTCTCCTGCTGTAATCTGGTGTGTTTTGTGGTGAAAATGTGAAAATGATAATTGTGTTGCACCTTTCCCCTAACCATACGTTCATCAGTGAAATGTCTGACAAGGTCTTCAGCTGTGACTGTTATTGGTAAAGATAAAGTGTCATATCTTCACAGGCACAAACAGGTGACACTGGTGGCTGGATATTTCAAATCAGGGAATGTTCTGACTGGTAACACTCACAGGAAAGGTTGTGGTTACAGAATACATTACTGTAATAACAACATCACACACTCCTGGAGGGACCACATTCTGGAAGTTTAAAAGTGCTAATTGGTGAGCCTTCCTTAGGTGTCTAACACAACAAGAACAACATTTTTATTCAGTCATTTGGAGATAAGAGTTCTACTCCTTTTCCACTGCGTTGCCTGAGGTCACAGCGAGGTTTCGGTGGAGGTTTAGGTTCTGGCTGTGACGGTTTCTACTCCGCACAGAGGAAAACGATGTATCACAGCCAGGGACTTTACACTTATGGAGCAACCGGAGGTGTACAGTCTTATAATGGGCTCTGAAGGTACCCTTGTTGCTGTAGACCTTCTGGCAGACATGGCAAGTTATTGGAGACCCACCTCCGCCTCCCTGAATCCGATCTTGCCCTCCCCCGCTGCAGTCCAAGGTCCTCTCACCCCTCAGGGCCAGCTCCTCGACCCCAAGCCTCCCTAAACTGATCCCATCGCAGCTTTCTTCACTGTCAGGTATAGGGAGCATGGCCTCCTCATTCTCTTCCATCTCTTCCACCCCCTCGCTGCAAGCTCCGTCTGAATCCCAGGAAGACCGAGCACTGCCACAAGGAGGTACAGAGGAAGAAGTGCTCAGGTCAAGGACTGCCCCATCAGCCCCCACTTCTCCATCACCACCTTTCCCCATCTGTACAACAGGGGATGCTTCTGGACTGTATGGTGCGGTGGATATTTTGTTCATGGGGAAGACCAAGCCCATGCGGTTACGCCCTTTAAAGATGACAGAGGTCTGGTTTATTGTGTCTTGATAGGAAAGGTCTCGATCCCGTAGGCCTGGGCCATAGTCCAGGCCAAAAGATTCTTTGTCCGGACACTTGGATGAAGACAGATTGTAGGTGTTGACCGGGCTGATTGACTCTTTGGTGAGCAGCTTGTGGTGCAGGTTCAAATTTGCACTATGTCTGTAAATAAGAAAACATAACTTTGATTAGTTCATTTAAAAGTGGTAGTTTGTGCCCAAAACCCCACAGGAGATACACCAACATATACAGCATTTCACACGCTTCTCCAGAGTTACGGACTGACTTGGGTGGATCATTTTCTGGCTTGAGATCTACAGTTTCTGACTCTTTATTACATCATCTCACCAGCATTCATGATAAAATTATGGAATGGGGTTTATCCATAATGTCTTTTATTGCTACAGTAGTGTTTTTCATGAATAGACACACATCCTATTTACATTTTTGTCATCTGTATGCGATGGGATGTAAACGCCACAGGGATAATTGAAAATTGTGGATTTTGAACTTCAGTGAGATAAGGAACAGTGTCATAAATGTTGTCTTACATAACCCAAATAAACATGTTTAGCTTGGAGTAGAACAAGATTTGGTTGCTTCTCACCTGTCTCGGCTCCTGCGTGAAAGAAAAGCAGCGTTGCAGCCCTCCACCGTGCACACGTGCATCTCCCTCAGATGAGCATTCTGGTAGTGCAGCTTAACGCTGTAAGGGTTCTTGAATGTCTTTTTGCAGATCTCACAGTGGTGTGGCAGCTCAATGTTGGGGTCAAAATGAGACAAATCCGAATCTCCATAGTCCTCTAAACAGCAGTCAGGACCATCCTGGTCATTGTCCATGAAGGAGGGGACATCCCCATTAATGGACCCGTGCTCACCATCATCCAAACTGGCTTCAGACTTGTTGTCGTGCACGAATATTGCTTGCTCCCTGTCTTCCTTCTCATCAGTTTTGTTGGGATCCTTGAATGAGACACTTTCACAGTGATTGTCCATCAGTCTGTTTTCAGTGGAGTGGGGCAAACAGGTGATTATCCCTTTTTCAACTTTTTCATCATCTTTTCCCCTGTTGGCCAATCCTGCCCTTGGCGCCTTTTCCAGCAGATTCTTGGTACTTTCCCTTTTCTTCTCATAGGCAGCGTGAACTGCCTTTACCTCCTCCTGCTCCTGAGCTTTGACTGTGCACATGGACTCCAGTTCTCCATCTTTGTGCTGCATCAAAGCCTCATTCTCAGAATCGCTGTCCTTATCTATCTGTTCATCTCTTTCTATCTTTATTGGCATGCTTGACTTCCGAGACTTCTTCTTCGGGACGGGATCCGTCGGAAAGGGTTCTTGAACCGTAATGGGTTTGACAGGCACTGATGAAGATAACACAGGAAGGGAAGGAAGGGTCCCTGGGGTGTTTGCAAGCTCTGCTGGGGTGACCAAGCTGCGGTAGAAGGGCAAGACTGGCTGTACCGTTTTCAAGTTAGGGAAGAGAATGCCACCGTGACCAATGCTGGGGAAGGAGCTGCTGTGAAGTTTCGGGCTGGTGTCCACATTGCTCAGCATAGAGCTGTGTACTGACCTATGGCTTTCTGCGGAACAGACAGATGTGGGGGTTCCATAGTTGGACCGCTTTTCTCCTTGAGAGCTCTCGTCAGCGGACAAGCTGCCTCGGATGTCTTTGTCCCTGTTGTTCCGGTTCATGGGCATGTGTAACCGGGGATTCGGGTTTGCGCTGTGTCGATTGCGACTGCGTAATGAGCTAAACACCATGTTGCAGCCCTCGATGGTACATTTGTGTTTGATCTTAAGGTGTACTGCGTTGTAATGGATTTTCAGCGTGCCTTTGTCGTAGAATGTTTTCTCACAGGCGTTACAAATCACACGGCCCTTTTTTAAAGAGCTTCCGCCTACACCACCTCCAGAGACCCCTCCGCCGGTACTCCCATTCCTCTCTAAGGAGCGCAGCTTTTCCTCAGGTGACATTTGTGCTACTTCACAACTCATCAAGGGTGTACATGGTGTGGAAGGTCCATCCGAGTAGTTGTCACTGGCTGATAAGTCCTCAGCCTCGATCTTTGTGTTGGCGGACAATGCGTCCATTGGCTTGTCACCAGTTCTGTCCAAATCAGCAGAAAACATAACAGAGTTAGACCCCAGTAGACTGCTCTCTGTTGAGTGTGATAGAGAAACGGGGTTGTCCTTCCCAAGATCATCTTGTCCTTGAGCGTTTTGCCTCTGACTCTGCTGCTCAAACGGTCTATGACACAGTTGATGGGTTTGGTTCTGTTGCTGCTGCAGCATTCCTGTTGGTGTGCCCATAAATGGTGTAGGAACGGAGCCCAACAATTGGAATGGCAGCATGAAAGCCATGCTATTGATGAAGTTCTCAAAATGGTGCATGCTGTTGCTGCCTAGCTTATCAACCTTGGGTATAGAAAGGTTTGCAGTGGTCCGAGGGGTATTGCGTTCAATAAATGTGCGTATATCTGAGTTGGTACGGGTGCTTGGAACCAGGACCGCCTGGCCTTCCTTGTCCTGTAAAGCCATCAGCTCTACTATGGACTTGGTCTCCCCAAAGCGCAGGAACTGCTGCAGTGTGGCAATCTCCTCCTCAAATGTCATGATGGCCCATCTGTCCAGAACCTTCCCAGCAACATCCTGATGAGAGGAACACAGTATAGACTGAGGAGCAGAAGGCAAGGAGAGGAAAAAAATATTTCATATACAGTACATTAAAAGCAGGGTGACTCACTAGTATTGCATTATTACACATTATCTACAATTGGTCATCCAGTCTTTGAGATGGAAGCTGAGTAATGTAAATTTGTAACTTGAAAAAAAGAAGCTGGTCAAGACAGAAGGAACAACATCATGAGTGAAAGATAGAGACTCAATTAATTTCCCATGTGTATACACCAGGACAGCTCTGGTTTTCCAGTTAAACCACACAATATCTGTGCATATAAGCATGTGAACATGTCTTTGATTCCTCCCTGCAGCATGACTCCAAATAGCTACTTTAGAAGGCTGCTAAATGAGAGACGTGCTCCTATATTTTAATCTTCTATGCAGAAATGATGTATGATCCAATCAGCTGACATGTAGCCATTATTGGTGAATGGTCATGACCTCATACATCATTGTGTGGAAGACAATAAATATTGGTTAATTACTCTTTAATTACCATTTTAGGGATCTGTTTTATTTACATTGTATTTATACATATGTATATGGTTTCTGGGACCCAGGCATATCTTTTCTTTGATTGGTGGTTTACTCATAAAAATTCATCAGAGTGTGAGATGACATGACCTATAAAGCAGATTTCAGCTAAATAAAGGAAACAGATTGGGCTCAAGAAGGCATATATATGTATTAATGTTTGTAAACATA